>JAVLUX010000001.1:48559457-49031957 GCA_032164185.1 Moxostoma hubbsi
GACTGAATGCGCACGTTAACATTAACTTACAAAACAAGAAAAAAAAAACTATTGATTTCGGTCATTTCCATTCATCTTTTACTTGCATAAATCTTGTACTGCAAGTTTGGTAAAATATGTAGGTTGAATGAAAATTAGGGATTCTTACCTGTGATAAAACGGCTGTATGACGGCAGTCTGAGCTGAATCTCACTCGGTCGATCAATTATTTGCCTAAAACACATAATTTAATGGAGGCATCTGATTTAAATCACAGAAGCTTCATTAGATGTTTAAGATGTTATATTTTTAGGTAATAGCTCATTTAAAGATAATACAATAATAAATCGTTGCAAACCTACCTCATTCAAATAATCCAAAATGCCGCCTTGTGCACTGGACGAAAATAGGGTATAATACTGTTAAATAACAGTGACAAACTGCTGTTGGTCGACCACGCAACCCGAAGTGAACAAGTCTTCCCATAATGCATTGTAAAAAAAAGCAACTTGCTGTTATTACATGAAAACAGCATTTTGCTGTTAAATTTCCATGTAAATTTACAGGAATTTTTTACAGTGTAGCAGGGTCAAAGTTCAACGTACTTCTGTTATCTTGATTTTTAGTGATCACGATGCCTAAATAAGTAACTTCACACTGTAAAAAAAAACCCCGTAAAAAAACGGCAAATCTCTGGCAGCAAAGTTTCCAGACGGATTCTGTAAAAACCTGTTTTTCAAAATTACATGCAAACACTGTAAAAAAACAGAGAATATTTTACAGTCATAATTCATTAAATTACAGTATATTACTGTTAATAATCTGTAAAAAAACAGAAATTATGTGAAAATACATTTTAAAAGACGACTTTTCTGGAAAATCTCTGTAAATATAAGCATTTTATTAGTTACTTTACTAAGTTGCTCTGTCTTTATACAGTAATATTCTTTTAAAATACAGCTTATCTTTGTAAAATAACCAAGAAAAAATGTATAAAAAAGGAATAAGTATGTGAAAATACAGTAAAAACAACTACATTTCAGGTTAATCTCTGTAAATTTATGGCTTTTATTAGTTACTTTATAAAGTTGCTCTGTCTTTATACAGTAATATTCTTTTAAAATACAGTTCTCATGTATAACTAAATGTTTCCCCCAGTAAAATAAAATCAAACTATAAAAATGTAATGGTACCTCCAATAAAACAGAACAGTCATTTCAGTGAATTGCAAACAAATGTTTAATGTTAATTGAACAGTAGAAATACAAGCAGAGCATGGAAAAAAATATCTACATCAAAAAGGCAATATAAAAATCTATACATTTGTCAAATAAAGTGTTTTACTGGCAAAATTAAAAATAGGACATTTAAAGGATTTAAAATATACAATATTTTGAACTCTGCATGAGTCTAAACGCGTTTCAATTATCCGTATTATTAGAAACTAAGTTCCTAGCTCCCTACTTCGTTTGTCTGGTAACACAGGGAAGCCCCTGCATTTGCAACAGGGTTAAACTATGATGAATGATATTCACGCTACAATCATAACTAGAGAGAGAAAATCAATAGTTGTGCCATTTTGATGGTAACACTAACATGTCAACCAGAAGAATCAATGAATAAATAGACACTGGTATGATTTAACTGAGCATCACCTTACAAAGGTACTTTTATCATGGTTGTCAAAGATGTGCATACCCATACAGTAGGAAAGGGCTTCCTGCATTACCAGACAGATGGAGCAAGAAGTAGTGAACTTCTGTTTTTTAAAGCAATTACTGAAACATATTTCCAAAGTTCAAAATACCTTTTAAAGGGTTAGCAAAAGTGAACAGGTGCTTATGCTTTGAAGTCCATAAAAGTGCATATATCCATCATGAAAACAATCACAGGGCTCTGACGGGTTAAAGGATTAGTTCACCTCAAAATGAAAATTTCCTGATTATTTACTCACCCCATTCCCATCATAGATGTTCATGTCTTTCTTTCTTCAGTGGAAAATAATTTAAGTTTAAGGGAAAACATTACAGGATTTTTCACAACACAATGGACTTCAACCGCAACCAAACTGTTGAAGTCCAAATCAATGCGGTTTCAAAAGGCTGCAAAAGAAGTGCTTCAAACGGCTCTGCACGATCCCAACTGAGGAATATGGTCTTATCTAGTGAAACGATAGGTCACTTTCTAAAAACAAAAAACACATTTATATACTTTTTAACTAAAATTGTTCGTCTTGTGCTGGTCTGCGCCGCGCCAGGCATTAAGTCATAACGTTGGAAAAGGCACAAAGGATTTAAATAATAATAAATTAAAACAAAGATGTCAGATGATTTTGAAGTTGGAAGAGAAAAATTAGATAATTTCCTTCCCAGACTTTTTGAACACAGACGGATAACTTGGATGACGAAACGCGTGAAGATTCCACCGTTATGACTGGCACATCCCAGACCAAAAAAGTATATCATTTTTTTTTTTTTTTAAGAAAATGACCAATTGTTTCACTAGATAAGACCATATTCCTCAGCTGAGCTGGGGTCGTGCAGAGCCATGTGAAGCTCTTCAAGCCCTTTGAAACCGCATTGATTTGGACTTCAACAATTTGGTTGCACTTGAAGTCCATTGTGTGGAGAAAAATCCTGAAATGTCTTCCTCAGAAAACTTACATTTCTTTTACACTGAAGAAAGAAAAGACATGAACATCTTGGATGGCATTGGGGTGAGTAAATTATCATGAAATTTTCATTTTGAGATTAACTAATTCTTGTGGTGTCAGAAGAATAGTTCATCTTAGACTACACAGATTTCAGATTAAAAATATTCCCCTATTTCCACACCTGGGTTGCCATGGTCATCTGATGTAGATCCATAAGCACAGGTTTTTCTATAATCTGAAATCACAAAAGAAAGAAATATTTTAAAATACTATTTAAATTCAGGGTTACCCCAAGCCATGAATAACTTTCATTATGCACCTTTAAAGCGTAATGGGTTGGTTTAAAGGAGAACTCCGGTCAATTTTAACATTGAGCTCATTTTTTGTAAATTTGGAGTGCTGTCAGTACAGAGAACAACGACAAAAATCGGTGTTTCCTACACCGTGTTATCCTCTTTTTAAAAATTTACACCCTGTTGACTTAAACGGGGCAAGTTCTAAACCTGCTTTTAGCCTCTTAACATCCTTGATTTGTCATTACAAGTGCACAGCCATGTGAGTGATTGTATTCAGAGTGAACACGGTGAATCTGACTGCAGTAGATGTGAAAGATATGAATAAATATTATGTTTATTCAGCCAGCTCACATACCTGTATTTACTTCCTGTTTTCGGTCGAAGTCCACAGTAGTCGATTGTCGAGTTTGCGTGCGCGATCCTTAGTTATCTAGTTACCAATGATCGCGCGCGCGAACTCGACAAACGACTACTGTGGA
The DNA here is from genome assembly GCA_032164185.1 of Moxostoma hubbsi. Lineage (NCBI taxonomy): Eukaryota > Metazoa > Chordata > Actinopteri > Cypriniformes > Catostomidae > Moxostoma > Moxostoma hubbsi. The sequence goes on from JAVLUX010000001.1 coordinate 48,562,865, forward strand.
CGTTTTTTTTTTGTGGAATAAAAATACGTTTTGGAATATTGGATCGTATGAGTTAGACAATCAACTGTGGATTTCACTGAAAAACAGTACGTTAACCGAGGTATAAGTGGCTGAATTAACATCCCTTTTATGCATAACTTATCTTCCACATCTACTGCAATCAGATTCACCGTGTTGACACCGTGTTTCGAGGGTAATAGGCTAAAGGCATGTTTAGTCCCCTTACGTTAAAATTGACCCGAGTTCTCCTTTAATGCACTCCAATAGTGTAACGTTACATAATACATTATAAGTAACGTTATATTACAATATTTGATATACTACATTCAAATATGTATTAATTCAAATTCAGATGATATAACATACTAATTAACTATATACAACTGCAATGCCATTAGTAACTTGAACATTCACTAGTTACACATTTAGCACCACACAATGTGCCACGTGCGTCACGCAAAGAGCAAAGCATTCAAATGGATTCTTAAAACACTAATGTTATGTACAATAACTTATGTTTATTAACAGTCAACCAGATATATTTTATTTCATAAAACATAACTATAACGTTACCTGTAAACAGACCAACATCATCGTTGGATCAACAGGGCAATGGCTTCTCTCTCACTCTCTCGTGTAACTGTAGACACTGAGCGTAATATGATAATTAGTAAGCACATTAAGAATTTCAATCTTATTACAATTAAACACACTTCATCACAACGAACACGATCAAATGCTGCGATCACTTTAAAACGTAACTTAGAAGGATAAAACGAGTAAATTCAAGAAAATACAATAATGGGGGAAAAAAAAAACATTCAAATAATTCAGTGTTACAAATGCATACTTTTTATATTGAATTGAAAACACTCTTACCTTCGTTCGAAACGCAGAAGAAAACAGTACATTCCATATTCCAAAATGCCAATGCAGCTCCTCCATGATTTCCGAGGATGGCTCCCCTAAAACCAATAAATTTGAAATACCCGCGCTAATCCGTTGAGAAGACGACTCTGACAACCGTTTGTCATTTTTCAAACTTCAAAACCATGTGACCAATCATTGCTCTTTAGGCTGTTAGGACACGTTCGACGTTGTGGGCGGGAATTGTTGGCAAATTTGAATCTGTGTCGCACACACACATACATACACATAAACAAGATTAATTTGAATAAGTATGCTGTTGAATAAACGTGTGAATATTACATAGTTTTATGGAGTTAATTAGAAAGTTATTTTCATTATTCTCTGTTAATATTTTGATCTTTGTCAAAATACACAAATCATTCTCTGAATAGGTAACAAAAGTTACAATCACACACATTTATATATATGCACAGTATTAGCAATATGTTATAGCCCCCCCCCACACACACACACACACACATTTTATATATATATATTAAGCATTCTTATTTGTAAAACATGTAAACGTATCTGCAAAATTCCACAAGGAAAGATTCTGTTGGTGCTTCTCCAGTATGACTGTTGACCCCATACTTCACTACTGTATTCCCCCTATTTTTCAACACGGACAAAGCAATTTCATACAAGACAATTTCATGTATGAGACTTCAGTTTCATTAGTCACTATAAAAAAAAATAACAAAAGTGTAGTACACAGTAAAATGACTTGTGCTTTATGATTATCATATGTTTATGATTATGATTACAAACTGTTTTATCACTTGCTGCACAGGTTAAATTAAAATCTCTGAAAAATCACTAAAACATTTAAACATTTTACAAGTAATTTTATGTAAAAATAAATTTTTTAATCTATAAAAATAGTTTGAATTGCCTTCAAAAAACAATTTTGATGTAATTTCTAATTACAATGAAATTCTGTAATTTTAATGGTAAAACTTTAAATTACAGCAAGTATCTGTAAAACAACAGCATTTTACTGTTAAATGAAAAAACGGGAAAATTCTGTAAAAAAATACAGAATATTACCTGTAAAATAACGTTTTTTTTACAGTGAAGCTTTAAAGAAATAAATTATAAAGTTGAAACAAGTTTACTGTCTTAAGAGCTTTAAGATTCTTAGATGACGAAATGCTTTGGATGTATTGTTGGACCTCTCTTCTAAAAACAATGAATAAGGGATTCTGCTGAGTGAATTTACTACTGTGAATGTGAAATTTTGCAAGGAACAATAATAGATTAATAATAAAATACTCACTAAATGTAGCTTTTTGTATATCAAAGAAGCCAAGCAAGTACATCCTTAAAAAGAAAAGAGAAACCCGGAAGCACGTGGCATTTCATAAAGTTAGAAAATTCAACCCAAAATGACTGTGTGTGAGGACAATCCCAGAAGATATGAAGAGCAGTTTCATCAGGGGCACCACAAAAACAACAACTTGTGTTTATATCTGATTTAAACCTTTTCAAAAAAGCTTTAGCAGGGTCAAATTTGTGTAATAATTTCAATGAAATTTCTCTAACCTTGTTAGTTATTATGTATTTCAAGGGCAGAGTCCATACTTTTTTCCAATCTATATGGTCAATCATATTCTTCCCATTTGAAGCCACATATGGAATTGTTACAAGCTCCTTTTGAAAGAGAGATCTAATTCTATTATTGCGTGATGAAGGATGTGACAAAAAGCACAATTTTCCTATTGGGAGTTCAAATGGGTCTAAAGTAGTAGGAAAAGTGTTAGATGATCTAACAGAGTCCTTTAGAAGCATAACAGCTCCTTTAGGAATTGCATCCATTACAATGGAAAATTCCTTGGGAGTTACTGGGAAATTAAATTGACATAAAAATTCTTCATAATTGAAAATAAAACCTTCTGAATTCAGTAACTGGGAAACAGTCAAAACATTTTTCTCAAACCAGTTACTAAAAACAAAGACTTCTTCTTATATACAATATTTTGTTCTTCCAAATAAAATTGAAGAGGATTTAATGGACTGAACTGCACATTTTGTTGTCCACATTCAGAGAGAGTGCAGGATACGTCACCCTGGAGATTCCCTCAGCCTTAGCAAGCAGTATTCTGCCTCTCAAGGTCAAGTCTCTCTGCAACCATGCATTCAATCTTCTTTGGGCTTTTACTATAGCAGGGTCAAAGTTCAACGTACTTCTCTTATCTTGATTTTTAGTGATCACGATGCCTAAATAAGTAACTTCAGGTTTAACTGGAATATTATAAAAGGAGGGTGCTGCGCAATCTTTAATAGACATTAACTCACATTTACTTAAGTTTAGATTAAGTCCTGAAGCTTTAGCGAACAGTTTTATACAATCAATTGCTTTTGGGATTTGGGAAGCATCTCTTAAAAATAAGGTGGTGTCATCCGCTAACTGGCTAATAATAACCTCTCGATCTGCTGCTATACGGATACCCTGAATACTGCTTTCACAGATAAACGTTGAGAGTAGCTGCACACAAAGTCAAAATAAATAGGGAGAAATGGGACACCCTTGTCTGACTCCTAGATCAACTAAACCTTGGGGAAGTGCCATTCTTTAATTTAATCGAAAGGCTTCCATTATTGTAAAGAGTTTTAATTACTTTGCCAAATATATCTCCAAAACCAAATCTATGTAATGACTTAATCATAAATTGGTGCTCTAAAGAATCAAACGCCTTCTAGAAATCTAAAAAAAGAATGAAGCTGTCCTCCTGTATCAATTCTGAATCATCTAAAAGATCAAGAACCAATCTTATATTATTAACTATATGTCTTTTGTTCATGAAACCAGATTGAGTCTCATCTATTACAGAATCCAATACAGATTTGAATCTTTTAGCAAATATAAGAGCTAAAATTTTATAATCATTGTTGAGCAGAGACACAGGACGCCAATTGTCAATTAAAAGTAAGTCTTTCTTGGGTTTTGCAATTAAAGTCATTATCCTTGAGTGAGAGTTGGGGGGAGAGTCTCATTCTGTATACTTTCTTTAAAAACCTTAAGTAAAAAAGGGGATAACTCTTCAGAAAACTGTTTGAACTCTGTGCTTAGCCCGTCTGTTCCGGGTGATTTATTGTTTTTAAGTTCTATAATTGAGTTATTCACTTCTAATAAATTAATTTCACTATCACAGATGTTTCTATCATTTCTTGAGATTATCTTGCAGTTTTTAACAGACTCAAGAAAAGTACAGGTTGTCTCTTCAGAATAATTTCGATTGTAAAGATTACTGTAAAAATGAGCGCAGTAGCTTGCAATTTCTTGAGGGTTATTAGTCACTGTTGCATCAATATTTAGAGTTTCGATTAATGAGGTTCTTAAACGACTCTTTTCTAATCTGGAAAAATATGCTGTGTTGCATTCTCCTTCCTCTATCCATTTTTGTCTAGATCTTATATAAGCGCCCTGCGCTCTATAAGTGTACAACTCATCTAATTTACATTGCATTGCAGCATACTCAAGCCTATCAGATTCAGAAAGCTGTTCTTGGGGTTTGGAAGAAAGTATTGCAATTTTAGACACCACCTTATTTTCTTCTGCTCTTTTAAATTTAGCTAAGTTACTACCAAATTTTCTGAAATATTTACCGATTTCAAACTTCAACAGCTCCCACTGGCAACAATATGAATCTAACGCTAAAGCTCTCTTCCAATACTGCTCAATCAATAATGTCATATTTTTTTTAACATCCCAAAGTTCTAGAAGTTTCTGTCTGAAAGTGAGTTCGCTGACGTCAGTCACACGGTGTATCTCTGCGCGTCAAGATGAGCGGAAGAAGAAAATAGTTCCTGTGTCTAAGCAACTATTCGCTCAAATACATTTTTTTCCACTTCGAAGCTTTTATGAGATGTATTAATATTCATATTATCTAAATACTAAGATCACTAGTTAAAAAAAACAACAACAACTTTAGAATCGATATTTTTATGTGAGGATCATCAGTATCGGAATTATCGATCCGGTCATCCCTAATTCAATATAAACCGTCTGTTCAGTTGTTGCTCTAATTCACCTCTTTTGACGCCTTTTATCCGTTTTATTTCATTTTTCGACGACACACTCAATAAAAAATAATAATCTATATTATTTTCCATACACTAAATGCTAAGGGAAAAATCTTATTTGGATGTCAATGATTAGCAACAACATTGATTTTAATGCATTATTTATTTTATTGTTTGTGCTGTGTCAGATTAAAAAGCAAAACTCACACTCAGGACCTTAGAGGACAAAAATGTCCACATACAAATACTGCCATAAATATATTATATATTCTTATTTTCCACTTTATTTTTTATCCAACATCAGTCCTGATAACTACCAAATATTCATTCATTTTAAGAATTTTAATCCTTTAAATGCCCGTTTGTTTACATAATGCCACTGTTGTTTTTCTCTCTCTCTCTCTCACACACACACACTCTTAGCTGCATCATTTATTCAGTTGTCCTGCATGTCTCTATAATACAGCACATAGAGAATAGGGGAAAAGCTTGTATTTGCTCCACAGGCTAAACATGAGGAAAGTGGCACCATCAGGTGGAAAATATTAAAACTTTAATTTGTGAATCCAGGGCTCCTGAAGGAAAACATAATACCATAGAATTCATGATTTTATGTTTTAAATGGCACTAGGATCAAATATTGCCATTTTAATGGGTTTCAATGGGGACATTTTTGTCCTGAAGGTCCCGAGTGTGACTATATTGTGTAAACAGTGTATTACAGGAACTGAGGTTGAAATATCAAAATTCCCCCCCAAAATACACACCTTTGGCAAAATGTATGCCACTGGCATTAACACAGCCAAAAAAAAAATGTCCCGAAGGTCACACAAGTGTCAAATCGCTTTTGGGGCCATTTTGTTTTAATTTGTGTACAGTCATTCACATTGGCATGTTGTCAGTCCATATTCTGTACTTGACCAGACCTACAACTCTTGTCTGACCTCACCGACACCTGTTCATTCAAAATAAACAATTTGCAAAGGAATCATTACCAAGAAAATGAGTTTATTCTTTATGCTGCTAAAGAAGCAACGAGATCCATGTTCTGATGATCCAATCACAGAGAGCTCAAAGACAAAATGACAACACATTCTCCATCGTCTCGACTGCATTAGGCAGATTATATATATATATATATATATATATATATATACACACACATATCACCTTTACTGTATAAATGGTCTAATTTCTGGTTAGGAGTATGATGTGCTTCCTCTGAACTATTGAACATGGTAGTAACCACTGAGCATCATGAATGGACAATTTTAAACTACAAAAAAAATGAACCGTTTGTCTCTCTTGTGATCAAATGTATGAGGGGTGCATTATAAATGGCCATTTAAACCGATTCAACCAGAGTTTGGGCCACATATATATCTAGATTAAATGAATATTTGTTTTTACATCTGTTATATTAGCTATAAAACCCAGAGAACATATGGTCAGCTATGGTCCGAAATTCAATGGCAAAATCCGCTGTGCTGCGGGAACCTTGACGGAGAGAAAGCAGGCGCTTTGAAGCTTCTCGACCACTGACAGGATGATCAAAAACCCGCTTGAACTCTTCCACAAATGCCACTTAGGAGTCACAATAGGCCACCTAGGATTGCCAGATTGCGGAGGCCCAGGAGAGCACCTTGTCTGAAAGAAGGGTAATAATGTAAGCGACCTTGGAACGGTCTGTGGGAAAACTTGAGGATTGGAGCACGAAGGTGAGGGAGCATTGGGTTAGGAGCACCATGGCAGGAACTTGGATCTCGGCTTGGGAAGTTGGGGCTCCGCCACTGGAGAAGGCCTGTCACCACTCAGGGGTGGGACCAGGGAGGTGCTCAGAGAGCTGGAACTCATCAGTCAGGAGTTGAGAATGACATGGCGTTGGCAAGATGCCTCATGTTGAGCAATCACCACCAACAGGTCCTAGGAACTGAGTGTCTCTGGGTCCATGTCTGACTTGGTTTTTCTGTCACAAGCTGGGCTCGAACCCGGGTCTCGGATGTGGAGAGCTGAGTGTTTTACCACTTAGCCACAGTGGAGGTAATGTTGGACCCAAGTGAAACACTCAAGGCAGTACTACAGGCGAAGAAGATTTATTAATAAATAAATAAAAAAAAAAAAAAAAAAAAAAGTTCTTTGCAAGTAGAAAAAAGCCAACAAAAGTTCTTCTCAGAAGGAGGTATAACTAACAGTAGAGATAATGCAAACAATAACAATAGAGAAATAAAATGACTCCACGAGGGGAGAAAAACTAAATCAAATAACTAAGAACAGCTTACATGGGATAGCTTGGAAGGTCTCAGTGGAACACAGCAGGAGAAACATAGCCAAGACTCAAAAACCAAGTGAGAAACAAGGGGAAAAAACACAGCTAAATACTCTGGGGGAAACAAGGCACAGGTGACCTGGATTACGCTAAAAGGGGCACACAAGGAAGAACTAAGGTAGAAGGGAACACCGGTGACCTCTAGAGGCCCGGAGACAAACAACAGGAGGCAGGATGCTGACAGAGACATGTTCATCTCGTGGTATAAAGGTGGTGAAATGTTGAATCAGACCAGAAGTTCAGATCTCAGCATCAGCCTCAGTCTACCATTACACCTCCATTATAATGATGCAGAGAACTACAGCTGCACAGCTGCAAATCCAGTCAGCAATAAGACCATCTACCTTCAAATTAAAGACTTCTGCCCACAATATAAATGTATGGGAACTAATAAAGCCTCTTCCTACCAAAATGACATTGGTGCAACTTCTAAACAAACAGTTTAATGTCAATATGTCCATCTTTTTCTTATCTTTCAGATTTTCAGCAGTATTGTGGTGGTGTTGAGGTTCGGTTGGTTCTGTCGGGTCTGGTGGGCATTGCCACTCTTGTCTTCCTGGTTGAGCACATGAGGTTCCAGGGAAGAGTTCCATCTTCTATGAGCTCATAATGCTTTCATTAGAGGTTATTAGTGGAACCAAAGTGAACAGAAAACTAATGATTGTTTCCAACAGGTTTCCAAGCATTTGGACAAACAGGTGGTCGAAACAATTATCTTACAACATATCATTGACAGCTTTAAAACATTTTTAATTGTTACAAATCATTCATATAGATTTTTATTTTTAGAGTTATATAAAAATATATATAAATTTACATAGAAATATTTTAGTCATTCATCCATTTGTCAACAAGCCATTGTCATTGTTGTGTGTGTAGCTTCAAAATCTCAAATTGTGTCACATGAGCAGAATATGTACTCACCTTCATCCCAAAATGAAAATGGTCATCATTTACTCACCCTCATGACATTCCAAACCTGTATGACATCTGTGAAACACAAACTGCCAAATAAAGTGCTGTGGAAAAGTATTTGCCCCCATCCTGATTTCTTCTGTTTTTGTGCATCTCATTGCACCCTTAGTTACTAAATCCCTAAATCTATGAAACTGCACTCGTAATAGGGTTCAGCTGGACTAGACCCGCCCAGACTTGATTACTGCCAGCCCTGTTCAATCAAATCAACACCTAAATATAACATTTTCACCAGCATTAAAATTGGCTAAAAGGTCTCACCCAGTAGCACACTGTGCCAAGGTCGAAAGAAATTCCAGAAATTGAGGAAAAGGTGATTGAAATACATCAGTCTGGTAAGAGATACAAAGCTGTTTCAAAGGCTCTGGGACTCCAAAGGACCACAGTGATAGCATTATCTCCAAATGGAGAAAACTTGGCACAGTAGTGAACCTCCCCAGAAGTGGTCGACCTTCCAAAAGTCCTCCATGAGCACAGCGACCACTCATACTGGAAGTCACAAACAACCCAAGGACAACATCCAAGGAACTGCAGGCCTCTCTCGCATCAGTAAAGCTCACCGTTCATGACTCCACTATCAGAAAGACACGGGGCAAAAATGCCATCCATGAAGAGTGGCGAGGCGAAAATCACTAACAGTGAACATTAAAAGCTCGTCTGAATTTGCCAAAACACACCTTGATGATCCTCTAAGCTTTTGGGATTATGTTCTGTGGACTGATGTGTTGAAAGTGGAACTGTTTTGAAGACAGGGGTCCCGTTACATCTGGCGTAAATCAAACACAGAATTACAGAAAAAGAGCATCAACATACGGTCAAGCATGATGGTGGTGGTGTGATGGTGTGGGGATGATTTGCTGCTTCAGGACTTGCAATAATGGAAGGAAACTTGAATTCTGCTCTCCTAGAAAATCCTAAAGTTGAACGTCCGTTTATCAGTCCGTGAGTTGAAGCACAACTGGAATATGCAGCAAGACAATGATCCAAAGCATAGGAGTAATTCCACCTCTGAATGACTCAAAGGAAGCACAATGAAAGTGTTGGAGTGGCCTAGTCAAAGTCCTGACTTGAACCCATGAGATGAGATTGAGGTGCTGTGACAGGACCTTAGATGGGCAGTTCATGCTCGAAAAACCTCCAGTGTGGCTGAACTAAAGCAGTTCTGCAAAGAAGAGAGGAACAAAATTCCCCCACAGTGTTGGGAAAGACGGATCTCCAGTTATCGGACGTGTTGGGTTGCAGCTGTTGCTGCTAAAATGTGGCACAACCAGCCGTTTAAGGGGGCAGATAGTTTTTCACATGGGTATGAAATATGATAGAGGTTGGATAACTTTATCTCTCACCTTTTGATCTGCAGTATTGTGGTTTGATTGGTTCGGTCTGGTCTGGTGGGAATTGTCACAGTTGTGGTTCTGCTCAGCTCAAAGAAGAGATCCATCTTCTGTATGCTCATGATACTCGATATGGCCAAATGAATGTGGAAATGTCCCGCTTCTAATTAATGGGTTTGCCCATTCCAGTTTTTCCAATGAAAACAAATCTTACGGTCACACCAGATGACATTTTAGGGAAATCTGTGCTTCCAGTCTTCTATAGCCGATAGCGCCGTGTAAGGACATTAAATTCTAATCTTAATTTACTGAAAATCTTCTGCTTAACTCATTCGAATCTGAAGCGTGAGAATGTCTTTGTTTACATAAGGCCGGTGATCACACCGGACACCACGTGTCAAAGGCAAAATTGAAGAAGAAATGGTTAAGAAACTGTAAGAAATCTGTAACTGCATTTATGAGTGCCACACACCCCCTAATGGTGAGCACAGATTGTGTGTGCGCTTCTCGCTATTAGGATACACAAGTGAATCGTTTCAACTTTGAACCCCTAACTTGAAAAAAATTAAATAAAATGCACAATTTGTAATTTATGCTTAATAAATTATTTTTATTTTACATTTATTAAATACATTAAAAAATGTATAAAAATAAACGAAATGTAGAGCTGTCGCGATAGTCAACTGATAATTTGTTTTATTATTAAAAATAATAATTAGATTCATTTTTACATTAAAATGAATGTCACCAACATTTTAGTGGATCGCGCTGCCTCTGTCATCTTGTCTGCACTCTGTGTCGGAGGCGGGGCTCAGGCAGCGTGTCCACACACACCGAGAGAGAGAGAGAGCGGACACCGTCAGGTGAAGAGAAGGCGTGAACCAACTGCATTTTAAAGTGTTCTGTTTCGTGACATCTACAGCGAGCCAGTTAGGAAGAACGAGTCCAACATGGAATTGATTTCAAAGCCGCAATCTTCAGCTCCGGTGTGGGAACATTTTGGCTTTAAGCCGAACGAGAGAGGAGAGCTAATTAACGTGAACGAGCCGGTATGTCGACTGTGTTTTAAAACAGTAGCAACGAAAAGAGGCAACACAACAAACTTAAAATCGCACCTAAAACATAACCATCCCACCCAGTTTTTCAACCTGGGATCAACAACTGCAGCTGGAGTTGGAGAGGGGCCTTCTTCCAGACAGTTATCTGTTGCAGATGCCTTTTCCCGACAGTGCAAATATAAACGTGACAGCGCGAAATGGCGCACACTCACGGACAGCGTAACTCGCTATATAGCCAAAGAGATGCAGCCATTATACACGGTCGAAAAACCAGCATTTAAAAATATGCTGCAAACTTTTGACAAACAGTACGAATTGCCAAAGAAAACGTACATCTCCCAAACTGCCATTCCATCCTTGTACAATAAAGTAAAAGACGATATTCTGAAGGAGATAAAAGACATCTCCTTTTACTCTGCCACTACAGATATGTGGTCAAGCTCAAATATGACACCTTATATGAGCTTGACCATACACTACATAACTGCTGACTGGACTCTGCAGTCAAAGTGTTTAGAGACCAGATACATACCCCAGAACCACACTGCGGATGTGCTTGCTGAAGCCCTTCAGTTTGCTTTAGCAGACTGGGAATTGGATGAGCGCAAAATGGCCTGTATAACTACAGACAACGGTGCTAACATTGTGGCTGCAGTACGTAATCTTGGCTGGCCATGGCTCAATTGCTTTGGACACAACCTCCATTTGGCTGTTTCCCATGGACTGGACAGTGAGAAGGATCGCACAGCACGTGCCATGGGACTTTGTAGGAATCTTGTCAACACCTTCAACCTGAGCTGGCTAAAGAAGAGAGACCTGAGGAAGGCACAGACTGAAACCAATGTCCCCCAACACAATCTAGTACTGGTGAGTGATGATACCGGTAAATTGTTATACAACACAAAATATTTAGGGTTTATATAAACTTAATTTAAAGGGTTTTTATTATTTATTACTTACTTTGGGGCCTGTTTGTATGTATTAAATAATTGGTTACATTATAATAACCATATTATTATTTGTGAAAGTACTACTACACTATAACAATATTGTTGGTTTAACTTAATTAAATAAGTAACCTGGTTGCCTTAAAATTTTAAGTTCATTGAAATTGAAAAATGTAGTTAATACAATGAAGCAGATTGATTTAACCATCAGAAACTCAAACTATTATGTTATCTGAACCACATAAATTATCTAAGTTGATCTGACAAAAGAAAAAATGTTGTGATTACAATTTTTTTTACAGTGTAGTAAAAGTAGCATTTGTTAAATAATGTTAGACAAAAAAAAAACAAAAACAATGTTATATTTTCCACAGGATGTCGCCACACGATGGGGTACCAAGCACAAAATGATCGAGAGGGTGCTAGAGCAACTCCCAGCCATAAGACGTGTCCTGGTTGAAGATCGAAAACATGGCCACCTCAACCCAACCTGGCAGGATGTTTCTGTGTTGGAATCCATTAATGCAGCAATGAAGCCATTGGCTGATTTCACGGATGTCCTCTCAGGGGAAAAATATGTCACTGTGTCCTCAGTAAAGCCTGTGTTGGAACTTCTTAAAGGTGAACTTTTATCACCAGACCCCAATGACACTGCACTGACAGCAAACATAAAGGCAAACATGTGCAGGGTGTGAAAGTGAAATACAGCCCACCTGAAATCCAAAACCTTCTGACAAAGGCCACCATCTTGGATCCAAGGTATCGTGGTACCATGGAGGATGCGGAGGTCTTGGATGATGTAAAAGAAAAGCTATTGCAAGAACTACTAGACATGAACGAGGAAGAAGGAAAAGGAGAATGTGCCAGTGGTGAGAACTGCGTTGAAGCTGCAGGGGGAAATGAAGGATCTGAATCTGGACCTCCAGCAAGCAAGAAGAAGAGGCTGTGTGACCTTCTCCAGCACAGAAGAAACCTACTTGCAAGTCACCAGACTCAGGCATCGGTTTCAAAAAGAGTGCAGGCTGATGTGGAGCTGACCAGGTTCCTCCAGGAAGAACCAGTTCATGCATCATCTGATCCCTTAATGTGGTGGCGTGATAACCACAGAAGATTTCCCCTAGTAGCCAAGTTAGCACAAAAATACATGTGCATTTGTGCAACAAGCACCAGCTCAGAAAGACTGTTTAGCACAGCTGGTAACATTGTTACCCCAGTAAGATCCTGCCTTAAGCCCCACAAGGTAAACATGTTGGTGTTCCTTTCTCGGAATCTGCCTAACAATTAAAAAACTAATCTGGCAGCAGAAAGCTAAAGCACATAACTGGTAATCAGAAGGTTGCTGGTTTGGGAGGGGCGGGGGGGGGGGGGGTGGGGGTGGGTTGTCCCTGTAATATGTGCACTGTAAGTCACTTTGGATAAAAGCATCTGCCAAATGCATAAATGTAAATCTGAACAAAAGCCCTTTAGGATTTAAAAACAAGCAAAACAACCTCAAAAACGGTCTTATGTTTTAGTCCAGACCGTGCGGTTACATGTATAACATACACATGTTAGCTTATTTTGGGGCTTTTTGCCTTCAGACAAACAGCTCTTAAATGTCCCGAGCACCTGCACAACCCACAGCTCTTGAGGAGGATTGATCATTGGAGGACTAGGCAGGGTGGCGAAGGGGTCCGATGTCCTTTCACAGTCCTTTGGCACAAGTAGGCTTCTCTTTGTTTTCCTGCAATATAATCAGATAACAAATGAGTGAATCGATCAATCAATGAACGCGCTGGTGCAGATCTTGCACAGACATGCAAGCGTGACATATGAAAGAATTATCCAAACATTTTTTAGTACCACTAGACAAAATGTAAAAAGCTCTCCTAAACCATCAATAAGCAGCTCTACTCTAAATGAAACAGTCATTTGATGCGGTTATCAACATCATTGGTGAAGTTGTGCAACTCTCTAGATATATGTGAAGTGTCAGCTATAGATTTATTTATATTTATTTTCTTATTGCAGAACTTCCACACACACACACACACACACACACACACACACACACACACATGGAAATGAAGCATGGTTGTATCTTTTACAATGAACAATCATAACAACAGAAAACAATATTATGGATTTGCGGACATTCAAATATGAAGTTATATACACAGAAAAAAAGGTTAAATCATCTCATTTCTGAAACTTGCTCATTTTGTGCTTTTGTTGAAACAGTTCCCCATTTATTTTGTGATTGTATTACAACCAATAAATCTTGGATTGACTTGCGTTTTTAGCCCCACAAATAGCTTTTTTTTTTTTTTTTTTTTTTTTTATTATGCTTACAAACAAAGATGACAATCATAGCATACAATTCTGTAACAAAATTGCAAACGTTTCTGTACAAAATATAACAACAATATGTACAGAGTCATCTAAACAAAGGATGGGAAAAAAGTTAATGTGTAACTATCTAAAAAAAAAAAAAAAAAAAAAAAAAAGGAAGAGGGGGAATATATTCTATACATCATTTAGAGTGTCTAAACAAATTAAAGGCATTACAAAATAAAAGCGTTTTTAATGCTTTCTTATTTACTGAGGATGAGATGGTGTTAAGGTACATTTCAAATTCTTTCAAAAAAACTATAAAAATTGGTTTGTTGTTGGAGAATTTACATTTATGGATATAAAATTTGCCAATAAAATAAATTAAATTAGTAACAAAGCAGGCTTTTTTTTTTTTAATCGGGATCAAAGTCAAAGTATCCAAAAATAAAGTCTTTAAAGGTTACTGATATATCTTGCTGGATATTGTCTTTAAAAAACTTGTCAATACTTTCCAATAGTTGTTTAGTATAGAAACATGACCAAAATAAATGATAAACAGTTTCTGTGTGAACTTGGCAAAATGAGCATCTTGTGTCAATATTACTTTTATATTTAACCATAAAATATTTAGCAGGGTAAAATGTATTTATTATTTTGAAGGATACTTCTTTTACTTTATTTGTTAAAAAATATTTTTGTGGTAAGGACCAAATGTTTTCCCAATTTAAATTTTTAAATAATCTACTCCAGTACGAAATTACAGGAGAAACAGAAACTATATCTACAAGAAAAAGGGATCTAACTTTATTATTTCTATCTTTTTTCCCTGAAAAACATATTTTACCAATTGGAGTTTTGTCTGGCTCAGGGAGAGTATTAATTATTGTAAGAGAGTAAGGACCATTTTTAAAGAGGATACAGATTCCTGTTGGTATAGCTCCCATAACTATAGCAAATTATTTGGGAGTAACTGGTATATTGTATTCTGAAAGAAACTCTGTGTACGTCATTAAGAAACCTTGATTGTTAAAAAGCTGACGAACTAAAAATAAACCGTTAATAAACCAATTATCATAAAATAAAGATCTATTTTTATATAAGATATATTGATTATTCCAAATAATATAATGATGGGGGGAAAAGTTGTGTTTATATATTAAAGCCCATGCCAAATGTACCTGTTGATGGAAATTTGAAAGTTTGGAAGGAATTTTTGATATGTTGTAATTGCACATCAATAAAAATCTCAACCCCCCAATATATGAAAACACTTGTTGTGGGAAGATATTCCAGATAGAGTCTTGATTTTTCAAATACCGATTAAGCCAATTTATTTTGAAAGTATAATTTAAAGAGTTAAAATCAATCAAATTTAATCCACCTTTGTTATAATAGTTTAGAATCACCGATTTCTTCATATAGTGAATTTTATTTTTCCAGACGAAATCTGTCAGAACTCTATCAATCACTTTTGCTGTGGCCTTATCAACATACAGGGATTGGGCAGCATAAGAGAGACGTGAAAGCCCCTCAGCCTTGGTGAGCAAAATTCTTCCTTTAATAGACAGATCTCTTTGAAGCCAGCAGTTCAGTTTTTTCTTTGTTTTATCAATAATCGGAGTAAAATTTGTTGCACATCTATTTTTATCTTTAGTTATTTCTATACCGAGATATTTAACAGAGCTTTTAACAGCTATGCCATTTATTGAGGAAACATTACAATTTTTAATGGGAAATAATTCACATTTATCTGTATTCAGACTTAGACCAGAAGCTTTAGAGAATGACTTAGGGATATTTAGTGCTATAGGGATTTGAGAAGAATCTTCTAAAAACAGCGCCGTGTCATCAGCTAACTGACTAATGATTAAATTTTTAGTTCCAACAGTTATGCCTTTTAGGTTGCTCCCTTTGATATGCAAATTAAGAAATTGAACTGCAATTAAAAATAAATAAGGAGACACTGGACATCCCTGTCGAACACCACGATCAAGGAAAAATCTGGGAGACGTACCGCTTTTTAGTTTAATAGAACTATTTCCATTTATATACAACATTTTCACCATCTTACAAAATGAGTCACCAAATCCAATTTTTTTAAGTGCTTGAAATAGAAAATTGTGTTCTAAAGTATCAAATGCTTTATAATAGTCTAAGAAAAGAATGAAGCTATCGTTATTAATTATATCAGAGTAATCTAAAATGTCTAATATTAATCTTATATTGTTAGATATGTGTCTATTTTGCATAAAGCCAGATTGTGCTTCATCAATAATAGAATGTAGTACTCCTTTTAATCTTTTGGCTAATACTAAAGCAATTATTTTATAATCATTGTTTAATAATGTAATTGGACGCCAATTATCTATGAAAGTAATATTTTTATTTGGTTTGGGAATTAAAGTGATCAACCCTTGGCATAAAGTAGGAGGGAGAGACGAATTGTTTATGCTTTCCTTAAAGACATTTAATAAAAAAGGAGCTATATTTTCACTGAATACATGATAGAATTCTGACGTTAGTCCGTCTGTACCAGGGGATTTATTTGTTTTTAGAGATTTAATTGCTTCATCTATTTCTTTCAAGGTAATGGGGGAAATCACAAAAGGTTTGATCAGTGTTTCTAATTGATTAACAGAAGACAAGGACTCAAAAAAGATATGAGCATGTTGTTTGCTAAATTTGGATGTGTATAAATCACAATAAAATTTGGCACAAAAATTTGCAATAGCTTTTTGGTCTTCACAAAGATTTCCATCAATCATAAGCTTTTCAATCTGATTTTTTTCCATTTGTTGTCTTTCCAATCTAAAGAAATAAGAAGAATTCTGCTCAGCTTCCTCAATCCATTTTTTCCGTGATCTAACAAAAGCCCCTTCGGCTTTTTGTTTATAAACCTCATCCAACGCTTTTTGAAGATGAGTAAGCTCAACCTTTTCAGCATCAGATAGAACCATTTTAGATAGAAGATTTGAGATTTTACATATTATATTACTCTCATCATTGTTTTTCTTTTTAGCTAAATTACTACCAAAATTACGTATGAATTTACCAATTTCATATTTCACTAATTCCCAGTTATTGCAAAAATTGTTTTCCTTATTTTCTTTTTCCCAATAGCTAGTGATTATATATTTAATTTTATCTTTTACTTCCTTAAATTTAAGCAGTGAATTGTTCAGTTTCCAATAGGAGGTAAATCTTTGCAAATTAGCAGTAGCTGAAAGAGGAATGAGTATGGATATGCATTGGTGATCAGAAAAAGGCGATGGAGTAATATTAGAGGATACATGATTTAAATCTCTAGAGGTAAGCCACATATCAATACGAGACTGGTTCGATAGAGAATTATTGCTCCAAGTAAATGTTTTTTGAGAAGGATGTGTTTCTCTCCAACTGTCGAATAAAGAAAATCGTTGCATAAACCTCTAAGTATAAACTTGAGTTATCAGGTGACTTTGGAGGCCATCTGTCTAAGATGTTATCCAAAACCACATTAAAATCCCCTCCAAAAACTAAAAAAGAATTTGGGTATTTAGTAAGTAATTTTAACACATGTTCTTCCACTTGATCAAAAAGTTTTTCGTTACTTTTATGTTGATTAAAACCGTAAACATTGACAATAATACCTTACATTCGAAATATCCAGTACAAGGCAAATAAATCGACCACCTGGATCACCTACAGAACATAATATCTTCCCACTAAAGCGTTTTTTGAGAATACAAACACCAGCTGAGTTACTTGTCCCATGAGCCATCCATAAATCAGATCCCCACTGAGATCTCCAGAAAACAAAATCCTCTTTAGTTGAATGGCATTCTTGCAAAAAACAAAATTCAGATTTAAACTGTTTAAGAAATAGAAAAATCGCTTTCCTTTTTGTAATGTTTCTTAACCCTCTAGTATTAAAAGAAATCATAGAAAGAGACATAAATGAGAGAAAGTAAAAGCTATAGCCTATAATATGCTATAGATGTAGATTGAATTGGTCTCTGAAAGTGTGATAGATATACACACAAACCAATGATGAGAACAGCAAACTCTATACTAGTACAAATATATAGTGCAAATCAGAATTTAGAATTCAATCTTCATAGAACATGAATAATCTTACCTCGTATAGTACAAATCTTATTTCTTCAGCGCAGATGCTATAATACTAACTAGATTTAGCTTCCTTATTAGTTTTCATCCAAGAGTAGCTAGATTAAAAAAAAACAAATTCCTGAGATTAATATGCCTTCAAACTAAAAGAAAACATCAAAAAAGTTGAATTAGCATTAAATTAACATTACTAGGCCTATATAAATTAACTTAGAGTGCAAATGGTTTTATATTCGTTAAAAGTACAGATTGGACTAAACTATCTATCTTTTTTGTATAAATGAAGTAATACAACTTAAGGCAGGCAACAATCTCAAGATTCAACAGACTTTCGTTAGCCCTCATGATCAGTGCAAATTACAAACAGGCTTCAACCATGTCAGCAACTTAAAGATTCAGGCTGGAGGGAATATTTCGACTCCTTCTACAAACGCCCTACCTCCAATAAAGTAAGCACGTTTGTTGTTTTGTCTTGCTTTTTCCACTACCGGCCAAAGTTTGTTCCTCCTCTCTTTATCTGCTGGAGATAAGTCCTCAGATATTTTCAGGCCATTTTCCCTGAGAAAGGCAGACTCCTTCGCTGCACGCCACACAGCGTCGCGAAAGAAACGGGAGGCAAATTGACAAATAATTCCTCTGGTTTTATTCGGTTCTTTGCGACCAAGCCGGTGCCCAGTATCAATAGCGTTCGGAAGTTTATCTTTGTCTTCTGGTAGGAGTTGCTGACACAGCTGGATGATCCGTTGCCTAACATCTTCTCTCTCCTTCTCTGGGACTCCGTGGATTCTTAAATTCCACCGTCGCGAATGACTTTCCAGGTGTGCTAATCTTCTCTCTTGCTCATTAGTAGCCTGATCCACTTTGCCCACCTTGGCCTCCACCACTCCATATTTGAGTTTCAGACTGTTTACTTCTTCGCTCATGAATTCGATGGCTTCCTTGACACTAGTAATTTGCTTGGTGTTTTCGTTTATCACCTCCTTCATATTAGTAATCGCACATGTATTTTCTCCTATCAATTTTTCCAGGGAATCAGACCGGGTGTTTATCAATTGCGAGAGAGCTCCGAGTTGAGAGAGGACATCAGCAATATCAAAACGCTCAGTCTTCCGTTGTTTGGCTGCAGGGGATTTGCAAGGTGTATCTAAAAGTGCAGGAAATTCCTCCTCGCACAACATGAAATCGTCAGAAATTGCATCCAGGTCTGTCTTGACGTAATCATGCATATTCACTGCACCAGGAACGCTGGAAACGTGCGGCGTTTCACTATTGGTAACAGTAGCAGGATTAGCATTCGTCTTGTTTTTTCTTTTTTCGGACTTGCCCATACTGTCTAGTAAGGTACCTACTAATAGGTGTATAAAGTAGAAAAAATAAAAAACTCTTTTTCTGATTGCACTAAAAGTCACTAACACTGTTTGAGTTCGCAGAGCACATCAACTTACATCTTACTAGAGCGCCATCTTGAACCGCCCCCGTCCTTGAGCATCTTTTCCCCACAAACAGCTTTAGTTTACACGATATGGCCATGACCTGACGTCACATCAAAACAAGTCAAGAGTAATCGAGCGCACGCTTCAATCCACGATAAACCAACGGCAAGCAGGACACGCCCACATCATTATCATACAAGAGACAGAAACGTAAGAATAAATATAAAATAAATACATGTTGGAATATTTAAATATGGAAATAGATACAGGTGGGAATAAATATAAAAATAAATGAAAGCATAAATAAATTATAAAAAACAAAGAATAAAAATTAAAAAAAAGGAAAAAAATGTCTACAAAAATAAATTCAGGAATAACTCATTAAAAACTAATTATATTTGTTTTATCAAGACATTTACTCCTTTATGTATTTTCTTATTATTACATTTATTTATTGATGTTTTATTTATTATTTTTGCAGGTGTTGTCCTCCATAGATTGCCCAGGAAAAGGCACAAAATAAATTAAATTAAATGTAAATATATATTTAAAAAGAAGAGGAACGCCATGTTGTTCTTGTGTTGAGACTTGCTGAAATTCTGTATCAGTTTTGTT
Organism: Moxostoma hubbsi; assembly: GCA_032164185.1. Taxonomy (NCBI): domain Eukaryota; kingdom Metazoa; phylum Chordata; class Actinopteri; order Cypriniformes; family Catostomidae; genus Moxostoma; species Moxostoma hubbsi. The sequence goes on from JAVLUX010000001.1 coordinate 48,582,905, forward strand.
GTTATAAGTATATTGATGGTTCTTGATGTATTGCTATATAGATCGCCATTTGCGATTCGTGCCTTAATTAGCGGCTAAACGCCTGTTATCACTTGTGTTTTGATGTTTGTCTTGACATCTACTGTTTTATATTACCTGTTAAAATATTCTTTCAATACATGTTGCATTTGATTGGGATATCTTTGATTTATAAGCAAATATTTTACTGTTTACCATCTAAAACCTGATGTTATAATTTACATACATTTATTTGGTACAATCCTGGATATTTATTGTGAATTGTTTGTTTTACTGTTTGACCACATAAATACTCAACTACACAGTAAATGGTCTGCACTTATATAGCGCCTTTTAACCTTAAAGGTATTCAAAGTGCTATACACTGTGACACATTCACACACACTCTCACACACACACTTGTGCTAGCCTGCCATTGGGAGCAACTTGGGGTTCAGTGTCTTGCCCAAGGACACTTCGGCATGTGGAGTCATGTGGGCCGGGATTCGAACCACCAACCCTGCGATTAGTGGCCGTCCCGCTCCACCACCTGAGCCACAGCAGCCCACTACAAACTACAAAAAGGTTTCATAAAAAACACCATAGTTGAACTGTAATTGTTATAGTACAAAGGCAAATTTTCATAAGGGATGGATAAAGCTATTGCAAGGGAACACAAAAGCCATTTCAGGGAAATAAATTCCAAAGGGCTCTGTAGAATCTCCCAAACATTCGATTGTTCAGCATACCCACTGGCAGAAACAGAAGTCAGCAGTAATGGATGAATGCAATCATATTCAAAAACAGGAGTGTCATACCTTCATTGAATTGTGATTCAAATCCTCCATTGAATGTTCCTCTTTCTCTGCGGGTGAAGCATCTTGTCCTCCATCTTTATAGACCACAACAACACAAACACAGCATGTAAGGAGTGCTACTTGGGTGTAAAATAATCCCCACTGGTGCTCTTTGGATAAGGGATATTTTGTTCAGAGGCACTCAGAGTAGAGTATACATTTAAAAAGCCTTTATTAGGTGGTCAAGGCTATTGATTTAAAACATACTACAAACAGACACGATGCAGCATACAAGGCCTTCATCAGGGACACCTTGAGTAAGAGCGCCCGCTTCCGCTAGAGGTTCAGGAGACTTCTTCTGTCTCTTTGTCTGTAAAGTGATAAATGAGGTTTAATCACTCAACAACCACTTCATTGCAACTGCACATGATATTTGTGAATACTGCACAATTATGCACCTGCTAATGTTTTGTAGTGTACTCTATTCTCATGTGTTATGGTCAGTTAACAAAACCATTAAATTATCCTGGATAGTTTGACATATAAGAGCTCATTGTACTATAAAACACCAAGTTTCAGAACTGAAAACTTCCTCAGAGCGCGTTTATTTAAACCAGGTTCTAGAAATGGAACTTTTGGAATTTGAGGAACTTGTGATGTCACAAGGACCAAAAACATCTGCATATGACTGCCTCTTCAGCAAGACATCAACGCCTACTTTTCGTCATTGCACCCTTGGCCCCGCCCACTGGTGCTCACTGCTCAGTTACCCGGGTGAAGGAGAGATGGGCCTGTCATGGGAGACTCATCTACACCAAAGGGGAGTTATACAGGACTCCATCGTGATTTAAATGTTTTTCTACACTAGATGAACGGCTTTGACCATTTTCATGCATCTCGCACTGCTTAAGAGACACAATGTAAAGTTATAACTCTAAAAAGGAGACCTCCGTTCGGTTTCATTCCACTGCACTTTTTCAATGTGGATTTTCTCCCCAATTTGGAATGCCCAATTCCCAATGCGCTCCCAAGTCCTTGTTATGGTGTAGTGACTCGCCTCACTCCAGGTGCGGGAGGATGAATCTCAGTTGCCACAGTGTCTGAAACAGTCAACCTGTGCATCTTATCACGAGTGCATTACCGCAGAGACGTGGCACGTGTGAAGACTTCACGCCATCCACGCACAACTCACCACACGCCCCACCGAGACCAAACCACATTATAGTGACCACGAGGAGGTTACCCCATGTGACTCTACCCTTCATAGCAACCCTTGCCAATTTGGTTGCTTATGAGACCTGACTGGAGTTACTCAGCACACTCTGGATTCAAACTCACGACTCCAGGTGTGATAGTCAGCATCAATACTCACTGAGCTACTCAGGCCCCCAATCTCTGGCTATTTTTTAAATGGATCCTGGACCATTTTTTTGCACCCATCGGTGCCATTTTTAATCATTAGCCTTTTGTAAACATTCACTCAATGGATTGTTTGATCGTTTTGATGCATTTACGGCGATGCACGCAGTGTTTTAAGAGGGGTACAAGCACAACTATTAAAAACGCGTCTCTGTTCGGTTGCTGCCACAGACTGGGAGAAACATGTCTTTGTGTGTAAACAAACACAGAAGATGTGAGATGTGAAGACCACTGTAGAGTGTCGAGTAATGTCTGCAGCTCGTGTGGGTGAAGACATAAGACTGTTTTTATTTTTGTTACCCGCTTCATCCAACAGAGGTCGTCACAGTGACGTTAACATAACACTGATATTTAAAGTGATCGTGCCACAACTCCACATCCCCTTTCTTCCAGAGGAGGTAAATAAACTAACACAGCCCACACAACAAAACTGGAACAAAACACGTACTGACATTATCTTATCATGAGACCACCTACCAAGAACAAAGGTGACACAAAACATTACAAGTATGGAGAAGTATGAGCCAACAGAGTAGGTTCAGTTAAAGAGGGACCTCTAGTTATAATTTCCATACCTTGATTTTAATTTAGCTTTTTTTTAGCCAAGTACTAACATAGTCCTGATAACGCTGATTAGGTTGGCTAACTCTGCCTGCTCGAGTCACCACCAACTGTCTCTCAGATGAGTCAGCAGTATTGACCACTGGTGTGATACTAGGAGGTGTAAGTGGTGGGTTGGCATTTTGGGCAGTTTCTCTATCAGGTACTGGTGAGGTGGACCTCAGTGGCACGTCTTCCTCAGAGCTTGCTGTTGGGTTTTCATCAACCCGGAGGAGATGTCGCCTGTTCCTGATATATTTCTTTCCTTGTGATGCTATTACATAGCTATTAGGCTGCTGAGCTGGGCCTTCCACTCTTGCCACTTGATCAAAACCACGTTCAGTTTGCACTCTGACTGTTTGACCTGGTCTTAGTGCAGAGAGGCGGTGAGCACTGCGGTCATGATACACTTTTCCCCTCATTCTGTGTTGGAGATGGCAGCAGCCACATTGACTTGGACAGCAGGCCTGAGCACTTCTGTGGTTACCGGCAGGAAGGTCCTGGTTTGCCTGGACATGAGGCGCTGAGCAGAGGAAGGGAGCCCATCACGGGGAATGTTGCGAGTGTGGAGGATGGCTGCTTGGATGTCTGTGCCGTCACGGTGGCACTTCTCCAGCAGGTGCTTAGCGGATCTCACTGCACGCTCAGCAAGACCGTTAGATTGGGGGTAATAAGGACTGCTGCGGATGTGTTTAAAGTCCCATGCTTGCGAAAAGTCTGCAAAGTCCCTTCCAGTGAATTGGGTCCCATTATCAGTCATGAGGGTGTGGGGCACACCATGTGTTGCAAAGTGTCGCTTCAGCTTCGCAATGACCGTGTTGCTGGTCATGCTGGGGAGGTAATCCAGCTCGAACCACCCTGAGTAGGAGTCCACCAGGACTAGATGCATTTTGGCACGCCACTCAAATATATCAGCTGCAGTAAATGACCATGGTAGTTCAGGAATGTCATGTAGTTGCATTGGTTCCTTTGTGTGGTGTGCTGTCAAAGCGTTGCATGCAGCACAACGAGACACCTCTCTTTCAATATCTGTGTACATTGAGGTCCAGTACATAGTCTCTCGAGCTCTGCGTTTGGTGGCTTCAATCCCGGGATGGCCCTGGTGTAGCTGGCCAACATAAAATGTTTGCAGTGCTGCAGGTATTATTAACCTTTGCCCACGCAGGAGCAGTCCATCCTCTAACGTTAACTCTTCCTTCATGGAGAAGAACGGACGCAACTGTTGCGGCAGCTCCTTGGAGGTGCTGGGCCAGCCATGAACGATAACTTCAGATAGCTGTTGGCAGGTGACGTCACTCTTTACTGTATTACGTAATTCATCTGTACGACGTGAGGAGAGCACCTGGACGGTCATCACTTCTAGTAAGTCATCAGTAAGTGGGGGCTCAGACTCAGGTAAGTGTGCACGCGACAACGCGTCTGCAACAAACAGTTCCTTGCCACGCTTATATATCACATCCAAGTCGTAACGTTGCAATTTTAGCATCATACCCTGCAGGCGTGGTGATGCGGTGTGCAGTGGTTTCCTCAGTATAGTAATGAGGGGCTGATGATCCGTTTCAGCAGTGACGGGGCGGCCATAGATGAAATCATTACATTTTTTAGCTGCAAACACCAGTGCTAACATTTCTTTTTCAATCTGAGCATATCTGGACTCAGTTGGTGTGAGGGCACGTGATGCGAATGCCACCGGCCTCCCGTCTTGGAGGCACACCGCCCCAAGACCGTGTTGGGAGGCGTCTGCTGATATGACCACCGGCTTTGATGTGTCAAAGAATTGCAGCACAGGGGGATTAGTCAGTGCCTGCTTCAGTTTGCTGAAAGCCGCATCATGGGCGTCATGCCAGTGCCACTCCACGTCATGGTGTATCAGCTGTCTCAGGGGGCCAGTCATGTCACTGTACTGGGAAATGAATTTGGATAGATAGTTTGTCATGCCCAGAAACTGCTGTAGGGCCTGTTTGTCCTGTGGCTTCTCCATCTCGCAGACGGCTTTGATCTTCTCCGGATCTGGCTTAACACCATCAGTGGTTAACAGGTGTCCTACATAGTGTACACAGTTGACTCTGAATTTGCACTTGTCAGGATTGAGCTTTAGATTGATGGCACGGATCCTGTTCAAAACCTGTGTTAGGCGTTCATCATGTTCTAATAATGTACGTCCCCAGATGAGGATGTCATCGACCACGATCTCGCAAGGTTGTCCCGCAAATAGCTGTTCCATCACATTTTGGAAGACCTCGCTGCCTGTGCATATGCCGTATGGCATTCTCAGGAACCTATATCGGCCATGAGGTGATATGAATGTTGTGAGCTTGGAGGATGCGCGGTCAAGGGGTATTTGCCAAAACCCACACCTGGCATCTAAGATGCTAAATATTTTTGCACCGGGCATGTCCGCAATGATTTGGTCAATTGATTTGAGTGGATGACGGGGTCTGAGGAGGGCCCGGTTTAGATGCACTGGGTCGATGCAAAGTCGCACTGTTCCATCTTTTTTTTTTTTTTTTTTTTTCCGCTGCAACCATGGCAGACACCCATTCTGTTGGGTTGTTTTCTGGCGTAATTACACCAAGGGCAGTCATTCGGTCCAGCTCCGCCTTGACCTTATCTTTCATGGCAATGGGGATCCTGCAGGAAGCACATATTGTGGGGACAACAGTGTCATCTAGTCTCATATGATATATCACAGGCAATTTACCTATGACATTAGTGTCAAAAAGGTCTTTGTACTCCAGTATTTCTGGAGCTTCTTGGTGCAACATGTGGACGTCAGGTCCGAGATGTATGAGACCAATAGCAACACTGTCTTGTAGTCCCAGTATGGGTTTTACATCCCTATTGACCACATGAAACTTGAACTGTCCCTGTGTAAAATGCAGTGTTACAGTGCCCTCAGTTTTGATTGACTCACCTCCATAAGCCACTAGATTGACCTTTTCATTTGGATCTACATGCGCTGTGTGGTCAACTGCATGCAGCAGTTTTCTGGGCATCACATTACATTTGGCACCAGTGTCCACTTTTACCTTCAGTTGTCCATTTCCGTTCTTCACTGCGAGCGTGGCGAAGATTTCCCCCTTCTGTGCGGGTGTGAGTATTGTATCACAGTAGAAAGTATCAACCACTTGATTGTCTGATTCAGTGGTCAATTCATTTACTCTACCCATTTCTCTTCTTCTGTATGGAGTGGGGGCTTTGGGGCGAACTGTGGCCTGCGCTGGTGCAGAACGACAACACCTAGCAAAGTGATTAAGTTTTCCACAATTATTGCATGTCTTATTGAGAGCAAAGCATTTGCTGCGGTCAGGTGAGTGCTGGCCATTACAATTGCCACAGCGAGCCTTCTGAATTGAGCACACTTCAGCTTCCTTATGAAGTTCCTTAGAGCTTTTCTCAGACTGTTCATGGAGCATGCTAATGCTAACTGCCAGTTCAAGGGTGAGATTCTTTTCACGTAATAGTTGTTTGCGGAGGGTGTCGCTCTGTATCCCACAGACGATACGATCCCTGATCAATTCATCACGGAGCGCGCCAAAATCGCATTTCTTCGCCAGTATTTTTAACGTGGAGACATATGCCTGAATAGACTCACCGTTTCCCTGACTAGCGGTGTTAAAAACATGCCTGTCCATAATGACGTTTTTCGCTGGCAAACATAATTCAGCAAACTTTACCAGTAGAGTCTCTGGTTCTTCGTGGCTTTCCCCCTCTCCATAAACAAAGGATTCCGACTTTTCAACAGCCTCCGGGCCGGCTAGGTTCAGTAACGTGTAGGCTAACTTTCTTAGATTTATCTGACAGCCCTGCGTTGCAGTAGATTATCCATTCTTTCTCAAATTTCCGCCAGTTGTCGGCAATGTTGTCGTCAAAAACTAGTGGATCGATACGACGGAGTCCTTGAGCCATTATACTGCCACTTCTGACACCATGTAGAGTGTCGAGTAATGTCTGCAGCTCGTGTGGGTGAAGACATAAGACTGTTTTTATTTTTGTTACCCGCTTCATCCAACAGAGGTCGTCACAGTGACGTTAACATAACACTGATATTTAAAGTGATCGTGCCACAACTCCACAACCACCATCTTATCTGCTCTGCATAATTACTTTTGTGTATTCACAATTCAACATTTCAGCGTGGATTGCTTGTGAACGAGTCTCGATACTATTCACACACACCTAATAAAATTAGCTTCTTATATTAGATTTTAGTCTTATTAGTTAAAACTTACATATTTGCATACTGTGACATGTCATAACACATGTTACATAATAATTATCACACATCTTTCTGTAATTGACATTATAAACTCTTGTTTAAATTGCATTAGGTTGAGTTGCAGTATTCTCATTATCAATCAATAGTGTGCTTAAGGTGTCACTGTCTTGAAAGGAACATATAAATAAAATGCATTATTATTAATAATTATTATAAATTAATACAGGAATAAGCTGGAGCGGAGGCTGCGGCAGAATGACATCAGGGAGTCTCTGCAGAGCCAAGAGGACCATCATTGGTTACAAGCTTTCTGGACAATAAAAAATAAAAACAAGGAAAGAAAAACTTAATTTTATTTATTTATATATATTATATTGCATCAAAACATGAACATGACAGTTTTTTATTATTCATAATGAAATAACCACACACACAAACTGCAAAGTAACTGCACCATTGGCACCCCTCCTAGGAGCACAGTGTAATATATTTATTTATTTATTATTTTACAGGATGCAAAAGCCTGTTTGATGAAATGAGTTTAGCCAGGCCAATATTTTCTTTTAAACGTCATCAGGTAAGAATTAACAATGAATATTATTTCATTGAACTTTCTCATGGATCAAACAGTCCATTTGCAACTAAGGGAGTTTTTGTTTTTTTACATCATTACCATCAGATGGTACCACCACGACATGATGGTCTTAATTTAATTGTAATAAAATGCATCCTTTTTTTTTTTTTACTTTTTCTTTCTACCAGATGATGATTCTAAGAAAACGCGCCGCAGTTTATTGTTGCTATAGTAACGAATGCAACTGTCATGTGTTTCTGATTGACAGATAAAACACGCGCTCTTATTTCAGTGTTGATGTTAATTTGGGGGTAATTATTTTGTGGTTTTTGCTTCATATTAAGTTTAAGAGGATAAAAGTTATATTCAAATGAACTGTGCACTGCATATGGGTGAATTTGCCTTTCATTTTTTAATTAACAAACTGTACAGTAAAATGACTGGAACATGTATACAGTAACAGTAATGGTCACTCTAATCAATAATCCTTTGAAAATGTGAGCAAACATATAAAGGAAAGCTTTTCATGAGTGTTTGAATGTGAGGAAATGATCCAAGTGCTACAGGATTTACAATTGAAAGTTTATTACAAGGTACATATAAAGTCAAATGAATTATATGCAATATGTAAATGCAATGTTACTTAATATAGTATAAATTATTTACATAATAATAAACACCAGCACGTCACAAACACTAAATAAACCCGTTTTCGTCAATATAGTAAGACTCGCTATCTTGTGCACTCAACAGGAGTCAGAAAGCAAGTTTACATATACAAAACACAAAATAAGGTTTGTATGATATTTTGACAAGATATTATGGAAATGACAGCTTAGTTTGTTATATTACTTAATTTATAGCTGCAATAAAAATGACTTGTTGACAGCGTATTTGTTGTTTGACACCAGAGGATCCTCTCACGATTGTCAATTATCTGTTAACACTAATAACTCCTTACAAATATGCACATTATCCAAAGCTGCTAGCTAACGTTAGCGAGTATGGCTAATAAATCCACCGCTTTAACTGATCTCTAACATCTTTATCTGAAGCAAACGCTGTTAATACACATTTAATGCTAATTAAATAAAAGAAAATAATCAACTTTACACACCTGAGATCCACCGCGATGCCTCACTATCTCCCCCCCTTTAAGATGTCTCTTAAGTTCTTCCATTCCTACATTCATTGGTACCCCTGTGATCACTCCTTTACATCCTCCCTCATTTCGTGCTCCCACCCTCCTTGTGTTTATTACTTTCATTTTTCCAATCTTTTTTACTTTGAATGCTTTCTCAAATTGAACTTCATTTGCACATTTGACCAACAAATTTCCATCATTTAGGACCTTTGCATATATTATCTCCCCTATCTTACTTGCCAGATGTTTTGTTAATACAAACGGGTTGATGATTTTCATGTTTTCTTGATCTTTTTCATTGAATCTTATTATGACTATAAAATTCTCATGTATTTCCTTCTTATTTTGCTCATGTCCTTCTTCCTCACTTTCCGATCCCTCATCATTTTCATTTCTTATTCTTTTATTTCCTTTTACTTGACTGTCTTTCTTTTTTGATAACTCTCCCTTCAATATTCCCTCAATTTCTTCATCTTTCCCTTCACTACAATCCATTTCTGCCCACCTACAGTATGTCTGATTCATTCACGAAGCAGTCGTGCTCAACCGCTCCTAATACAGTATTTCCAACAATTTTTGAATTTCCCGCTTTCAGTCGATTTCTATTTCCTCGCTCACGTCCTGCTGATGTCGCTTCCATTTTTTCGATCCTCGCTTCAAAATCTAAACAAGAGAGACGCGCGAAGCGGCTGATCCAGATCAACTGTAGAGGTCTCTTCAAACGTCTGTCGCTCCTTAATGACGACCCTTTTCAGCCATGATGATTGATCAATTCTCGGTTTGTTGTCATTCGCAGAGATTGCGGATGTTGCTGTGTCTGTCTGATGTTTCTGCAGACGGGTTTCCACCGCGATGCCTCTGCTCAGCCATGATGTTTGATCCGTGTCTCAAGCTAATGACGTAACTTCCAGGGAGGCGTCCCTGAGCCGTTGTACACGCCCCAATCCCCTGACTCCACCCCCACGTCAAAACAGTGACATAAAGTGAAACGCAGAAAAGTGAAGCGCAAAGGCAAAACGGTGTCACGAGCTCACACTTGATGGAAATGCAAATTAAAAGGAGCGTTGCATAATAATTAGTAGGCATTGCAAAGAAAAATATGTGTGGCAAAATCAATGCTGCAATTAATTATATCTTGGTTTTTGCTATATTTAATTTCTATTTTGCAATTCTTTATTTTTGTTTGCAAAACGTTCTTTTTTTTCCTCGATACTTTATTTTACTTTTGTGATACTTCATTTTTGTTTGAAAATTTTTTTTATTTTTTTTTGCTCAATACTTTTTTCTTTTGCAAAACTTTATATTGTTTGCAAATATATGTGGCATTATTCTGACTGCATAGAAGACTCCTGGAATAAACACACAGTGAAATGAGATCTGGATTAAATATATAAAATCTGTATTGTTGACAAACTGACAAATCACCTTTAAAACACACCTGTGTGAAATCAGGTTTATATGATCACACTTAATACACACACACACAACACAGCCAATAGAAATGAGTTTATACCTGTTACATATTCATGAGACGATAGGGGTGGAGCTATGACATCACTTTCACTAAGTAAAAGTGAAACGGATTTTAAAACAGGAAGTCTCTCAACTTTTTCTCTCTTCAAACGGCAGAATATTTCTTCAGATATTGTCAAACTTTAGTGATCACAGCTGATACTCACTCACAGGTAAGTGATATTAGAAATATAAGAGAAATTTCCCTGAACAGGTTTCTAATGTTAGTGGTCTGATTCAGAGGAGTTTGTGTCACACTGGAATAAAGCTGCACAAAACCAGATTTAAACACCAGTTAAATACTCCAACTAGTTTACTGAATTAGTATCAGAATATCATTTAATGGGTTATAAATCACAGTTTGATGTTTGCTGTCATGTTGTCAAATAACTGGAAGACGTCAGAAACAGGAAGTGCTTGAACTGCAGACAGAATGAACAAAGTCCATTTACTCTTTCATATACAACACACCGCTTAAGTTTATATATATATATATATATATGTTGCTTTATTGCAATCAGTAATTTAAAGTCTGTGTTGTTATGTGATGACTTCATTCAGCCGTCACCAGCCAGACAGTGAATACTGCCAACACAGGACTGCAAACTACAGCCTACATGAGGACACTTCACTGACTATTACCTGCATCACTCAGTCAGTTTAGGGAATATTTGGAGTAAATGACTATTATTCAATGAGCACATGACTAATATTACACATACTATGGAAATAATTGTAATGCCAGAGGTCAAATGGGTTTAGAACGACATGAGAGTTAATAAATGATGACAGAATTGTCATGTTAAGGTGAAGTATCCCTTTAAATGTACTCATAACATAAAATATCATGTACTAAAATTATTGCGAATTATAGTCCATATAAGAAATGTGCTTTTAAAGTGAGCACATTGAAGTAAGCTCACACATCAAAACATACTGGAGCACTGTCGGTTACCCAGAATGCATTTCGGCGGGTGAAGGACTGACCAAGTTTGGACTGAACAACTGAATGGCCATTCTGCAAAATAGTTCAGAACGGGTTTAGGGGAGCGTTTATAGTTGATTGTACTATCAGAATTTGCCATATTTAAATGTTCTTGTTTGTGTCTTTCCATTAAATAACTTTTATAGTCCTCAGATACTAGAACTGAAGGTGTGCCGTTATGTATGTGTGATTCTGTCAGACTCTGCGTCTCATTTGAAGAACAGCAAAAAAAAAAATTAAACTCTTAAAAACTATTAAATGAAGCAGAACATCAGAATACAAATAGTGATATTTTAATGGTCAAAACTTCTATTTAGGGTGGCAGCTGCCCCCATTGTGGCCACGCCCCTACTGTACTGTAAGAGGTGCTGTAGACTAGAGCTTCTGTACATGATCAGAATGGTGTACTAGCATACTGCTAACTGCATACTGCACACTAAATACTGAAATCAGCTTTAAACTGCAACATTTATTACTTTTGATCACAGACACTTTTAACACTTGAACTTTTGACTTTCATCGAGTCATTTAATAAAACTGGAGATCTAGAATATATGAGTACTTACTCAGAAGTGAACTGAATGTCCTCTTGAGAAGTTCATCTTTAATATTTCACACACTTTGATCATGTTTCATGCTGTGAAATGAGATGTTGGAGTGTTGTGTCCTAAACAGGCTTAAAGAGAGGAAGAGCAATGGCAGAATCTTCATCAACATCCCCAAAACAAAAACCAACCAGGAGAAACAGTTTAGATGTTTTACGTCCAAGTAAGTTAGTGAGAGAGAAAAATAATGAATGAGTGAATTAATGAAGCAAATAACATCAACAACAATAATAATGTCATGTGAAAAACCTAAACATCACATCAGATTAAATCTATATACAGTAATACTTCAATAATTTGTATTTTCAGACATGTCGTCCTCCAGTAGTGCACTAAATGAGGAGCTTCAGTGTTCAATCTGTCTGGATGTGTTCACTGATCCAGTCTCAACTCCATGTGGACACAACTTCTGCAAGACCTGCCTGAATGAATGCTGGAAAAACACTCAGAACTGCAGCTGTCCATTCTGTAAAGAAACATTCAGCAAAAGACCTGATCTGAAGATTAATACAACACTCAGAGAGGTCGTGCAACACTTTGAGAAGAAGTTTAATCTGGGTAAATCTGAAGTTCTCTGTGACTTCTGTGATGAAAGAAAGCAGAAAGCCGTGAAGTCTTGTCTGATGTGTCAAAGCTCTTACTGTGAAACTCACCTGGAGCCTCATCGGAGAGTTCTGGGTCTAAAGAAACACAAACTGATGGACGCTGTGGAGAATCTGGAGGATTATATATGCCAGAAACACGAGAGACCTCTGGAGCTGTTCTGCAGAGATGATCAGACGTGTGTGTGTTTGTCCTGCACTGAAGGAGACCACAAGACTCACAACACTGTTCCTATAGAGGACGAGAGTGCAGAGAAGAAGGCAAGAGTTGCTAATATTCAATCAATACTTATTTTGATGACATCTTTTAGACATGTAGATCAGGTGGGGTTTATTCAGGGCCGCAGCTCTTCTGATAACATTTGGCATTTCATCAATATGTGGTCAGTGTCGAATGATCAGACTCCGGTCGCTGCCATCAAGCGTTTGATATGGTAGAATGGGATTATCTTTTTAAGATTTTGGACATTTATGGGTTCAGAAATACTTTTATTGGATGCATTAAGTTACTTTATAGACACCTGGTAGTGGTGGTACAAACAAATGGATCAATTTCAGGTTATTTTACTCTGAATAGGGGCACCGGCAGGGTTTCCCTCTTTCCCCATTATTGTTCCGTCTTGCCCTTGAACCATTAGCAGCCACAATAAGAAAGGAGGATGATTTTCCAGGGGTGATGCATAAGCTTTTACTTTACGTAGATTATATTTTATTATTCGTCTCTGACCCTATTAGATCTATGCCTTGCCTCCACAGAATTATTCATTTGTTTTCTAAGTTCTCAGGATACAGAGTTAACTGGTATAAATCCGAAGCTTTGGCTCTGACAGCGTACTGCCCTGTAACGGCTTTTCAGCCGGGCGCCTTCCAGAGGCCCAAATGGGGGATTAAGTATTTGGGCATCTTATTCCCTTAGTTAGAGTTCATTTCAACCCCTTAATAAAAAGGTTTTCGAGTGATGTAGACAGGTGCGCTTCATTACATTTATCTATGATTGGGAAGTTTAATGTTATTCAAATGAATCGTCTTCCAAAGTGTAACTACCTGCTACAGTCTCTCCCTATAGATGTCCCCCTCTCTTATTTCAAGCAATTTGAAGCATTGCGAACCCTTCATTTGGAACGGTAAACGTCCCAGATTAAATTTCAATAAATTACATAGACTGATTGACAAAGGTGGGCTAGGCCTACCCAAGATTTTGATTTATTATTATGTATTCTGTCGCAGATATTTGGCTCATTTGTCGCTTCCACCTGAGAGAGCCCCTCCCTGGTTTAGTATCGAACAGAAAGTTCTTGCACCTATTTTGCCATTGCAAAGCCTTTCTATTAAACTAAACGGAGAAGTTATGTTACACCCGGTTATCTCACATTTGCACACGGTGTGGACAAATGTGTCCTTTATACTGGATGGATTGTGTGGGAGGTTACTACACTCTGTGACCTGTATGAGAGTGGGGTGTTGAGATCTTTTGAAAACATGGTTCAACATTTTAGGATTCCCAGATCTCAGGTCTTTAGGTATTTACAGCTGCACCACCTGCTCTACTATTTTTGGGAGTATCATACACCCCCATAAAGCTGCAGATACTCTGAGAGAGGTGATTACTGCTTTTGGAAAAGGTCATGAGGCATCAGTGTATTACTCCCTGATAATTCAGAGTCTGGGGGACGGAGCTTCAACTTCTCTCGGGAGATTATCGGAGAAAGATTTAGTGTGGGTTTGGATTCTAAAAAACATCAAGTTTGCATCTAGAGATGTAAGGGTGCACTACTGGACACACCCACCTGCTGGTGATGCCAATCAGCGGACGGGGAAACAACCCATGTGTTTAGATCCAAGAGGTTTGGTTGAGGGTTCAGAGCTTCGTGTGTGAAGTGGTTGGCACTCGGTTTTCGTTTTGCCCCAGACTGCTTGATGATTGGCAGGTGGGTAATCCTCAGGGGTTGCAGATCGTCTGTTGCACCCTCGTTTCGTGAGTGGTGTGTTGAGTTGGGCAGGGTGGTGGCGTTTGAAGAGTGAGTATATAGAAGGCTGGGCAACATCAGGCATCAGGAAGTGGGGTGGCTATATGGTATTTTAGGAGGGCTCTCAGAGAGGGGCAGCGGAGAGGGACTGGTGTCTCCAAATATTTTCTGTTTTATTGTATATTTGTGTGTCTTTGTCAGTTGACTTTTGACCACTGGAGTGCTTGTTTGTGTCGGTTCATGGGGAAAAAAATGTATGATTTAATGTGGTTTGATGTTGCATTTTCTGCATGGAATCAATAAAAAGTATTAAAAACAAAAATAAATTTTGAAGATGGAAACGCTGTGTTGAGTGATGAAATGTGTCTGTGTTGTTCTGTCTGTAGAATCAGCTGGTAAAGACACAGACAGACGTGCAGCAGATGATCAAGAACAGAATGAAGAAGATTCAAGACATCCAACACTCTGTAGAGATGAGAAAGGTCAGTCAAATTTAGGTTCAATCTTCTTTATAAATAAAGGTGCTGAATTAAATACATTTAAACTGTGACTGGATCTCATCAGAGAAACACAGAAGAAGAGAAATCACACAGTGTTGAGGCATTCACGACTCTGATCCGCTCCATTGAGAGATGTCAGACTGAAGTTGTTGAGATGTTGGAGCAGAAGCAGAAAGCAGCAGAGAAACAGGCTGAAGATCTCATTAAAGAGCTGGAGCAGGAGATCACTGAGCTAAAGAGGAGAAACTCTGAGCTGGAGCAGATCTCACACACTGAAGATCATCTTCATCTCCTACAGGTCAGTGTCCATCTCTCTCATCAATGAGAATGATTAGAAAACACTCCTCATGCTGATGGATTTCTCCTCTCTCCTGCTGTAGATTGGCCCGTCCCGGTACAGCCCTAAAAACAGTAAGAACTGGACTGAGATCAGTATTGACACTCATGTGAGTGTGGACACTCTGAATACAGCTCTGACTCGACTCAAAGACACTCTACATGAGACTGTAGATCAAAAACTCAGTCAAACTGGTGAGTGTATAGTAGACCTGTCGCGATTATTAAATAACCGTCTGATCACATTTATTTGAGACAACCGCGATTATTGGGCATTCAAATTCCAATCACATTTTAATGCCCAAATAAGGGAATTTTAAGTGAATATACTGTATAAATGCCATGAACGGCACATTTGTGTGTCATTCAGTTGAACTGTGAGTCCGATCTTCACTGAGTCACACACGGACGTCAACCAGCTCCTGTCCTGAAGAGAAAGAGGCTTGCGAATATAAACAAACAAATATAAAGTTTGATAGTGAACACAAAGCGCACTTTCACTTTAAATGATCGTGTAATGGCAAATGTTCCTGGTTCACACACACTGTGTTAATGACACACAGAGACACAGAGGAGGAGACGCACACTTACTCTATTTCTGTGGAGAGATCAAATGAAACGAAATCTCAAAGGTTTTACTTCATGACAAATAAGGGCTGTGGGTTTAATCAGAGCATTAAAATAACGTGTGAAGTCTCAGTTATTTATAAAGCACTTTCAAACTGTAACACCAAAGTGATAAACATTGAAAATAAAATATCAAATAACTATAAACACACAATAACCAAAACAGTGTGAAATAAAAACAAGCATAAAAAGACCCAGAGTCCATCAAGTAGAAGACTTCAGATGAGAAATAATCTCTTTTACTTCTGAGAGAGACACAAGCTGAAACTGATCAAAAATCTCATCACTAACAGTCACGATCACCGGATCAGTGTCGGAAACTGGAGGAAAACTCAGCCTTTATTTTATTTCTTTGATCAACAAAACGTTTCAAAAACAGTTCACAGATATCCACAGAGGGGTTTAAATCAACTCTCTCCGGGTTCAGTGATCTATTAATGGTGTTGAACAACACTCTGGGAGAGATCGAGTGTAAAGAAATAATATTAGAAACATGATTTGCTCTTTTAATATTTCAACAAACCTCCGATCAGCCTTTCTCCACTCCTGTCTGACAGCACGAGTAGCATTATCTAACCACGGTTGACCTCTATCTATGATGTTTTTATACGAGCAATAACATCCCAAATATCTGAACACTCCGAGTTAAACACAGTCACCAGCTCATCAGGACCTGCCTTAAAAGAGGGAGACTCAATAAATGACGTAAAGGAGGATAAAAAAGCATCTGTAAAAGCCGTAGATGCAGATGAAGCATTTATCCTGTAATATTCCTGTAAACAATTGATGATGTTTTCTTGTGATTTGTGTTGACAGTATTGAGGAGGATGCAGCAGTATGCAGGTACAGTGTGTGATCTTCACTGTTCTCTCATATACACTTACAATACTTGACATTTATATACTGACAGCTGACTTACTGCACTACACTTTCATTATACTCTGATTCAATATTACATCAATCTAAATATTCTGAAGTGATTGATATTCTCTGATCTCTCTCAGTGGATGTGACTCTGGATCCTGATACAGCTCATCCATATCTCATCCTGTCTGATGATGGAAAACAAGTGACATGTGGAGACATTAAACAAAACCTCCCAGATAAACCAGAGAGATTTGATACATGTGTAGATGTCCTGGGAAAGAAGGGATTCAGCTCAGGCAGATTTTATTTTGAGGTGCAGGTGAAGGGAAAGACTAAGTGGGATTTAGGAGTGGTCAGAGAATCCATTAACAGGAAGGGATGGATCACACTGACTCCAGAGAATGGATTCTGGACTGTGGGTTTGAGGAATGGGAATGAATATAAAGCCTGTGCTGGTCCTTCTGTCTCTCTGTGTTTGAGAATGAAGCCACAGAAGGTTGGTGTGTTTGTGGATTATGAGGAGGGTCTGGTCTCCTTTTATGATGAGGAGTCCAGCTCTCATATCTACTCTTTCACTGGTCAGTCTTTCACTCAAACACTCTTTCCATATTTTAGCCCATGTTTTAATGATGAAGGTAAAAACTCAACTCCACTGATCATCACACCTGTCAGTTACAATTAATGAATTTACACCCCATAAATATAAAAACTACATGAACATTAGATTTGTACATTTCTTAAAAGACAATATGAGGTGTGGTTGCTAGGCAGATCTGGATGGTTGCTAGGGAGATCTGAATGGTTGCTAGGGAGATCTGGATGGTTGCTAGGGTGTTCTGTGTGGTGTCATTTTTATATCACCAGAACTTGAATTTGAAAAAGCCTCTAAATTCATGATCTTCAAAAAAAAAAAAAAAAAAAAAAAAAAAAAAACTGGGTGTAATTTGTTGTTATTGAAAGATTTTGCTGTTAATTTTTAATATTTGAAAATATTTTGTGTAAATTCACCTATAAAAAATTCAGGTTGTGAAATTCGAGTTTTTATGAATCAAGTGGTGAAATTCAGGTGTAATTAAAATGTTTGATGTATTAATGTCAGACAGAAAGTTTACACACAATAACAGAACAATGTCCACATTGTGTGAAATGTTCATTCAGATCCTTTTTCAGTCAAGTGAAACTTTTCATTCAGTTTTCATATTATTTTAAATAAAACTTTTTAACGTGAAGATGAAAGAAAAATCTGTTAGATTTTGATCATTTTCGATTCATTTTATTTTTTAGGAATGACTATATTAATTATTAAGCAGCATCAGGGACGTCGTTAGGCCTATTTTAGGGGGGCTGAAGCTACCCCAAAATGTTCCTAAGTCCCCCTAAATGATAATAAGAACAACAATAACAATTCGATTTATCAATAACCGTATCCTCATTCATATTTAGAATTAGACGCAACAAATGATATATATCCGGCTACAAAAAATAGCCGAAAAGTCGGAAGTTGAACAGAAGTACAAAGAGTCGTTGTGCTATCAAGATGATGCACCGCACCGTCTCGTTGCATTTGTGTGAACTGCGGCAGCTTTCAGAGCGTTGCAAGTTTGGTCTGAAGTTGAACTCGCTATGCACCCTTCCGCTCCCACACACACACACCGATACACACACTCCTCCCGCCCACACACACCGATACACACGCTAATGGTGAAAGGAAGATTGGTAAGTGTCGTGATACAGAGTGAAATTGTAAGTTGTTTTTAATCACCTGCTTACCTTTAGCTACGTTTTCTTGAGATAAAGGAAAGGGGATTTTTTGGTTTGCTATGTAAAACTGTAGTCTAGCTCGAGTGAACAAGCAAATGCAAGAAATGGTTAACTTAGCAAGCTAATGACAACTCTTTATTCTTTGCCAATAATATAACCTCTCTCTATAATAGGCATATAAAACAATATCAATCCCCACAGAATGTTGTTGTCACTGAAAACTAAATGTCATAGGGTCCCTGTTAATGCTATCACCATTGTATCCTTCAATTCATTGAGCAGATGAGATGGATATTCAAAGATATTTTAGCAGAGAGAAAGAGAAGCAGCCGCAGGAGATTGGCAGGCCAGTTGATTCTGAGGGAGCCGGTGTGATTGAGGTCAGTAATGGTCTATAGGTCTAAGGATTGTTTTGTGTTCTTCTAACAATAAGCATTTGTTGGCAGGTCTAGGCACTATGCATATAGCCTAAACTAAATTATTTAATTATATTTATTATATATGCTAGCTATACCAATTTAACTTTCTGCATTCATTGGCTGTGATAAATTAAATAAATACGTAGATGTTACCTAAATGTAGGCTAAAGATGAGCAAATGCCCACAGATACACATGTGAAACTAAAATGAAAGCAATCCTACATACAGTAATCATTACTCCAAATCTTTTATTCCTTCCGCCATCAGGTTATTGTATTTAGACAGTAGCCACTTTAAATAGGATCCGTATCAATAGCTTACATGATAAAGTATGCAGTGATGCCTATTTTTTAGTTTTTCTTGTACTGCTATTTGTCATATTTGTTTAACTTACCAACTTTTTAGCTGTCTGGCCTCTGTTTGTCTGTTTTTGGACATTTTGGATGTTGTTTCATTTGACCAATTTGCATTTCAAAGTCATGAAATTAGCATCAGGGGACAGAAAAGGCTTCACAATCTTGCAGCCATGTCGATTGAAAATGACATACTGAAGCACCTAAGTCACAACAGAGTGATAGACCGATTTGCCACCCTTAAAAACAGAAGGCATTTTTTTGATGCTTCCACCAATGAAGAAGACAATAAACAAAAAGTAACTGTTGACTGTGGTTTTGAAAATGATTTCATTCTTAATTGTCCTTTATTTGAATACTGCCTTTTTGTTGTTATATCATACATTGTATACATCATTTGGCAGAATAAATCATCTTTAATTGAGAAACGCTCAAACCTGTGTTGTCAAATTTCACTATGACCTTAAAAATCTGGTTCTTTGGTTAAACTGTATGCAAGCCAAACTACACAGCGAAATTACACTCTGATTGAACCAATCCACAGCGCAGTTACAGTAATTAAACAGCATTCTGTGGACAACTTATCTTATGTAGAGAGGAATTAGATATAGTATGCTATTACTTTAGCAGACAGATAGCATTTAAGTCATTGCTTATAGAATAACTCATCAGAAGCAAAGTCTGGCCTAAGTAAATTCCCCCATGCAGCTTTGATGTGTCTAAAAGCAACATTACAGTAACTTTTCTTTAACAGAGTAGAAATGGAAGAAGAGGATATGTCTGTCACGTTTTACTTGTTAACATCTTGGTTTCTTGACTGGTTGTTCACATAAGTGTAGCTCTAGATGTGAGTGCAAAGATTTTGCAAACGCAAGTTACAAATACCCTGGGGGCTAAGCCCCCCCTGTCTTCCAATCCTAGTGACGTCCCTGAGCAGCATTAATTGGGAACACAAGGTCATTTATTCTGCTTACAGTAAAACTGGTGTTTTGTTTTAAGCACAGATAAAGTGAAGTAACACACTGTTGTATCGGGACAGGCGACCCGTTCTCATCAGTCTGCGTATAAATAACACGACTTTACACTTTCAAACTGCGTGTAATGCATACGCCAAAGTCCAATTTTGTGTGCATATGATACGCCAATCCTTCATAATACCATAGAATTCATGATTTTATGCTTTAATGGCACTAGGATCAGATATTGCAGTTTTAATGGGTTTCAATGGGGACATTTTTGTCCTGAAGGTCCCGAGTGTGACTATATTGTGTAAACAGTGTATTACAGGAACTGAGGTTGAAATATCAAAATTCCCCCCAAAATATACACCTTTGGCAAAATGTATGCCGTTGGCATTAACAACCAAAATGATCGAGAAAAAAAAAAAAAATAATGTCCCGAAGGTCACACAAGGGTTAAATCGCTTTTGGGGCCATTTTGTTTTCATTTGTGTACATTCATTCACAGTGGCATGTTGTCAGTCCATATTCTGTACTTGACCAGACCTACAACTCTTGTCTGACCTCACCGACACCCGTTCATTAAAAATAAACAATTTGCAAATGAATCATTACCAAGAAAATGAGTTTATTCTTTATGCTGCTAAAGAAGCAACGAGATCCATGTTCTGATGATCCAGTCGCAGAGCGCTCAAAGACAAAATGACAACACGTTCTCCATCGTCTCTGGACTGCATTAGGCAGATTATATATATATCACCTTTACTGTATAAATGGTCTAATGTCTGGTTAGGAGTATGATGTGCTTCCTCTGAACTATTAAACATGGTAATAACCACTGAGCATCATGAACGGACAATTTTAAACTACAAAAAATGAACCGTTTTGTCTCTCTTGTGATCAGATATATGAGGGGTACATTAGAAATGGCCATTTAAACCGATTCAACCAGAGTTTGGGCCACATATATATCTAGATTAAATGAATATTTGTTTTTACATCTGTTGTATTAGCTATAAAACCCAGAGAACATATCTGAAATGAAACTATAACACTCTGTATTGTGTCTGATGGTGGTGTCTCAAGTCTCGATTCTCTTGATGTCATGGACTCAGTCTGAAGCGGAGTCATTTAAACATTTTAATCCCATTTTCCATCTCTTCCAAAACCACATAATATGCAAAACCTGTCTGTTAAAGCAGAAAAACTGAAATCCGTCTGATGTAACACAAAACAAAGGGTTATTGCGTTTTCACAGCAAAGTCACTCAAAGGAAAACTGCCAAAATTTGAATCAGATTTAATTACAGACCGATGAGTTTTATCGCATTGACATTTCATTGGCTGCCATAAAACCGAAAGAAAATGCACAAGTGCGGGCGAGAGCTGAGCTGGTGTGCTAGAATCGTCGTCCAGTTGGTTTATCTCTTGCTCCTTTCGTGGTTAATGGAGCCGTTCTGATCTAAGAGGGACTTTTGAGTCTTTAGAGGGGCAGGTTTAGAGGTGGAGGGGTCAGATTTAAGGGCTGAGACACTCAGTCAGTAGAAAAGAGATCTCCAGCGGACGGCAGTGGGGCGAGACCACCGGTAACATTTGGTAGGAGAGAAAGATCTGGAAGACTTTGGATGTGCGACTTGAGCTCCTTCCGCACTTGTGTGACGCGGGCAAGTTTCATCTTGTATTCCTGCAACGACAACAGACAATGGATGAATTGATCAGTTAATGAATGAACGTTACATTTATATGACACTACACTCAAAGCGCTTTACACAGTGAACGGGACTTTCCTCGACCACCACCAGTGGGGAGCACACCCACCACACACCAGCTATTGGAGAGGAGAGAGTAGAGTGATACAGCCAATTAATGGATGGGGATTATTAGGAGGACATGATTGAGAAGGGCCAGTGGGGGGAATTGGGCCAGGACACCAGAGTTACACCCCTACTCATTACGAGAAGTGCCCTTGGGATGTTTAATGACCACAGAGAGTCAGGACCTCAGTTTAAGGTCACCTCCAAAAGACGGTGCCTCCCATCACTATACTGGGGCATTAGGACCCACACAGACCGCACGCAGGGTGAGCACCCCTCCCTAAGCCAGCCTCCCTAACACCTCTTCCAGCAGCACCCTTAATTTCCCAGGAGGTCTCCCATCCAGGTACTGGCCAGGCTCAACCCTGCTTAGCTTCACTGGGCAACCGGTCTTGAGTAACAGTGCGATACGGCTGCCGAGCGTCCCAAAGCATTTAATAATAGTTTAGTGATGCAAAATTTCACTAAAAAGAGACGTTTTTCTATGGCACACAAAATGAGTTTTGAAGAACGTCTGAGCTGCTGTATTCCATAAAATAGAAGCACACAGTGACCAGGAGCTTTCAAGCACCAAAAAAAGCACTTTAAACATATAAAAGACGTACATATGACCTGTGCGCTATATTCCAAGACTGCTGAAGCCATACGATACCTTTGTGTGAGGAACAGACCAAAATTGGACTACTTTCAATATGCTTTTTGGTGCTTGACTGGATGACAGCGAACATCACCATCCACTTACATTGTATAGAAAAGAGCAGCTCAGACATTCTACCCAAAAAACTAATCAAAAAAGAAAGAAAGTCATAGGGATTTGGACTTGAGTAAGTGAAGACAGAATGCTTTTTTTTTGTCTGTGAACTACACTTTAGAAGCACTGATGACTCTCGTACCTCCAGTTTCTTCTCCCTCTCGTTGAGCGCCTCTCTCTGACTTTGGATGTATTCTGTGAGCATGCGGGCCAGCTGCCTTCGGTCCTCTAATTCGGCCGCTAGACGTCTGTTATACTCCGCCAGCAGCAGACACGCCTCGTCCACCGTCTTTGAAAGTTTATCTGCGGCCTCTTTATCTGCAGGAAGCAGGACATAGAGATGCACGTCCTGTTAGACAGGTCACAACACCGTATGAACCAAAAAACTAGAGTTTGAACTTTGAACCTTTGGGTTTTCTAATGAAACCATCTAGTGAGTCTCCATCCATAATCAAATGAGTTCTAGGGCTTGGTACAAATATTTCCTGATTCAAAATCATTTGGGTATATTTCATTGGCAATGTCCATTTTGTGAACATACAAAATAAATTTCAGTACACTGAAATTAGGTATATTTCCGTTACTTATAATGACCATTCAAGGAGGGGATGCTCTAACTTGGTACATAACGAAAATATTAGTTATCCAAAGTGACTTACAGTGCACTTATTACAGGGACAAGGTGGTCAAGCTTTTTGTTTTGGAATATGGTAGCTGGTCGACCAGCTTGGACCATCTCATGACCAACTAGGACCAGCTCAGGACCAGCTCAGGGCCAGCTTGGACCAGCTCATGACCAGCTAAGGACCAACATGGACCAGCTCATGACCAGCTAAGGACCAACTTGGACCAGCTCATGACCAACTAGGACCAGCTCATGACCAGCTTGGACCAGCTAAAGACCAGTTTGGACCAGCTCATGACCACCTTGGACCAGCTGCCATGTACCAAAACCTAGCTACCAGTTTAAGCTGGATTTTCCAGCAGAGATAAGCAGTTCGCAAGTATTCCACACCAAACATGACAACTTTTATTGTCTTTCCTTTTGTTTCTATTTTTTTTAAGACTTAAAGTGATAAAGGGATAGTTCAGACAAATCTCTTTTAAGACCTCATCTCAAATGTCTTAATGCATTGGACTAATGCTGTAGTTCACTTGGTTGAATGTAGTTGAAGCTTATTTGCCACTAATAGGTAAATGGGATGAGTTAAAGATGGTGATGGAGGGAGAAGGACTGACCTTGCAAACAAAAGGTCTAAAGAGTGAACTTACGAGTCTTGAAGCAATGTGGCAGTTTGGAAGTGAAGAACGAACTATCCGTATTGCACAGGTGTATCAAGGGTCTGCACCCTTTTATGAGGAGAAACTCACTGACAGACTGCACCTGGATCACTGACCATTTGCAACATCAGCACCAGTGAATCTGGACTTTATGAAGTGACTCTCACCATCAATGGACAAATATCAGCGAGGACGTTCAGAGTTGATGTTTATGGTAGGTTTTTGAGATTACTATGAATAAATGTCAGGATCATTTAAGAATTTTGTCCCATAAATTGTCATCTTATAGACAATGGCAATCTTTTTTCTTGTCTTCAAGTACCTGTTTCTATACCTGCCATCAAGAGGAGATTATAGGTTGGTGCAAACCAAACTCAGGGTGAGTCACCCCTCATCCTTAAATCGATTCATTAAGCAGATGCTTTTTCCCCTGAATGGGCCACGATAAGCTCGAATGGGCTCAATTGGACTCAACAACTTTTGGGACGGTTTCTATGTAAAATCCCGGGTCGATTTTTCTTCCCAGTCCGCCCTTGGTGGGACTGATGTGTGGTGGCTCAACTGATAAAATGTTGCACTTGTGATGCAAGAGTCCTGAAGATCATGCGAGCCGACACTTGAACCAAAAGTGTCATAGAAGTAGTTTTAATGGATTAGGTTTGAATAAAAAGAAATGAATAAAAATAAAAACTTTTTTAGTGCCACACACATCGGATTTGCCACGAAATGTGTAATAATTTTGTAAAAATGTACCTACACAGACATTTCATTTTTATGAGATCAAGTTGTAATGATCAATGTGACAAAAGCCTAATAGGAAAATGTCAAATGTTGTGATTTACTAGCCTAACATGGGCCAGACATTGAAATAGCATTATCCATATTATCGAGTAAGAGGTACAATTTTGGCAAAATACCAGAGTTTGATTTGGACACACTGACTTTGACTTCAACAACAAAAAATATGGGAAGCGTTCTCTCCCTTTTGGCAAGTCTATTATTTTGCTATCTGCATCCAAGCAAGATTATATGGATTGTTGGATTAAACTTGTTTTTGAAGGGGGAGTCAAACTCCATTAAGTGCCTGATGTAAATGTGCCTGATCTGTGAAATTTTAAGTTATCTATGAACTTTCAAAATGGGTGTCCACCAGGTACATCTCAAGAGATGGAGGAGTTCTGTTCTGTGCTCTGCTCTGCAAGGAATGATCGAGACGTGTTCATCTCGTGGTATAAAGGTGGTGAAATGTTGAATCAGACCAGAAGTTCAGATCTCAGCATCAGCCTCAGTCTACCGTTACACCTCCATTATAATGATGCAGAGAACTACAGCTGCACAGCTGCAAATCCAGTCAGCAATAAGACCATCTACCTTCAAATTAAAGACTTCTGCCCGCAATATGAAGGTACGGGAACTAATAAAGCCTCTTCCTACCACAATGACATTGGTGCAACATCTAAACAAACAGTTTAATGTCAGTATGTCCGTCTTTTTCTTATCTTTCAGATTGTCAACATTATTGTGGTGGTGTTGAGGTTCGGTTGGTTCTGTCGGGTCTGGTGGGCATTGCCACTCTTGTCTTCCTGGTTGAGCACATGAGGTTCCAGGGAAGAGTTCCATCTTCTATGAGCTCATAATGCTTTCATTAGAGGTTATTAGTGGAACCAAAGTGAACAGAAAACTAATGATTGTTTCCAACAGGCTTCCAAGCATTTGGACAAACAGGTGGTCGAAACCATTATCTTACAAAATATAACGGACAGCTTTAAAACATTTTTAATTGTTACAAATCATTCATATAGATTTTTATTTTTAGATTTATATAAAAAAATATATAATTTACATGTACCAGAAATATTTTAGTCATTCATCCATTTGTCAACAAGCCATTGTCATTGTTGTGTGTGTAGCTTCAAAATCTCAAATTGTGTATCACATGAGCAGAATATGTACTCACCTTCATCCCAAAATGAAAATGGTCATCATTTACTCACCCTCATGACATTCCAAACCTGTAGGACATCTGTGAAACACAAAATGCCAAATAAAGTGCTGTGGAAAAGTATTTGCCCCCATCCTGATTTCTTCTGTTTTTGTGCATATCTCATTGCACCCTTAGTTACTAAATCCCTAAATCTATGAAACTGCACTCGTAATGGGGTTCAGCTGGACTAGACTCACCCAGACTTGATTACTGCCAGCCCTGTTCAATCAAATCAACACCTAAATATAACTTTTTCACCAGCATGAAGTCGGCTAAAAGGTCTCACCCAGTAGCACACTGTGCCAAGGTCGAAAGAATTCCAGAAACGATGAGGAAAAAAAGTGATTAATATACATCAGCTGTTTCAAAGGCTCTAGGACTCCAAAGGACCACAGTGAGAGCATTATCTCCAAATGGAGAAAACTTGGCACAGTAGTGAACCTCCCCAGAAGTGGTCGACCTTCCAAAAGTCCTCCATGAGCACAGCGACCACTCATACTGGAAGTCAGAAACAACCCAAGGACAACATCCAAGGAACTGCAGGCCTCTCTCGCATCAGTAAAGCTCACCGTTCATGACTCCACTATCAGAAAGACACGGGGCAAAAATGGCGAGGCGAAAATCACTAACAGTGAACATTAAAAGCTCGTCTGAATTTGCCAAAACACACCTTGATGATCCTCAAAGCTTTTGGGAGAATGTTCTGTGGACTGATGTGTTGAAAGTGGAACTGTTTTGAAGACAGGGGTCCCGTTACATCTGGCGTAAATCAAACACAGAGTTACAGAAAAAGAGCATCAACATACGGTCAAGCATGATGGTGGTGGTGTGATGGTGTGGGGATGATCTGCTGCTTCAGGACTTGCAATAATTGAGGGCAACATGAATTCTGCTCTCCTAGAAAATCCTAAAGTTGAACGTCCAGTCATCAGTCCGTGAGATGAAGCTCAAGTGCAACTGGAATATGCAGCAAGACAATGATCCAAAGCATAGGAGTAATTCCACCTCTGAATGACTCAAAAGAAGCACAATGAAAGTGTTGGAGTGGCCTAGTCAAAGTCCTGACTTGAACCCTTGAGATTGAGGTGCTGTGACAGGACCTTAGATGGGCAGTTCATGCTCGAAAACCCTCCAGTGTTGCTGAACTAAAGCAGTTCTGCAAAGAAGAGAGGGACAAAATTCCCCCACAGTGTTGGGAAAGACGGATCTCCAGTTATTGGACACGTTGGGTTGCAGTTGTTGCTGCTAAAAGGTGGCACAACCAGCCGTTTAAGGGGGCAGATAGTTTTTCACATGGGTATGAAATATGATAGAGGTTGGATAACTTTATCTCTCACCTTTCAGATGATCTGCAGTGTTGTGGTTTGATTGGTTCGGTCTGGTCTGGTGGGAATTGTCACAGTTGTGGTTCTGCTCAGCTCAAAGAAGAGATCCATCTTCTGTATGCTCATGATACTCGATATGGCCAAATGAATGTGGAAATGTCCCGCTTCTAATTAATGGGTTTGCCCATTCCAGTTTTTCCAATGAAAACAAATCTTACGGTCACACCAGATGACATTTTAGGGAAATCAATGCTTCCAGTCTTCTATAGCCGATAGCGCTGTGTAAGGAAATTAAATTCTAATCTTAATTTACTGAAAATCTTCTGCTTAACTCCTTCGAATCTGAAGCGTGAGAATGTCTTTGTTTACATAAGACCAGTGATCACACCGGACACCACGTGTCAAAGGCAAAATTGAAGAAGAAATGGTTAAGAAACTGTAAGAAATCTGTAACAGCATTTATGAGTGCCACACACACCCTAATGGTGAGCACAGATTGTGTGTGCGCTTCTCACTATTAGGTTACACAAGTGAATCGTTTCAACTTTGAACCCCTAATGTCTCGTTTGAACCCCTAACTTGAAAAAAAAAAATGCACAATTTGTAATTTATACTTAATAAATTATTTTTATTTTACATTTATTAAATACATTAAAAAAATTTATAAAAATAAACGAAATGTACAAATTTTTATGTACAATATACATGTGGGAGACTAACAGCTGTCGGTTACTGTGGAGTGGTGGTGGTGTAGGGGCTAAAGCACATAACTGGTAATCAGAAGGTTGCTGGTTTGGGGGTGGGGGGTGGGTGGGGGGTTGTCCCTGTAATAAGGGCACTGTAAGTCACTTTGGATAAAAGCATCTGTTAAATGCATAAATGTAAATCTGAACAAAAGCCCTTTAGGATTTAAAAACAAGCAAAACAACCTCAAAAACGGTCTTATGTTTTAGTCCAGACCGTGCGGTTACATGTATAACATACACATGTTAGCTTATTTTGGGGGTTTTTGCCTTCAGACAAACAGCTCTTAAATGTCCCGAGCACCTGCACAGCCCACAGCTCTTGAGGAGGATTGATCATTGGAGGACTAGGCAGGGTGGCGAAGGGGTCCGATGTCCTTTCACAGTCCTTTGGCACAAGTAGGCTTCTCTTTGTTTTCCTGCAATATAATCAGATAACAAATGAGTGAATCAATCAATGAACGCGCTGGTGCAGATCTTGCACAGACATGCAAGCGTGACATATGAAAGAATTATCCAAACATTTTTTAGTACCACTAGACAAAATAAAAAGAACATTTGCAACAATTTTTTTCACCTCTCCTAAACCATCAATAAGCAGCTCTACTCTAAATGAAACAGTCATTTGATGCGGTTATCAACATCATTGGTGAAGTTGTGCAACTCTCTAGATATATGTGAAGTGTCAGCTATAGATTTATTTCTATTTATTTTCTTATTGCATAACTTCCACACACACACACACACACACACACGGAAATGAAGCATGATTGTATCTTTTACAATGAACAATCATAACAACAGAAAACAATATTATGGATTTGCGGACATTCAAATATGAAGTTATATACACAGAAAAAAAAGGTTAAATCATCTCATTTCTGAAACTTGCTCATTTTGTGCTTTTGTTGAAACAGTTCCCCATTTATTTTGTGATTGTATTATAACCAATAAATCTTGGATTGACTTGTGCTCTTATGTTTTTAGCCCCACAAATAGCTTTAGTTTACACGATATGGCCATGACCTGACGTCACATCAAAACAAGTCAAGAGTAATCGAGCGCAGCTTCAATCCACGATAAACCAACGGCAAGCAGGACACGCCCACATCATTATCATACAAGAGACAGAAACGTAAGAATATAAAATAAATAAATGTGGGAATATTTAAATATGGAAATAGATACAGGTGGGAATAAATATAAAAATAAATGAAAGCATAAATAAATTATAAAAAACAAAGAATAAAAAAAAAGTTTTAAAGAATAAAAATTTAAAAAAAGGAAAAAAAAAGTCTACAAAAATACATTCAGGAATAACTCTCATTAAAAACTAATTATATTTGTTTTATCAAGACATTTATTCCTTGATGTATTTTCTTATTATTACATTTATTTATTGATGTTTTTATTTATTATTTTTGCAGGTTTTGTCCTCCATAGATTGCCCAGGAAAAGGCACAAAATAAATTAAATTAAATGTAAATATATATTTAAAAAGAAGAGGAACGCCATGTTGTTCTTGTGTTGAGACTTGCTGAAATTCTGTATCAGTTTTGTTGTTATAAGTATATTGATGGTTCTTGATGTATTGCTATATAGATCGCCATTTGTGATTCGTGCCTTAATTAGCGCCTAAACGCCTGTTATCACTTGTGTTTTGATGTTTGTGTTGACATCTACTGTTTTATATTACCTGTTGAAATATTCTTTCAATACATGTTGCATTTGATTGGGATATCTTTGATTTATAAGCAAATATTTTAGTGTTTACCATCTCAAAGCTGATGTTATAATTTGTATACATTTATTTGGTACAATCCTGGATATTAATCGTGAATTGTTTGTTTTACAGTTTGACCACATAAATACTCAACTACACGGTAAATGGTCTGCACTTATATAGCGCCTTTTAACCTTAAAGGTATTCAAAGTGCTTTACACTGTGACACATTAACCCATTCACACTCTTGCACGCGCACACACTCTCTCTCTCACACTCACACACACACACACACACACACACACACACACACACACACACACACACACACACACACACACTTGTGCTAGTCTGCCATTGGGAGCAACTTGGAGTTCAGTGTCTTGCCCAAGGACACTTCGGCATGTGGAGTCATGTGGGCCGGAATTCGACCACCAACCCTGCGATTAGTGGCCATCCCGCTCCACCACCTGAGCCACAGCAGCCCACTACAAACTACAAAAAGGTTTCACAAAAAACACCTTAGTTGAACTGTAATTGTTATAGTACAAAGGCAAATTTTCATAAGGGATGGATAAAGCTATTGCAAGGGAACACAAAAGCCATTTCAGGGAAATAAATTCCAAAGGGCTCTGTAGAATCTCCCAAACATTGGATTGTTCAGCATACCCACTGGCAGAAACAGAAATCAGCAGTAATGAATAAATGCAATCATACTCAAAAACAGGAGTGTCATACCTTCATTGAATTGTGATTCAAATCCTCCATTGAATGTTCCTCTTTCTTGCGGGTGAAGCGTCTTGTCCTCCATCTTTATAGACCACAACAACACAAACACAGCATGTAAGGAGTGCTACTTGGGTGTAAAATAATCCCCACTGGTGCTCTTTGGATAAGGGATATGTTGTTCAGAGGCACTCAGAGTAGGGTATACATTTAAAAAGCCTTTATTAGGTGGTCAAGGCTATTGATTTAAAACATACCACAAACAGACATGATGCAGCATACAAGGCCTTCATCAGGGACGCCTTGAATAAGAGCGCCCGCTTCCGCTAGAGGTTCAGGAGACTTCTTCCGGCTCTTTGTCTGTAAAGTGATAAATGAGGTTTAATCACTCAACAACCACTTCATTGCAACTGCACATGATATTTGTGAATACTGCACAATTATGCACCTGCCAATGTTTTGTAGTGTACTCTATTCTCATGTGTTATGGTCAGTTAACAAAACCATTCAATTATCCTGGATAGTTTGACATATAAGAGCTCATTGTACTATAAAACACCAAGTTTCAGACCTGAAAACTTCCTCAGAGCGCGTTTATTTAAACCAGGTTCTAGAAATGGAACTTTTGGAATTTGAGGAACTTGTGATGTCACAAGGACCAAAAACATCTGCATATGACTGCCTCTTCAGCAAGACATCAACGCCTACTTTTCGTCATTGCACCCTTGGCCCTGCCCACTGGTGCTCACTGCTCAGTTACCCGGGTGAAGGAGAGATGGGCCTGTCATGGGAGACTCATCTACACCAAAGGGGAGTTATACAGGACTCCATCTTGATTTAAATGGTTTTCTACACTAGATGAACGGCTTTGACCATTTTCATGCATCTCGCACTGCTTAAGAGGCACAATGTAAAGTTATAACTCTAAAAAGGAGACCTCCATTCGGTTTCATTCCACTGCACTTTTTCAATGTGGATTTTCTCCCCAATTTGGAATGCCCAATTCCCAATGCGCTCCCAAGTCCTTGTTATAGTGACTCGCCTCACTCCAGGTGCGGGAGGACGAATCTCAGTTGCCACAGTGTCTGAAACAGTCAACATGCGCATCTTATCACGAGTGCATTACCGCAGAGACGTGGCACGTGTGAAGACTTCACGCCATCCACGCACAACTCACCACACGCCCCACCGAGACCAAACCCCATTATAGTGACCTCGAGGAGGTTACCCCATGTGACTCTACCCTTCATAGCAACCCTTGCCAATTTGGTTGCTTAGGAGACCTGATTGGAGTCACTCAGCACACCCTGGATTCAAACTCGCGACTCCAGGTGTGATAGTCAGCATCAATACTCGCTGAGCGACTCAGGCCCCCAATCTCTGGCTATTTTTTAAATGGATCCTGGACCATTTTTTTGCACCCATCGGTGCCATTTTTAATCGTTAGCCTTTTGTAAACATTCACTCAATGGACTTGTTTGATCGTTTTGATGCATTTACGGCGATGCACGCAGTGTTTTAAGAGGGGTACAAGCACAACCATTAAAAACGCGTCTCTGTTCGGTTGCTGCCACAGACTGGGAGAAACATGTCTTTGTGTGTAAACAAACACAGAAGATGTGAGATGTGAAGACCACCATCTTATCTGCTCTGCATAATTACTTTTGTGTATTCACAATTCAACATTTCAGCGTGGATTGCTTGTGAACGAGTCTCGATACTATTCACACACACCTAATAAAATTAGCTTCTTATATTAGATTTTTGTCTTATTAGTTAAAACTTACATATTTGCATACTGTGACATGTCATAACACATGTTACATAATAATTATCACACATCTTTCTGTAATTGACATTATAAACTCTTGTTTAAATTGCATTAGGTTGAGTTGCAGTATTCTCATTATCAATCAATAGTGTGCTTAAGGTGTCACTGTCTTGAAAGGAACATATAAATAAAATGCATTATTATTAATAATTATTATAAATTAATACAGGAATAAGCTGGAGCGGAGGCTGCGGCAGAATGACATCAGGGAGTCTCTGCAGAGCCAAGAGGACCATCATTGGTTACAAGCTTTCTGGACAATAAAAAATAAAAACAAGGAAAGAAAAACTTAATTTTATTTATTTATATATATTATATTGCATCAAAACATGAACATGACAGTTTTTTATTATTCATACTGAAATAACCACACACACACACACACAAACTGCAAAGTAACTGCACCATTGGCACCCCTCCTAGGAGCACAGTGTAATATATTTATTTATTTATTAGGGTATTTTACAGGATGCAAAAGCCTGTTTGATGAAATGAGTTTAGCCAGGCCAATATTTTCTTTTAAACGTCATCAGGTAAGAATTAACAATGAATATTATTTCATTGAACTTTCTCATGGATCAAACAGTCCATTTGCAACTAAGGGGGTTGTTGTTTTTTTACATCATTACCATCAGATGGTACCACCACGACATGATGGTTTTAATTTAATTGTAATAAAATGCATCCTTTATTTTTTATTTACTTTTTCTTTCTACCAGACGATGATTCTAAGAAAACGCGCCGCAGTTTATTGTTGCTATAGTAACGAATGCAACTGTCATGTGTTTCTGATTGACAGATAAAACACGCGCTCTTATTTCAGTGTTGATGTTAATTTGGGGGTAATTATTTTGTGGTTTTTGCTTCATATTAAGTTTAAGAGGATAAAAGTTATATTCAAATGAACTGTGCACTGCATATGGGTGAATTTGCCTTTCATTTTTTAGTTAACAAACTGTACAGTAAAATGACTGGAACATGTATACAGTAACAGTAATGGTCACTCTAATCAATAATCCTTTGAAAATGTGAGCAAACATATAAAGGAAATCTTTTCATGAGTGTTTGAATGTGAGGAAATGACATTCAACACTAAATAAACCCGTTTTCGTCAATATAGTAAGACTCGCTATCTTGTGCACTCAACAGGAGTCAGAAAGCAAGTTTACATATACAAAACACAAAATAAGGTTTGTATGATATTTTGACAAGATATTATGGAAATGACAGCTTAGTTTGTTATATTACTTAATTTATAGCTGCAATAAAAATGACTTGTTGACAGCGTATTTGTTGTTTGACACCAGAGGATCCTCTCACGATTGTCAATTATCTGTTAACACTAATAACTCCTTACAAATATGCACATTATCCAAAGCTGCTAGCTAACGTTAGCGAGTATGGCTAATAAATCCACCGCTTTAACTGATCTCTAACATCTTTATCTGAAGCAAACGCTGTTAATACACATTTAATGCTAATTAAATAAAAGGAAATAATCAACTTTACACACCTGAGATCTACCTCATATCTCCCACATCTTATAATGATGTGCTCCACTGACTCCTCTTCCTGACACCACTCACACAAGCCTGTCTCATGTTTTCCTATCATTTTCAGTGATTTGTTTAAAGCACAGTGCCCCAGCCTTAACCTTGTCATTACTGTTTCCTCTCTCCTGTACCCACCACCTAACCTAGTTATTTTTACACTCTTTTGAAACTGATACAAATGCCTTCCTTTCTCCTCCCTGTCCCACCTTTCTTGCCACATTTGGTTAGTTTTTTCCCATATGATACTTTTGACCTCTGCTTTACTTATTTTAATTTGCATTTCTATATTTCCCTTCTTTAAAGCCCTCTTTGCCAATTCATCCACCTGCTCATTCCCTTTCACCCCTACATGTGCTGGGACCCACATAAATTGTACCTGTCCTCCTTGATTTTTTATCCTTGTAACTGACTGAAGGACTTCATACAATACATCTTGATGGCTTTTTCATTGAAAAGACCTTAAACTCACAAGGACTGAGGATGAATCGGAGCATATCAGCACCTTTTCTTGTCTTGTTTTTTCCACCCACCTTAATGCAACTAAAACTGCCACCATTTCCACTGTGTATACTCCTAAAAAATCTGCTGTTCTTCTATTAATTCCTATTCCTTTAGCAGGTATTGCCACCCCATATCCTGTCACTCCTGTCTCAGGTTTCTTAGAACCATCTGTATATACATGTACGAATTCTTTATCATTTTTATTTACGTGATACTTGAATGCTCTTACCAAATCTATTTGATCTTTTTCTTTCCTTTTTAATTCTAACAAATACCAGTCAATATCTGGCCAATCAAGTACCCATGGAGCCACCATCGGATATACAACTGCAGGGCTCATCTTCATATCGAACGCTCCAAAGTCTATTGCTACCTCATTGCCTATTCGACTAAAATGATCTCCGTCATATCTTGTGCTCTCCCATGTCTCCTGCAACACTACTTTTGTGGGGTGGAAATCATTATGTCCCTTCAGATTAGCCCAATAGTTTGTCATCAGCTGCCTCCTCCTTAATGCTAACGGCATTTCTCCCATTTCTACCTGTAGTGCAGGTACTGGTGAAGTTTTAAAAGCACCACTACACACTCTTAATGCCTGTGCCTGAATCATATCTAATTTCTTTAATAAAGATTTGGCTGCTGATCCATAAGCTACACTGCCGTAATCCAACACAGATCTTATCAACGTCACATATATTGTTTTTAGTGCAGAGCAACTTGCTCCCCATTCCCTACCTGTCAAACATCTCATCACATTGATTACTTTTTTGCATTTTCCTTCTACTTTCATTATATGATCTGCCCATGTTAACCGTGAATCGAAAATAACTCCCAAAAATTTGAACGTTCCAACCCTTTCCAATTCTTTCCCATACATATTTAACTTCATCCCTTCCTTAATTTGTTTTCTGGTGAAAAAGACCGTTTGTGTTTTTTCTATTGAGAACTTAAACCCCCAATCATATCCCCACTCCACCACCTCATCAATTGCTCCTTGTACTTTCCTGATTGCAAACTCCATATTCCTTCCCCTTTTCCACAAAGCCCCATCATCCGCAAACAGAGATCTCCCTATATCCATTGGTACCTTTGTGAAGACATCATCGATCATGATGATAAAAAGTAGCGGGCTTATCACACTACCTTGAGGCGTTCCATTATCCACAACGTACTGACTTGATAAGTCTGACCCTATTCCAACCTCAATTTTTCTTCCAAACAAAAAATTCTTTATCCAGTTAAAGATTCTTCCACCTACACCCAACATGTGCAACTTTATTAACAATCCTTCCTTCCACATCATATCATAAGCTTTTTCTATATCAAAAAACACTGTAATGACTGATTCTTTATTTGCTTGAGCCTTTCTTATTTCATTTTCTAGTCTTATCACTGAATCCATAGTACTCCTTCCTGTCCTAAAACCACTTTGATAGTTTGCTAGCGTTCCACTCTTTTCTAGTATATACGATAACCTTTCTGTTACCATCCTTTCCATAATTTTGCATACATTTGATGTTAATGCTATTGGCCTATAACTTGTTGGTTTAGAGGGATCCTTGCCAGGTTTCCTTATTGGAACAACTACTGCCTCCTTCCATGCATCCGGTAATCTTCCCTCCTCCCACACTCTGATATAAAATTGCAGCAACTTTAAGAGCGCTCCTTTCCCTAGATGTTTTAGCATCACGTAGCATATCTGATCTTTCCCTGGAGACGTTGGTTTAGCTCTATTCATTGCTCTCATCAACTCTGCCATATTAAAGGGTTCATCAATTTTATCATCAATTTTTTCCCTCCAGTTTAACTGATGCTGATTCATTGTTCTTTCTCATTTTGCATAACTCTGACAGGTTATCTGAACTGTGAATTTTTACAAATGTTTTTGCCAATATCTCTGCCTTATCCTTATTGGAGATTGCTGTTCCTTCCTCAGTAGTCATAACTGGAATTTCCCAATCCCTCCTTACTCCTCCCATCCTTTTTATCATTCCCCAAACCTCTCCCACAGGTGTTGATCTTCCTATTTCATTGCAAAATGTCTTCCAACTTGCCCTTTTAGCTTGACGTATTGTTCTTCTCACATTAGCCTGTGCCTTCTTATACTGAATCAAATTCTGCATGTTATGGGTGTTTTTAACTAGCTTAAATGATCTATTCCTGTTTTTAACAGCCTGACGACACTCTTCTGTCCACCATGGTACCAATGTTTTATTCCTCCTCTGTTTACTCTTGGGAATTGATCCACCTGCTGCCATAATAATTGCTGATGTTATTTGCTTATTTGTTTCGTCTATATTTACAGAGATGTCTGTCCTTGATGATGATTCCTCACTTAATTTTTGGAATTTTACCCAATCTGCTCTTCTAAGACCCCATTTTAGTAATCCTTCACCTGGTCTTATTTCCACTTGCTCTCCCACTGAGCACGATACTGGGTAGTGATCGCTGCCCACTGTTGTATCATTCCAAACATGCCAGTTACTTATTCCAGCCAGGGGATTAGATACTAATGTAATATCTAATGCCCATTCAATTCCTTTTGTTATGTTTATTCTTGTTCCTCTTCCGTCATTCATACATACTAATTCCTTATCATCCATCAAATCTTCTGTATGTGACCCCCCCCCCATATTTTACTGTGAGCATTAAAATCTGCACACCATATTATTTTTTGTCTATTATTTCCTTGTATCCTTAATAACTTATCTACTTCCAACCTTTTGCAAGGATTATAGTGGTTTATTGTAACCATTTCCTCCCCTCTATCCCATAATACTACCACAATATATTCTAGATCCTCTCCCTTTTCTAGTACCCTATAAGGAATATCTTGCTTAATAAATGTAGCACATCCTCCTCCTCCCCGTCCCCCATTATCTCTGTCATTCCTTATCCCTATATATCCCTGAATCACAAACTCTAAATTTGGCTTTAACCACGTGTCCTGGATGCACACTACATCTGGATTTATCTTCCTATCTTTGATGAAATGTTTGTATTCCTGGCCATTGGCCAGTAAGCTTCAAGCATTCAATAATAACCATTAATATTAACCAATACATGGTGCTTCCTGGCTAGACTGATTAGTGAGGTTCTCCCTCACTTCTTCCCATGTCAGTCCCACTAGTCCTAAATGATTTACTGCTGCTTTGACAACCAACTGTATTTTATCATTTTTTGACTTAACTTCAGCTGTACTGTTTATCACTCCTGCAATAAACATCACCAAGTCCACATAAATCTTGTCAATTGTTCTTTGTTGTTGCTCCTCAACCACCAATTCCGTTTGCTCTATATTAATATTATCGTGTACTCTTGACACTCTTGCTGCTTCTGCATAAGTAATCCTTCTTTCCACTCTTATTTTCTGGATTTTATTTTCCTGTCTCATCACCTCACATCCTCCATATGCCACATTATGGTTCCCTCCACAATTACAACATTTTGGTTGCACTCCAGTTCCACACTTCCCATATTCATGCTCGCCCCACATCTAGCACATCTCTTCTTCTCTTTACAGTTATTGGCTATATGTCCAAACCTCTGACAGTTAAAACACCTCAATGGTTTTGGCACATATATTCTCACTGGGTAGCTCATATAACCAAGGTATACCTTTTTTGGCATATTCTCCCCCTCAAATTCAATCAATACTGTTTCCCTCTCCTTTTTCGCTCCTTCTCTTGTTGTCTTTAATCTTTGTGCACTCACTATCTCCCCCCCTTTAAGATGTCTCTTAAGTTCTTCCATTCCTACATTCATTGGTACCCCTGTGATCACTCCTTTACATCCTCCCTCATTTCGTGCTCCCACCCTCCTTGTGTTTATTACTTTCATTTTTCCAATCTCTTTTACTTTGAATGCTTTCTCAAATTGAACTTCATTTGCACATTTGACCAACAAATTTCCATCATTTAGGACCTTTGCATATATTATCTCCCCCATCTTACTTGCCAGATGTTTTGTTAATACAAACGGGTTGATGATTTTCATGTTTTCTTGATCTTTTTCATTGAATCTTATTATGACTATAAAATTCTCATGTATTTCCTTCTTATTTTGCTCATGTCCTTCTTCCTCACTTTCCGATCCCTCATCATTTTCATTTCTTATTCTTTTATTTCCTTTTACTTGACTATCTTTCTTTTTTGATAACTCTCCCTTCAATATTCCCTCAATTTCTTCATCTTTCCCTTCACTACAATCCATTTCTGCCCACCTACAGTATGTCTGATTCATTCACGAAGCAGTCGAGCTCAACCGCTCCTAATACAGTATTTCCAACAATTTTTGAATTTCCCGCTTTCAGTCGATTTCTATTTCCTCGCTCACGTCCTGCTGATGTCGCTTCCATTTTTTCTTCCAACACCCTCAACTCTCGGTTTGTTGTCGTTCGCAGAGATTGCGGATGTTGCTGTGTCGTGTCTGATGTTTCTGCAGACGGGTTTCCACCGCGATGCCTCTGCTCAGCCATGATGATTGATCCGTGTCTCAAGCTAATGACGTAACTTCCAGGGAGGCGTCCCTGAGCCCGTTGTACACGCCCCAATCCCCTGACTCCACCCCCACGTCAAAACAGTGCCATAAAGTGAAACGCGCAGAAAAGTGAAGCGCAAAGGCAAAACGGTATCACGAGCTCACGCTTGATGGAAATGCAAATTAAAAGGAGCGTTGCAAAATAATTAGTAGGCATTGCAAAGAAAAATATGTGTGGCAAAATCAATGCTGCAGTTAATTATATCTTGGTTTTTGCTATATTTAATTTCTATTTTGCAAATCATTTTTGTTTGCAAAACGTTCTTTTTTTTCCTCGATACTTTATTTTACTTTTGTGATACTTCATTTTTGCTTGAAAAAAATTTTTTTTTTTTGCTCAATACTTTTTTTCTTTTGCAAAACATTATTTTCTTTTGCAAAACTTTATTTTCTTTTGCAATACTTTATATTGTTTGCAAATATATGTGGCATTGTTCTGACTGCATAGAAGACTCCTGGAATAAACACACAGTGAAATGAGATCTGGGGCCCGTTCTTCGTACATTGCTTAAAACATCTGAGGTCAAATGAGACATCCAAGATGATATCATCGGCCTAATCATGATCTGGCTAATTGGGTTCTTCGAACACTCCTGCCGGTTATGATTAGTATCGCTGGATTGAGTTATCGGAGATAATTGCGTGTTCATGCGCTGGTTTAAAAGGGGATATGTATCTATAGTAGAAACATTGATCAGCAACGCTGCTATTGGCTGTTCACCATGGCCAAAGAGCGCGCGCAGTTTTTCACCGCAGCAGAGCAAGAGTTATTGCTGAATTTGAAAACTTAATTAAAACGCCAGGGAACACCTCAAAGTGTGCAAAAGCCAGGAGAGAGGGCTGGCAAAAAGTAGCAGACAAATTAAATGCGTAAGTGCTCCATGTTATGGTTCTATCACTTATTACAGTATATATTTTTGTATTTTAATAATTTCATAATTGCTTAATGTCAGAGCCACCTAGAACATGGGAACAAGTAAAAGTGAAATACAAGAATATTCTTCAAAATGATAATCTTTTCTACTTCTACTGTTTAGTCTCTTTCATCAAAATAAATGATAAATGATGTGTTTGTCTGTTTATAACAGCAACCAAGAAAAAGGCGGAGCAGAAAAAAACAGGTGGTGGTCCTGCACCCCACATTTTAGCCCAGGCAGAAGAGCTGGCCCGTGGGTTAAATAATTTGTAAATAATTTGTTGCTGCATTAAATTTATGCCTATAATCCGACTGGCTGGTACAGTCATTTAAACTGATAAATATTGAGTAGTGATGAATTGCTTTGACTTGTGAAGGTGAAAACTGCATAACTTAAAAATATTTTGTAATATGTTATTGATCACATTTTTTCCTAGTGTAGTTCATTGTAATGCCATTGTGTTCTCCTCTTTTGTGCAGTTTTACATAATACACCAACACTTTTACCTGTTCCCAAGCAAGTGGTGGCTGAAGCATGTGCAGTAAGTGGACTTTTTCTAACTTTACATCAAAAGGAAAGAAAGTGCAACATTTTGTAATCTCATTTGTTTCTTTTGCACAGGACAGTGAAGAAACCCTCTCAGATGACTGTCCTTTAGAGGAAGTACTTGTAAGTGCATAAATAACTACTTAATTTATAGTTGTGTACATATTATTTCTGACTGCAATATGAGTTGCAGGAGGAAAGGCCAGACAGGCCTACAGCACAAAGTGATACAGAGGTGGGCAGTGTAGTATATTTCCTTTTTATTACTGTTGCATGAGGCTTGTGTGTTTGTTTGTTTTTTGGTAATTCTTTTTATCCAAAAATGGCACAGGGTGATATCCGTACCCTATATAAACGGCATCTAAAACAGAAAATGTAGTATTTTGACCTGAAAAAACAAAAATTAAGGGGAGAAATAGAACTTGACACCTTAAAGAAGAAAAAACTGGCAATAGAGATTGAGTTGCTTCAAAAGGAACTTCAGAGTAAGTGCTAATACACTATTTCCCACAGAGTACTATTGCTGACCTTGGATAACAATATATCTTATTGCAGGCAAAATATGACCATCATTGGCTTTTCTTGACAAAGAAAAATTGAAATAAAAATCAAGGAACTAAGCATGTTGTGTTGTCTTCTATTCATTTAATGAAGGTTTTTGTTTGTATTAAAAAAAAATAAAAAAAATGGTGTTCCACAATTCTGTCCTGTGCAGCTCTGCCACTAGGTTGGTCCAAGTGCACTGGCTGGAGGTCATCATCAGGCTGCACCTCCACCACAGGGGTCCTCTCCTTTCTGATGGTGGCAATGTTGTGGAGTATGGCACATGCAACAATAATGTCACAGGCCCTGTCAGGCGCAACCCTCAGACCCTTCAGACACTGAAATCTTTCCTTTAGTTGCCCAAAGGTCATTTCAATGCGTGCCCTTGTCCTGGCTAGAGCTGCATTGACAGGGGTTTGGGTCAGGGAATGGCGTCATAAAATACTGTCTGCAGGCATAGCCCCGGTCACCAAGCAGGATCCCGTCGTATGCACCTGGAAAAATGCAGTTTTGTTAGGCTCAGAATAAATGTATGCAATACAGTGAGCTTGAGATAAAAATTTTCTTACCACGTTCAAATAATGTGCATAAATGTGACTCTCTGAAAATCCTGGAGTCATGCACGGAATCAGGCCATTTTGCTTCCACATTTGTGATGTAGGACATGGAGTCACACACCATCTAAAATATTTTTAATCAGTCAACTGCATACTTTTTGATTACATTACTTTTTTTTTAATTATTTGATATTACTAATCTGGAATATTAAGAATTGTAATTTACCTGCACATTTACACTGTGAAATCCCCTTCGGTTCACAAAATCCCCTTCATTGGGGCCTTGATGGGGACGTGTGTGCAGTCTATGGCACCAATCACATTAGGGAAGCCTGAGGAATAAATACTGTAAATCCTACTTTTTGGCATGATCATGGTTGCATGATCTTAACAATTATAATGTACCTGCAATGGCAAAAAAATTCTGCTTCACAACTTGTGGTCTGAAGTGGCTTGGAAATACCACAAAACCCCCTAAAAACTGCTTGAGTGCCAGATAAACTTTGTGAATGGCACGACAGACAGCACTTTTCCCCAAGTTTTCCACATCTCCAATAGTGTAAAGGAAAGTGCCACTCGCAAAGAATCTAAATGCAATACAAACAGTTTGTGCCATTGTTAAAGCCCAACTCCGAGTCGAACATTCAACGTGTGGTTCCAACAAATTAATAATGTATATGACACCCTCACGAGAAAAATGATCTCTCTCAATAAGTATATTATCGCGCTGCGCTAAAGGATCCTGTCTATCTCGCAATATCTTCCCGTATCACCTCCGCTAAGAATGCCGGGATCTAATCCTGTTAACATGAAATAATTCTGCTCACGAGCAGGTTCAAGCTTACGGACCTGTTGCTATGACAGCAAGTCCAGGATGAGCGTCAAAGAACCAAACAATCCAAGATCATGCCAAATCGCCAACAATCAAATCCAGCTAAGTGAGTTAGCAACGTACGAAGAACGGGCCCCAGGTGTGGTAGTCAGCGTCAATACTCACTGAGATACTCAGGCCCCCAATTTCTGGCTATTTTTTAAATGGATCCTGGACCATTTTTTTTGCACCCGTCGGTGCAATTTTTAATCGTTAGCCTTTTGTAAACATTCACTCAGTGGACTTGTTTGATCGTTTTGATGCATTTCCGGCGATGCACGCAGTGTTTTAAGAGGGGTACAAGCACAACTTGAGAGGGAGAGCGGTAAGGCTCATCACCTGGGTTGTGATCTCTCATAGTGATGGCGGAGGGAGACCTGATAAGGCACACGAGTGTCAGTGTGGAAGAGAAACAGCAGAGAGGCCGAGTGTACAGCAGTGGCATGCTCGTCAGACTGTTAAAAATCGAACTTAATGTCCCCGAGTGAAAGATTAACAGAGTGTGACCACACTGTACACAAAAGTGTGAAAGAAAATAAAAGACTCACGCTCACAATTGTATGTGAAAAAACTGAGCAGTAAGAAACTTCACAAGTCTAAGCTTGCCCAAATACCCCTCTAAATTCTCAAACACTACAGTGTCAAATACAGGGGACACATACAGCTTCACCCGAACATGCTAAATTACTTTTGTTACATGTTCAAGTGATAATACTTGCCTTTTTACATCTGTAGATGAATACAAGGACCAGAATGACCATAACTGCAACTGCTGCAATGACTGGTTTAACTAAACCTCCCTCATTGGGTGTGGGGGATGTTGGGTGCAGTGATTCTGGGCTGACGGTACTGTACTGGGATTCTGTGAGAGACAAGAACAGAAACAACTAGAAAAGGAAGTTCATGAAGACAGACTATGAAAAATAGCTTGACAAGCATTAAAGAGATCATTTTCACTCATGGGTGATCTATCGGTGTCAAAATTCACTCGCCCGCATGTTGTTCCAAACCCATTTGACTTTTATTCTATGGAACACAGAGGATGTTGAATGTTATCCTAAGTCACCATTTACTTTACTGCATCTTTTCTCCATACAGTGAAAGTGAATGGTGATGGAGGACAACATTATGCCCAACATCAATCACCTTTTGTATCTGACGGATAAACGTCAAGGGGGTGAACTATTCCTTTAAGTTCACATAAACATCAGTCTATGGGGTTATGATGGCTTATACGGAT
Source organism: Moxostoma hubbsi (assembly GCA_032164185.1). Lineage (NCBI taxonomy): Eukaryota > Metazoa > Chordata > Actinopteri > Cypriniformes > Catostomidae > Moxostoma > Moxostoma hubbsi. The sequence goes on from JAVLUX010000001.1 coordinate 48,626,593, forward strand.
GTCACGTGACAAAAGAATGAACGACTTGGACAAGAGGACTGCAGAGGTGAACCAATCTTTCGATTTCTCATCATTTGTCATTGGCTGCATTATAATATTTTCTTATTGGGACTATAATCAAGAGATGTTGGGGGGAAATTGTCTATTGAAAATGTAAAAAAATTTAAAAATTACTTGAATAAAGATTCGTGAAACTCTAGCAGTCAACGAATGTAAAAAAAGTTCCAACTTACAGTTAAAAGAGCCAATCAACTTTAAGATATAGACATCGCCGGTCAAGCCAATCTAGAACGCGCATGCGCATTAGCTATTCAAGCCGGGAAAATTTAGTTTTTATCGTAATATGAGGTGAACGATCAATTTATGATTCCAGTATTGTCCGATTTTATTGCTGATTTTTGAAAGATGTTCTTTAATCGTAATCTTGACCAACCGTTTTTAAGATTTCTGTCATGCTCCCGAAGGCGTTACAAATATGGCCGATAGTGGACTGACTCGCTAGAGACACTTTGGCGTCGTGTAGCATTCAGAACAGACATGTCCAAATAATTTTACATTTTCATGCTAAAGGCTAAATAATAATTAAACAATTTCGATGGAGTTAAGTGTTATAAGACAACATATAAAGGAGGCTGGTTTATGGTAGCAATACTTACTGTTGACAACTAATGTAAGACAGCTAGCATTAACGGTGTTCCCGATCGCGCTGACAGTGTAGCATCCTCGGTCACTGAAACTGACATTAGCAAAAGTGACAGTCCCATTGTCAATGTGGATTTTGTCTGACCGAAAAGACTTGCAGCCCTTCTTCGTTTCATCAGGCGAGCAGTATCGGAACACAACAGACCCGTTTTCACACGGTTTTAGCACAATCACTTCAGAAACATGCTCCAATCCAGGGAATTTAAAGAGGACGAAACTTTCTCCCTCTGTCACCTCCACCTTCTCGCTGTCATTCGTAGCACCTGATAAAATTAATATTTTAAGTGTAAATGCGAACAGATTCACAACTTCTTGGATCATTAAATCATGTGCCATTTAATGCCCTTTTTTAATACCCATTAATACATTACCTGCGACGAAGAGAGGGATTATCAACAGGAAAAATCCGCGACTGTTCAGAGACCTCATAACGGCAAGAATCATTTTTCAGAAATGGCGCGAGAGTGTAAGCGGAAATACGTCACACTCTGACACCTGGAACAGGTAACCTTCCGCGGTGTGATTTTTAAATACTAAAAAATTTAATTAAAAATTAGGTTGGCTGTGCACATTCATGTCACCAAGCATGCATTAACATTCCTGTCTGGGTGTTGTCTTTACTGTATGCTGCTGGGCTGATTTTTATGTTTGTGCCATTAACATGTTACTTCTGCTCTACCTGTACACAGTTCTCACTTGTGTGCTTCAGGGTTGCCATGTGTGTGATTATGGGATGTGTCAAGCACCGCCCCCTTGGGGCGACCGTTCCCTTTACTGGCTTGCAAATCTGGGTATCGTTCGTTCATTTGTTTTTGCTTTCATATATGAAAACGAGAAAACAACTCCTTTTTTCGTTTTTTTTTTTATTTTTGACAGAGAGAAGGCGGACATTTCCAACGAAACCATTTTGGAGGCAATCCTATAAATTGGAAAGGAGGGTGGATGAGAAGCTGGCGGATCTAAGCGAGCAGTCGAAGCAAAGCAGCGCCATGATTGCAAGCTTAACGAAGGCGATTCAGTTCAACACTGAAGAGATGAATGAGTGCAAGAAAAGAGTCAAGGACTTGGAGTTACAAAATGAGCATCTTCGCAAGGATAATTGTGATCTCAAGGAAAGGGTGAGAGAACAGGAAAGATATAGAATGAGATGGTGTCTCCGGATTAAAGGCATAGTAGAAAAAAAGATGAAGATATCAGATCACAGGTCATTCAGATTCTATGTAAGTTTGCACCTGAGATGGAGGCGAAGATGGAAGAGGCGGTTGACATCGTCCATAGGCTGGGAAGAAGGATGGACAATAAAAACAGGAATGTCATCGTGCTGTTCACTCAAAGGCGGGTGAAGGATGAAATCTGGCGTCGAAGCAAAAATTCTCCTATTTGTAAGGCGGAAGGAGATCGATTCGCGGAGATGCTTCCTCGAGAGGATTTGGACGACAGACGAAAGTTGTGGCCACAAATCGATCAAGCAAGGAGGGCAGGAAAGCTCGCTTTCTTTCGCGGTCCATATGGCTTCATTGAAGGACGACGGATAGTCGGTGACGGGTGAAATGATTCATTTCTAAGTGTCAATCAGGTAGTTGGAAACTTTTCTAGGGGACACTAGAGCTCTATTTGAAAGTTGTGGTTCATAGAGTGACTGAGTGAGCTTACAAGTGGTGGTTCAATTTGTGGTTTTATAGTTCTCTTTTTAGCGTAATGATTAAGGACTAATTGTCGGTTCTATGAATGTTAGGGGCTTAAAGGACAGTGTTAAAAGGAAAGCAGTTTTTTTATTTTGTAAAGGGCAGAAATCTCATTGCGTGTTTCTGCAAGAGACTCATTCTTCCGACTCGGATGCAACTTTCTGGACTAATCAATGGGGGGAGAAGATTTTTTTCAGCCATGGTTCTAACCGTTCTGGAGGAGTGGCGATATGCTTTAACAAATGTCCTGGGGAAGTCGTTGTGCATAAAGCTGATGGAAGTGGTCACTGGTTGATGGTGGTACTGAAAATTGATGGTATTTTTTTTAATTCTAATGAATATTTATGGATTTAATACAGCCCAAAATCAGAAATTATTAGAAGATATTTCTACTTTGATCGCTGAAACCAAAGTGTGCTATCCATCCAACATTATGAAGCTGCAGACTCGGTGCCTGCATCTACAGTCCCGCGCCCAGAGTCCCGCATTCACAGACCCCTCGTTTTTCGAGACAGCACCTCCTGCTAAATGCCATTGAAAACAATAGGATGCAATATTACGGTCGCGTTTATTTTAAAGTTATCCAAATAAATATTTGCGTTCCCTGCTTAATGCATGTGCCAAAAAAAACTCATTGTTTTCTCTGACTAACAAATTACCCAGTAGTTATTTTTTGAGCATAGGTCTAATTGAAAGAAAATTACTGATGGAAGGGATACAATTACAGATTGAACTATCTTCTGAAAAATATTATGTGACATTATATTGCTACAATGTTTTATTTATACAAATTCCAATTTTTCTTTCAGTTCAACCTATAATGGTCTAATTAAAATTATACCATGCTAACATTACAAAACCTGTTTTTTGATCATTTGAATGCAAAGCAAAACTCAAATAAGAATAGACAAAACACCAATAATAAACAATTCTGTACTTTATTTAACGATCACCTAAACATCATCTTGCTGTAAACAGGACAAAGCAAAGAAAAAAGGAAGAAAGAATTGTATTAGTAACTTTACTCAATTCTGATTAAATAATTAATGATGACATTCTTTGATATTAACACACTTAATGTGTTTAATTGGTCTACTTTAATGTCAACTAATTTTAATCAATAATATTTTTTACAATGGCTTGTCTACAAAAAGTCCAAGGTTAAAGGCTAACGTATTAGCTGTCAAAATATTTTCGGGGGAAAAAGGCGAAAAAACATACATTAACGGCTCAAATTTTGTTACAAACTATCTTTATAAATATTAAATGGACTGTGTTGGTGTATCGATGAGCTATAAATTAGTTTGATTAAAAAAGAAATCGAATGATTCGCTAAATAAAATTGACGATACTCACGTTTCGGCTTAAGTTCTTCACATGTTTATCCGATCCAATTTGATAGGAGGCGCTGTCTCGAAAAACGAGGGGTCTGAGAATGCGGGACTCTGGGTGCGGGACTGTAGATGCAGGCTCCGAGTCTGCAGCTTCATACTACTCTATCCATCTGATAATGTTTTAGTAGGTGGGGACTGGAATATGGTTCCTGACGAGTGGAAAGATAGATGGCCTCCCAGACTTAATAAGGGGCGGCTTAATGTTAGTGTTGATTTTTTGATGACAGAAAATAATTTGAGCGATGTTTGGCGATATTTAAATCCTGAGGTTGAATGTTTTTCATGGTTTAAACCAAATGGTGAGAGCAAATCTAGAATTGATTATTGGCGGGTCAGTGACAACATTCTAAATTGGGTTTCAAAATCTACAATTTCTAACGGATCATTGTTTCATAGATCTCGTTTTAGAACCCACAAAGCAATTTAGAAATAAAGGTTATTGGAAGTTTAATGCCTTCCTCTTACAAAATGAAGAATTTTGCGATAAAATTAAGGAATTAATAAGGGATATAGAGAGAAATGATTCTTTTGACTGTAATATTAGTAAGTGGGAATTTCTTAAATTTAAAATTCGTGAATTTTCCATTGGTTTCTCTAAGAAACTAAGTAAAGAAAAAAGAGAACATGAAAGGAATCTAATATGGGAAATAAGTCAGTGTTGTAACAAACCTGTTTTAAATAATTATGAAAATGATAAGGTGATGGAACTTCAAAGTAAATTAGATCATTTGTATCTTGAGAGGGCACAAGGGGCTTATATAAGATCGCGCGCCAAGTGGATTGAGGAAGGTGAAAAGAACTCTTCATATTTCAGTAAGTTAGAAACAAATAGACAGCAAAGGAACTCTATCAGTAGTTTAATGATCCAAGGAGAGGAATGCAAAGATTATAAATGAATTGCAAAAGAAGTGTTTCAGTTCTATTCTAATCTCTATTCCTCGGACTTCTCCTCTTATGAGTCAGATCTTATTTCTGCTCAAATTCAATTCAATATTCCACATATTGAGAACTCTTTCAAAGTTTTATGTGATTCGGATCTTAAAACTGAAGAATTGGATTCAGTTGTTCAGAAGAAGATGCCTTTAAACAAATCCCCAGGAACCGATGGGCTCACTAATCATTTTTTTAAATTTTTTTGGGGAGATTTGAGAAATCTATTATTCTGTGCCCTAATTGAAGCTATTGGAAAAACAGAATTGATTGAAAGTATGAAGCAAGGTTTGATTACATTGATTCCAAAAGCTGGTAAAGATAAAAGAGTTCTGGACAATCTGAGGCCGATCACTTTGCTTAACATTGACTATAACATTTTTTCTGGGGCTATCGCTGCTAGGCTGGAAAAGGGTATTTCTACTATAATTAGTGAGACACAATCAGGGTTTTTGGGAGGTAGGTCAATTCACAATAATATTAGATTGGTTTTAGATTGACTAGATTATAGTGAAATGGTTCAAGAGAGTGGGTTTCTTATTTTTTTAGATTTTTACAAAGCGTTTGATGCTGTTGAGCATCCCTTTATTTTGAAAACCTTGCAGCATTTTGGTTTTGGAGTAGAATGTATAAACTTAATTGAAATGTTATATAATGGAGTCAATAGCTCTGTAGCTCTAGGGCTTGGGACCTGCTCAAGATTCCCAATTAAGAGGGGGATTCGTCAGGGATGTGGTAGCTCACCATTATTATTTATAATGGTTGCGGAGTTACTGTCTATATTGATTAAAAATAGTGGGATTGAGGGTCGAACAGTGTTAGATAGACAAATAATTATAAGTCAGTTTGCAGATGACACAACATTGTTTTTAAAAAATGAATGTCAAATTCCACTATAGCTTTACAATCTATTAACCAGTTTTCTAAAGCTTCGGGGCTAAATTTAAACTTAAATGTGTAATGTTAACATTGCATGAGTTAAATATCTGGGGATTGTTATTTCTAAAGATAAAGATGTCATGGTGAATAAAAATGTGATGAATAACATAGATAAATGTAAGTCCATACTAAATAGTTGGCTGCAGAGGGATCTTTCCATTTTTGGAAGGGTGCTTTTATCTAAAATGGATAGTTTGTCCAGACTCATTTATCCAGCCTTCTCCTTGCCCATATCATCACGAATTATTAAATTAATCAATAAGGTGAATTTTAAATGTATTTGGAGGAATAAATGTCAGTATATAAGAAAGGAGGACATGATTAAAAACTATGAGGACGGTGGTGTGAATGCGATGGATTTTGACATTATGAATGATGTTTTGAAATTGAAATGGTTAAAATCCTTCATTCAAAATAGCCACTCCTTTTGGTTTATTGTCCCCAATGCTATCTTTAACAAACTGGGGGGAATTACATTTTTTTTCTGTTGTGACTTTGAGTGCACCTCATTACCAGTTAAACTTTCAGCCTTCCATCAGCAAGTGTTGCTCTACTGGAAACTATTGTTCAAACATAACTTCACGCCTCACAACACTCCAGTTTGGAATAATAGATATATAAAGTTTGGCAGGAAATCTGTATATCTTGAGGAATGGAAAGCTAAAGGGATTTGGGCTATTGCCCATTTTTTGGATGATAATGGAAATTTGCTTCTGTATAGAGAGTTTTGTGAGAAATTCCAGTTACAGTGCACTGTTCACCTTTTTAATAGAATGATCAGAGCCATACCAGTTCCTTTAAGATTAATGGTTAAAGAAGACATGTTGTACTCCAAAATCTCCCCTGAACTGAGACAGCTCTCCTTAGAAGGTTATGGGTTTTGTGATAAAAAATGTACAAATGGAGTTATCAGAAATGTTATTTTACAGGCTTATTACCCAAACCCAATTAGACGAGAATACATAGTTAAAGAATTTGATACGGTTGAAATTAAAAAAATTAGGAAAAATTATTTGTCCTTTCCCCTCCCTCCTAAAGTTAAGGAAGTGAACTTCACAATTTTAAATGAGATTTACCCTACTAATGAATTTTTAAGATTGAAATTTAATTTTGAAGTGAATAATTGTGTTTTTTGCAAAACTAATATTGAAAATTTCGAGCATGTCTTCTTTTATTGTGATATGGTGCAACCCTTTTGGAGTGAGGTGCAGAATTGGTTAAGATCTAGGGGGGTTGAAATCCCATCCCTCAATGTGAAGCTGATTAGGTTTGGTGTTTGTCTGGAAAACAAAGATTGTGATTTTGTGATTAATTTCTTGTTATGTTTTGGTAAGTTTTTCATTCATAAATGCAGATGGTTTAAATCTAAACACAACTTTAATCAGTGGAGGAATGAGGTTAAACTCTTGTGCAAATCTTTAAAATTAGTAAAACTCGAAAAGCCCTTAAATTGACTTCGCTTTTTGATACGTTTAAAGTATTTTAAAAAGAAAAAGCCCCTTTTGATTTATTTTTCATTCTATTTTATTTATTGATTTATTTATTTTTTTATAATTGTTTGTTTGTTCTATTGTGTGTTTTTGGTTCTCTGTATTAACTGCTCAACCTTAGGCTGAATAATTGCGGTTATTTGCTGAGATTTGTTGATGTACCTTGTTTGTTTGTTGATACATTAATTTAAAAAAAAAAAAAATTCCGATTTTCCCCTGTGGGTGGGGCTAAATCTGATTGGCAGGATATGCATTCATTGTTTTTCAAATTAAGAGTTTTCCAAACACTGTATTTGTTAGCCTGTAAAATTAATATTCTATTAATACTCTAATAGTCATGCTATTTGTCACCCAATTATTTGGCTTCACTGACTGAAAAAATCTATTGAAATAGCCTAAATGTAAAAATGTTCACGCATTGACAGTTGTCACGGTGGTTATCAGACAAAAGGCAGAATGGAGAGAAGGCCCTTCTTATAGTTTATATTGCATTCAATCGCAATATAGGTTACTTTTGCCTTCCCTATACTCCTGCTCACTACAGTTTTGAGGATGCCTTTCAAGACAACCATTGGCAAACACCTACAGTAGGTGGTCAATCAGAATCCCTATTACAGCCACAGAAAAAATAAACCAGTAGCATTTCAAGTCATTCGCGAAATGACCGCCAGGTGGCGCAAATGGATATTGTGCAAATGTAAGTGGGGTTAATGTCAATTAACAGTAAGGATGAAATTGAAATACTACAACTATGGTAAACAGAATACAATTTTTTTAGGCCAGAAAAATAGAAAAACTAGAGACAAGAACAATATATAGCCTATATTTCATATTGTAGGCCTATCTAGACGTCGGTTGGCGACATAAGCCTATTCCCCGGGGGAGCAGCGCGATAACAAAATAAATAAACAAATAACAATAAATTAGGTGCAATTAAGCTGATAATTTTGTACTATTCTATTGAGGAATGAAACGAATGAAGAGCGCTTCTCGCTCATGTGAGCGAACACACACTGGAGAAACGAACGTTTGGGCATTTCTCAGTGAGTAGCGACACTCATGGCCGAGTGGTAGAAATTACGTTACGATCATGTTCAAATCCCGAGCAAACATGGACTACAGTCATTTTTATATTAGCCTATTAATGCATTTAATAGCATATTATTAATGCAGAGATTTGTCTAGATCTAAAACTGGTACAGCATATAGTTTTTTTTTTGCTTATATAATAAAATTACCATGCTTTCCATTTTACACTAAGGAACAAATATTATCCAACAGAATGACTTTACATCTGTATAATAATTTCAATCATAATTTCAAAAGCAGTTCTATATTAAAAAAAAAAAAACCTACTTCACCAATAGACCATATCAAATCTATAAAAATAATAGCTTTCAAGATGGTATTGAAATTACATTTCCAATATGCATGGAAACACTTACAGAAAATTGAACTTATTACATGCATTTATTTTGATTAAGTAAATCGTTGAAACATCAGATAATCAATAAAACATGAACACAAATTTTAGGCAAATCTTGTGTTTATTAGACATATCAAAGCATTTTTGAAAGTTGTGCCATTGTAGTTCACTGCCTCATCAAAAAGAACAGAAATGTCAGGCCACTGTTCTGTGAAGTGCTGTTCCACACTGGCTCTGTCCTCTACTGATGTGATGGGATCACTGCAAAACATGGACAACCTGGTCAGATTGTTTTATTATATTTTACAAAAGCACAACGTTTTCTTGTTGTTTTGAGTTTACGCAAATAAAAGTAGCCTAGTTGCGAATAATGTATTATTATTTTCTGTATGGGCCAAATGATAGAGTATTTTAAGTTGTTTCCACTGTTGATGAAAACGCAAGTGTCCGCGCACGCGCCTCTCTGCCATGCAGTGCGCGCTCCACACTCAGCACAAACACTTGGATATGCGTCAAAATCTTGTGTTTATTTGTGATAATCTTAGCCCTGTATTGTTATTGTATAACCTGTATTATGAATGACATTTGACGAATTGCTTTCTAAATATGTAGCCTAATAAATGTCAATAGGTCAATGCTTATTTGTGCGCGTTTCTGAAGAAAAAACAAACCAAAAGAAAATGTAACTCAAATCCATCACTTCAAACAAAACTGAACGGAGAACATGTTAATGTTATTCTCTACCTTAATGGGAGCAGTGAGTCTGCGTCTTCGCTGCACACAGACGGTGGATGCGGGGCTGTCGTGAGTGTAGTGCCCTGTGCAGCCTCCACCGGTATTGCTTTTAATCATGAGGGTCAAGGCAGAAAACCCGCACTCACACAAGTAAGTGGACGTGAATGGGATGAGTACTTTATAGCCCTTATGGAGAGGGACGGGAACTATGTCTCCACAGACAGCCAAAAGTGTGCAAGCGACACTTCACGCATCTTCAGTTGCATTAGAGCTCAGGTCAAGTAGGGCCTCCTCCTCTTGGATGCTTAATCCATCACGGAGCTCTGCTGGGAAACTGAATGGATTTATAACCCATTGATTCGTCATGGTGTCCTCTCAAAAATAATCCCGAAACTGCTTGCGCAACCCCTTCAAATGCGCAGTGGAAACGGCCAGTCCTGCCTTCTCCAAAACATTCTCCAAGGTTGGAAACTTTTCCGCTGAGGCCTGTTCCACGCGAGCCCAACACAGGTCCAACTTTTTCCTGAATGCAGATACTTTATCATGTACCAAAAAGACATGGCACTCCTTTCCATAGCCTATATCATTCAACCCGATAATGTTTAATATGTTTTAAATATTTCCCTGCTTTATTCACGCCTACTACGCGAAAATTTTCTCAGAGACCCTCTTTTTCCAAAGTGAGATAAAATCTCTCACTTTTGACCCAAACAGGTGTTACTTTATGTGAATGTAAATGGTTTCTAAACAAATGTCCTTGGTAAATTTGCCCCAAGGCTAATCTAATCTGTGATAAACAGTAGCCTAGGCTATAGGCTATGTTTCATCTTATTTAATATAATCAAAATAATCCAGCAATTATGTTTTTTAGTAGGCCTCGATCGAATTCAAGATAGTATAAGCTCAGATCAATGAGGCTAACTTGTATGCCAGATATCAGGTCCAACTTTTTGGAATTAAAAAAGCTTCTTTCTGTTTAGCCAGACTTGGCGCAATTGGATGCAGAGGTCAGGTACGGATGCCCTTCCCTGGAATATAATTCCATGGATACACCGTTGTAACCGTGTTTATTTGATCATTCACGCCTACGGAGGCTGCAGTGTTCACCGATGCAGAGTCACAAAATAAGGGTTACAATTACAACAGTTACATCTGCATCTCAATTCAAAATGAATGTTTATTGTCAAATGTGCATTTCATAGTAACAAAATATGCAATATTATTGGTAACTGCACTTATATATAAAATAATATAACTAAAAATTATATTACTTTTATTATTAGTATTTGTCCTTAATTACAAACAATATATATAATAAATTCACTGCTAATCCGGTGCTGATGCACACACTGCAGAACTTGGTTGCACCGGTGCCACTGCATTAAATGTTAAAACTGTCAAATTCTTTCCATGGTCAGGGAATGAAGAAGGGGGCGTTCATTCAAAAATAGTTGAGAAGTGCTGCTCTATATGGATCAGCAGTGGATTCTGGAATGTGATCTTGACTGTCAACTCTACTGACCACAGCGTCAACCTAGAGACTGAAAGAGGAAAAACACACAATCAATCATTACTGTGAACTTCACGAGTCAGACAGACATGAACATTTGATCCAGAGTCTGGACACTGATGTTTTTACACACAACTGATCTCAGATCATTTCAATCAAATTGGATTTTCTTTTGGTCAAGTCAAGAGATGACCTGATTTCACCCAAATTTACATGTTTATTGGTTTCCTTGACATGTAAAAGGTTGAAGACTCCTGGAATAAACACACAGTGAAATGAGATCTGGATTAAATATATAAAATCTGTATTGTTGACAAACTGACAAATCACCTTTAAAACACACCTGTGTGAAATCAGTTTTATATGATCACACTTAATACACACAGACACAACACAGCCAATAGGAATGAGTTTATACCTGTTACATATTCATGAGACGATAGGGGCGGATCTATGACATCACTGAATCTCAGGTAAAGTGAAACTGTTTTTAAAACAGGAAGTCTCTCAACTTTTTCTCTCTTCAAACGGCAGAATATTTCTTCAGATATTGTCAAACTTTAGTGATCACAGCTGATACTCACTCACAGGTAAGTGATATTAGAAATATAAGAGAAATTTCCCTGAACAGGTTTCTAATGTTAGTGGTCTGATTCAGAGGAGTTTGTGTCACACTGGAATAAAGCTGCACAAAACCAGATTTAAACACCAGTTAAATACTCCAACTAGTTTACTGAAGTAGTATCAGAATATCATTTAATGGGTTATAAATCAGAGTTTGATGTGTGCTGTCATGTTACCTGCATCACTCAGTCAGTTTAGGGAATATTTGGAGTAAATGACTATTATTCAATGAGCACATGACTAATATTACACATACTATGGAAATAATTGTAAAGCAAGAGGTCAAATGGGTTTAGAACGACATGAGAGTTAATAAATGATGACAGAATTGTCATGTTAAGGTGAAGTATCCCTTTAAATGTACTCATAACATAAAATATCATGTACTAAAACTATTGCGAATTATAGTCCATATAAGAAATGTGCTTTTAAAGATTTTTTTGAATTACATGAGAGTTAATAGAATGGGCAGCAACATCTCCTCATCACTGACCCTCAACACTGGAGCCCCGCAGGGCTGTGTTCTCAGCCCACTCCTGTATTCCCTTTACACACATGACTGTGTGGCGACACATAGCTCCAATGCCATCATTAAGTTTGCTGACGATACGACGGTTGTAGGTCTGATCACTGACAATGATGAAACAGCCTACAGAGAGGAGGTGCACACTCTGACACGCTGGTGTCAGGAGCACAAACTCTCCCTCAACGTCAGTAAAACCAAGGAGCTTGTGGTGGACTTCAGGAAGAAAGACAGAGAACACAGCCCCATCACCATTAATGGAGCACCGGTAGAGAGAGTCAGCAGCTTCAAGTTCCTCGGTGTCCACATCACTGAGGAACTCACATGGTCCGTCCACACTGAGGCCGTTGTGAAGAAGGCTCACCAGCGCCTCTTCTTCCTGAGACGGCTGAGGAAGTTTGGAATGAACCAACACATCCTCACACAGTTCACTAGTACTGTAGAGAGCATCCTGACTGGCTGCATCACCGCCTGGTACGGCAATAGCACTGCCCACAACCGCAAAGACCTGCAAAGGGTGGTGCGAACGGCCGGAAACATCATCGGAGGTGAGCTTCCCTCCCTCCAGGATATATATAACAGACGGTGTGTGAAGAAAGCTCGAAGGATCATCAGAGACTCCAGCCACCCGAGTCATGGGCTGCTCTCACTGCTTCCATCAGGCAGGCGGTATCGCAGCATCAGGACCCGCACCACCCGACTACATGACAGCTTCTTCCCACAAGCAATAAGACTTTTGAACACATGATCTCTCACGATCAACTATCAGCACTGCACTTTATTAATCCTCATTCTGTCAATATATTCTCGCTCCCATTCAGTTAATGTGTATATATATATATTTATACCCTTATCTAGTGTATGTGTATTCTACATTGTGTGTATTGTGTACATTTGTTATGTAAATTGTTGTGTAAGTTTATGTAAATTGTTTTGTGTAATATGTTGTTTATTGTAAAGTGGTTTATGTCTCGTCACTGTCATGACTGTAATGTTGCTCGGAACTGCACACAAGAATTTCACCTACTGTTGCACTCGTGTACACAGTAGTGTGACAATAAAGTGATTTGATTTGATTTGATTTGATTTGATGACAGAATTGTCATGTTAAGGTGAAGTATCCCTTTAAATGTACTCATAACATAAAATATCATGTACTAAAACTATTGCGAATTATAGTCCATATAAGAAATGTGCTTTTAAAGTGAGCACATTGAAGTAAGCTCACACATCAAAACATACTGGAGCACTGTCGGGTACCCAGAATGCATTTCGGCGGGTGAAGGACTGAGCAAGTTTGGACTGAACAACTGAATGGCCATTCTGCAAAATTGTTCAGAACGGGTTTAGGGGAGCGTTTATAGTTGATTGTACTATCAGAATTTGCCATATTTAAATGTTCTTGTTTGTGTCTTTCCATTAAATAACTTTTATAGTCCTCAGATACTAGAACTGAAGGTGTGCCGTTATGTATGTGTGATTCTGTCAGACTCTGTGTCTCATTTGAAGAACAGAAAAAAAAAATTAAACTCTTAAAAACTATTAAATGTAGCATAACATCAGAATACAAATAGTGATATTTGAATGGTCAAAACTTCTATTTAGGGTGGCAGCTGCCCCCATTGTGGCCACGCCCCTACTGTACTGTAAGAGGTGCTGTAGACTAGAGCTTCTGTACATGATCAGAATGGTGTACTAGCATACTGCTAACTGCATACTGCACACTAAATACTGAAATCAGCTTTAAACTGCAACATTTATTACTTTTGATCACAGACACTTTTAACACTTGAACTTTTGACTTTCATCTTACATCGAGTCATTTAATAAAACTGGAGATCTAGAAAATATGAGTACTTACTCAGAAGTGAACTGAATGTCCTCTTGAGAAGTTCATCTTTAATATTTCACACACTTTGATCATGTTTCATGCTGTGAAATGAGATGTTGGAGTGTTGTGTCCTAAACAGGCTTAAAGAGAGGAAGAGCAATGGCAGAATCTTCATCAACATCACCAAAACAAAAACCAACCAGGAGAAACAGTTTAGAAAATTTACCTCCATGTAAGTCAGCGAGAGAGAAAAATAATGAATGAGTGAATTAATGAAGCAAATAACATCAACAACAATAATAATGTCATGTGAAAAACCTAAACATCACATCAGATTAAATCTATATACAATAATACTTCAATAATTTGTATTTTCAGTGATGTCGTCCTCAAGTAGTGCACTAAATGAGGAGCTTCAGTGTTCAATCTGTCTGGATGTGTTCACTGATCCAGTCACAACTCCATGTGGACACAACTTCTGCAAGTCCTGCCTGAATGAATGCTGGAAAAACACTCAGAACTGCAGCTGTCCATTCTGTAAAGAAACATTCAGCAAAATACCTGATCTGAAGATTAATACAACACTCAGAGAGCTCGTGCAACACTTTGAGAAGAAGTTTAATCTGGGTAAATCTGAAGTTCTCTGTGACTTCTGTGATGAAAGAAAGCAGAAAGCCGTGAAGTCTTGTCTGACGTGTCAAAGCTCTTACTGTGAAACTCACCTGGAGCCTCATCGGAGAGTCCCACGTCTAAAGAAACACAAACTGATGGATGCTGTGGAGAATCTGGAGGATTATATATGCCAGAAACATGAGAGACCTCTGGAGCTGTTCTGCAGAGATGATCAGACGTGTGTGTGTTTGTCCTGCACTGAAGGAGACCACAAGACTCACAACACTGTTCCTATAGAGGACGAGAGTGCAGAGAAGAAGGCAAGAGTTAATAATCAATCAATATTATTTTGATGACATCTTTTATACATGTAGATCAGGTGGGGTTTATTCAGGGCCGCAGCTCTTCTGATAACATTTGGCATTTCATCAATATGTGGTCAGTGTCGAATGATCAGACTCCGGTCGCTGCCATCAAGCGTTTGATATGGTAGAATGGGATTATCTTTTTAAGATTTTGGACATTTATGGGTTCAGAAATACTTTTATTGGATGGATTAAGTTACTTTATAGACACCTGGTAGTGGTGGTATAAACAAATGGATCAATTTCAGGTTATTTTACTCTGAATAGGGGCACCGGCAGGGTTTCCCTCTTTCCCCATTATTGTTCCGTCTTGCCCTTGAACCATTAGCAGCCACGATAAGAAAGGAGGATGATTTTCCAGGGGTGATCCATAAGCTTTTACTTTACGTAGATTATATTTTATTATTCGTCTCTGACCCTATTAGATCTATGCCTTGCCTCCACAGAATTATTCATTTGTTTTCTAAGTTCTCAGGATACAGAGTTAACTGGTATAAATCCGAAGCTTTGCCTCTGACAGCGTACTGCCCAGTAACGGCTTTTCAGCCGGGCGCCTTCCAGTGGCCCAAACGGGGGATTAAGTATTTGGGCATCTTATTCCCTTAGTTAGAGTTCATTTCAACCCCTTAATAAAAAGGTTTTCGAGTGATGTAGACAGGTGCGCTTCATTACAATTATCTATGATTGGGAAGTTTAATGTTATTCAAATGAATCGTATTCCAAAGTGTAACTACCTGCTACAGTCTCTCCCTATAGATGCCCCCCTCTCTTATTTCAAGCAATTTGAAGCATCGCGAAGCCCTTCATTTGGAACGGTAAACGTCCCAGATTACATTTCAATAAGTTACATAGACTGATTGACAAAGGTGGGCTAGGCCTACCCAAGATTTTGATTTATTATTATGTATTCTGTCGCAGATATTTGGCTCATTTGTCGCTTCCACCTGAGAGAGCCCCTCCCTGGTTTAGTATCGAACAGAAAGTTCTTGCACCTATTTTGCCATTGCAAAGCCTTTCTATTAAACTAAACGGAGAAGTTAAGTTACACCCGGTTATCTCACATTTGCACACGGTGTGGACAAATGTGTCCTTTATGCTGGATGGATTTTGTGGGAGGTTACTACACTCGGTGACCTGTATGAGAGTGGGGTGTTGAGATCTTTTGAAAACATGGTTCAACATTTTAGGATTCCCAGATCTCATGTCTTTAGGTATTTACAGCTGCGCCACCTGCTCTACTATTTTTGGGAGTATCATACACCCCCATAAAGCTGCAGATACTCTGAGAGAGGTGATTACTGCTTTTGGAATAGGTCATGAGGCATCAGTGTATTACTCCCTGATAATTCAGAGTCTGGGGGACGGAGCTTCAACTTCTCTCGGGAGAATATCGGAGAAAGATTTAGTGTGGGTTTGGATTCTAAAAAACATCAAGTTTGCATCTAGAGATGTAAGGGTGCACTACTGGACACACCCACCTGCTGGCGATGCCAATCAGTGGACGGGGAAACAACCCATGTGTTAAGATCCAAGAGGTTTGGTTGAGGGTTCAGAGCTTCGTGTGTGAAGTGGTTGGCACTCGGTTTTCGTTTTGCCCCAGACTGCGTGATGATTGGCAGGTGGGTAATCCTCAGGGGTTGCAGATCGTCTGGTGCACCCTTGTTTCGTGAGTGGTGTGTCGAGTTGGGCAGGGTGGTGGCGTTTGAAGAGTTAGT
Source organism: Moxostoma hubbsi (assembly GCA_032164185.1). Classification (NCBI taxonomy): domain Eukaryota; kingdom Metazoa; phylum Chordata; class Actinopteri; order Cypriniformes; family Catostomidae; genus Moxostoma; species Moxostoma hubbsi. Next base: position 48,643,074 of record JAVLUX010000001.1, read on the forward strand.
ATATAGAAGGCTGGGTAACATCAGGCATCAGGAAGTGGGGCGGCTATATGGTATTTTAGGAGGGCTCTCAGAGAGGGGCAGCGGAGAGGGACTGGTGTCTCCAAATATTTTCTGTTTTATTGTCTATTTGTGTGTCTTTGTCAGTTGACTTTTGACCACTGGAGTGCTTGTTTGTGTCGGTTTGTGGGGAAAAAAATTATGATTTAATGTAGTTTGATGTTGCATTTTCTGCATGGAATCAATAAAAAGTGTTAATAACAAAAATCAATACTTATTTTGAAGATGGAGACGCTGTGTTGAGTGATGAAATGTGTCTGTGTTGTTATCTGTCAGTAGAATCAGCTGGTAAAGACACAGACAGACATGCAGCAGATGATCAAGAACAGAATGAAGAAGATTCAAGACATCCAACACTCTGTAGAGATGAGAAAGGTCAGTCAAATTTAGGTTCAATCTTCTTTATAAATAAAGGTGCTGAATTAAATACATTTAAACTGTGACTTGATCTCATCAGAGAAACACAGAAGAAGAGAAATCACTCAGTGTTGAGGTGTTCACGACTCTGATCCGCTCCATTGAGAGATGTCAGACTGAAGTTGTTGAGATGTTGGAGCAGAAGCAGAAAGCAGCAGAGAAACAGGCTGAAGATCTCATTAAAGAGCTGGAGCAGGAGATCACTGAGCTAAAGAGGAGAAACTCTGAGCTGGAGCAGATCTCACACACTGAAGATCATCTTCATCTCCTACAGGTCAGTGTCCATCTCTCTCATCAATGAGAATGATTAGAAAACACTCCTCATGCTGATGGATTTCTCCTCTCTCCTGCTGTAGATTGACCCGTCCCTGTACAGCCCTAAAAACAGTAAGAACTGGACTGAGATCAGTATTGACACTCATGTGAGTGTGGACACTCTGAATACAGCTCTGACTCGACTCAAAGACAATCTAGATCAAAAACTCGGTCAAACTGGTGAGTGTATAGTAGACCTGTCACGATTATTAAATAACCGTCTGATCACAGTTATTTGAGACAACTGCGATTATTGGGCATTCAAATTCCAATCACATTTTAAAGCCCAAATAAGGGAATTTTAAGTGAATATACTGTATAAATGCCATGAACTGCACATTTGTGTGTCATTCAGTTGAACTGTGAGTCCGATCTTCACTGAGTCACACACGGACGTCAACCAGCTCCTGTCCTGAAGTGAAAGAGGCTTGCGAATATAAACAAACAAATATAAAGTTTGATAGTGAACACAAAGCGCACTTTCACTTTAAATGATCGTGTAATGGCAAATGTTCCTGGTTCACACACACTGTGTTAATGACACACAGAGACACAGAGGAGGAGACGCACACTTACTCTATTTCTGTGGAGAGATCAAATGAAACGAAATCTCAAAGGTTTTACTTCATGACAAATAAGGGCTGTGGGTTTAATCAGAGCATTAAAATAACGTGTGAAGTCTCAGTTATTTATAAAGCACTTTCAAACTGTAACACCAAAGTGATAAACATTGAAAATAACATATAAAATAACTATAAACACACAATAACCAAAACAGTGTGAAATAAAAACTAGCATAAAAAGACCCAGAGTCCATCAAGTAGAAGACTTCAGATGAGAAATAATCTCTTTTACTTCTGAGAGAGACACAAGCTGAAACTGATCAAAAATCTCATCACTAACAGTCACGATCACCGGATCAGTGTCGGAAACTGGAGGAAAACTCAGCCTTTATTTTATTTCTTTGATCAACAAAACGTTTCAAAAACAGTTCACAGATATCCACAGAGGGGTTTAAATCAACTCTCTCCGGGTTCAGTGATCTATTAATGGTGTTGAACAACACTCTGGGAGAGATCGAGAGTAAAGAAATAATATTAGAAACATGATTTGCTCTTTTAATATTTCAACAAACCTCCGATCAGCCTTTCTCCACTCCTGTCTGACAGCACGAGTAGCATTATCTAACCACGGTTGACCTCTAACTATGATGTTTTTATACGAGCAATAACATCCCAAATATCTGAACACTCCGAGTTAAACACAGTCACCAGCTCATCAGGACCTGCCTTAAAAGAGGGAGACTCAATAAATGACGTAAAGGAGGATAAAAAAGCATCTGTAAAAGCCGTAGATGCAGATGAAGCATTTATCCTGTAATATTCCTGTAAACAATTGATGATGTTTTCTTGTGATTTGTGTTGACAGTATTGAGGAGGATGCAGCAGTATGCAGGTACAGTGTGTGATCTTCACTGTTCTCTCATATACACTTACAATACTTGACATTTATATACTGACAGCTGACTTACTGCACTACACTTTCATTATACTCTGATTCAATATTACATCAATCTAAATATTCTGAAGTGATTGATATTCTCTGATCTCTCTCAGTGGATGTGACTCTGGATCCTGATACAGCTAATCCATATCTCATCCTGTCTGATGATGGAAAACAAGTGAGAGATGGAGACATTAAACGAAACCTCCCAGATAAACCAGAGAGATTTGATAGATGTGTAATGGTCCTGGGAAAGAAGGGATTCAGTTCAGGCAGATTTTATTTTGAGGTGCAGGTGAAGGGAAAGACTGAGTGGTGTTTAGGAGTGGTCAGAGAATCCATTAACAGGAAGGGAAAGATCACACTGACTCCAGTGAATGGATTCTGGACTGTGGGTTTGAGGAATGGGAATGAATATAAAGCCTGTGCTGGTCCTTCTGTCTCTCTGTGTTTGAGAATGAAGCCACAGAAGGTTGGTGTGTTTGTGGATTATGAGGAGGGTCTGGTATCCTTTTATGATGTGGAGTCCAGCTCTCATATCTACTCTTTCACTGGTCAGTCTTTCACTCAAACACTCTTTCCATATTTTTGCCCATGTAATAATGATGAAGGTAAAAACTCAACTCCACTGATCATCACACCTGTCAGTTACAATTAATGAATTTACACCCCATAAATATAAAAAACTACATGAACATTAGATTTGTACATTTCTTAAGAGACAATATGAGGTGTGGTTGCTAGGCAGATCTGAATGGTTGCTAGGGAGATCTGGATGGTTGCTAGGGAGATCTGGATGGTTGCTAGTGTGTTCTGTGTGGTGTCTTTTTTATATCATCAGAACTTGAATTTGAAAAAGCCTCTAAATTCATGATCTTCAAAAAAAACTGGGTGTAATTTGTTGTTATCGAAAGATTTTGCTGTTAATTTTTAATATTTGAAAATATTTTGTGTAAATTCACCTAAAAATATTCAGGTTGTGAAATTCAAGTTTTTATGAATCAAGTGGTGAAATTGAGGTGTAATTAAAATGTTTGATGTATTAATGTCAGACAGAAAGTTTACACACAATAACAGAACAATGTCCACATTGTGTGAAATGTTCATTCAGATCCTTTTTCAGTGAAGTGAAACTTTTCAATCAGTTTTTATATTATTTTAAATAAAACTTTTTAACGTGAAGATGAAAGAAAAATCTGTTACATTTTGATCATTTTCGATTCATTTTATTTTTTAGGAATGAATATATGAATTATTAAGCAGCATTAATTGGGAACACAAGGTCATTTATTCTGCTTACAGTAAAACTTGTGTTTTTTTTTAAGCACAGATAAAGTGAAGTAACACACTGTTGTATCGGGACAGGCGACCCGTTCTCATCAGTCTGCGTATAAATAACACGACTTTACACTTTCAAACTGCGTGTAATGCATACGCCAAAGTCCAATTTTGCGTGCATATGATACGCCAATCCTTCCCATTAACTTCGTTGGAGAGCAGATGCGTCTAAATATTTATTTATTTATTTATTTTTTCCTTTATTAATGCCAAGGTATCACAAACATAAACATAACATACAGCACTTAAAATGTACTCAAGTAAAAGTAAAAGTACACTGTTATTAAATTATTTAATGTACAATTCCTAAAAAAAACTACTCAATTACAGTAACGAGAGTATGTGTAATTCGTTACTTTACTACAGTGAATGTGAAATTTTGCAACGAACAACAATAGATTAATAATAAAATACTCATTAAATGTAGCTTTTTGTATATCAAAGAAGCCAAGCAGTACATCCTTAAAAAGCAAAGAGAAACCCGGAAGCACGTTGCGTTTCATAAAGTTAGAAAATTCAACCCAAAATAACTGTGTGTGAGAACAATCCCAGAAGATATGAAGAGCAGTTTCATCAGGGGCACCACAAAAACAACAACTTGTGTTTATATCTGATTTAAACCTTTTCAAAAAAGCTTTAGCAGGGTCAAATTTGTGTAATAATTTCAATGAAATTTCTCTAACCTTGTTAGTTATTATGTATTTCAAGGGCAGAGTCCATACTTTTTTCCAATCTATATGGTCAATCATATTCTTCCCATTTGAAGCCACATATGGAATTGTTACAAGCTCCTTTTGAAAGAGAGATCTAATTCTATTATTGCGTGATGAAGGATGTGACAAAAAGCACAATTTTCCTATTGGGAAAATATTCTCTTAAAAATAAGGTGGTGTCATCCGCTAACTGGCTAATAATAACCTCTCGATCTGCTGCTATACGGATACCCTGAATACTGCTTTCACAGATAAACGTTGAGAGTAGCTGCACACAAAGTCAAAATAAATAGGGAGAAATGGGACACCCTTGTCTGACTCCTCTAGATCAACTAAACCTTGGGGAAGTGCCATTCTTTAATTTAATCGAACAGCTTCCATTATTGTAAAGAGTTTTAATTACTTTGCAAAATATATCTCCAAAACCAAATCTATGTAATGACTTAATCATAAATTGGTGCTCTAAAGAATCAAACGCCTTATAGAAATCTAAAAAAAGAATGAAGCTGTCCTCCTGTATCAATTCTGAATCATCTAAAAGATCAAGAACCAATCTTATATTATTAACTATATGTCTTTTGTTCATGAATCCAGATTGTGTCTCATCTATTACAGAATCCAATACAGATTTGAATCTTTTAGCAAATATAAGAGCTAAAATTTTATAATCATTGTTGAGCAGAGACACAGGACGCCAATTGTCAATTAAAAGTAAGTCTTTCTTGGGTTTTGCAATTAAAGTCATTAATCCTTGAGTGAGAGTTGGGGGAAGAGTCTCATTCTGTATACTTTCTTTAAAAACCTTAAGTAAAAAAGGGGATAACTCTTCAGAAAACTGTTTGAACTCTGCGCTTAGCCCGTCAGTTCCGGGTGATTTATTGTTTTTAAGACATTTGCACTGTAAATGTATATAGTGTGTACGAGTGACGCACATCCGCTCACAAACACAAACTTTTGAGCCCGTCTTACCTGGTAAACAAGTAAAAAGTAGACTAAAAATGAGTAACATTGTGATCTTGAATATCACGTCGAACATCTTGATTACAATTGCTCGTCCTATGACTTGATGTTGCGATAGATGATAACTTGAGTATTTTATTGAATGTTCTGTGTGCTGGCGAATTCCCCTTTAAAAAAGGAGGAGCCGGTCTTAATTATTATTAATATTATTATTATTATTATTATTATATTTTTTTTATTATTATTATGCTTTGAACAACAAAACAAGACTTTAATACAACATACATTTTTTGGTTCCACCATGCGAGTAGGAATGCCAAAGATAAAGAAGCGCCTGCCTGCAACATGCTGAATCTCAATGAGAAATAAGGAAGGAACTAACAGGCCAATAAATGTATAAAGTTTCATGTTTTTTTTACATACTTGCAATTATGAGATTTGATATTGTTTGTTTTTCCTTGGTTTGGAATTACTTATATACATACCATATATGTATTATTTGTAATATTTCTATAATTCCCAATTTTTTTTTTTTTTTTTTTTTTTTTAATGTTATTAAAGTATTCCATGTAATACTTGTCTGAGCTTTCTTTCTTATTGGCGTGGTGGCCTAAAGCACAAAACTGGTAATCAGAAGGTTGCTGGTTCGATCCCCACAGCCACCACCATTGTGTCCTTGAGCCAGACACTTAACTCCAGGCTGCTCCGGGGGGATTGTCCCTGTAATAAGTGCACTGTAAGTCACTTTGGATAAAAGCGTCTGCCAAATGCATAAATGAACACAGGGGGACACAGGACAGTAACATACTCAGCTGTCAGGATGCGTTGCCCCTGCTATAATGGACACATTTGGGGATAGCAGGCTGAAAATCACAGGACGTATCTGTTTTGGGGTAACACGACAGCAGTTTGGCTCCGGGATGAAAACATATCATAGAATTCATGATTTTATGCTTTAATGGCACTGGGATCAAATATTGCAGTTTTAATGGGGATATCTTTGTCCTGTGACTATTTTATGTACAAAGTGTATCATAGATGATATTACAGGAACTGACATTGAAATATCAAAATTCCCCCCAAAATACAAAATATATACCATTAGCATTAAAACAGCTAAAATGATCAAATATCTGAAAAATGGCAAATCTGAAAGTGATAATAAAGGAATAGGACTAGAAAACTAATAACACACAATTTTGTCACAATTGTTTATATATCATTGTTGGGGGGGGGGGGGGGGGGGGTGTATGGGTTGGATCCCAAATACCACACTGATTTTGGAAACGCAGGCAACATTACAATTGTCTATATAAAAAATTATATTTTAAAAACGCAGGTGTTTCCCATTAGGCACAATATGTGAATGAGGGAAAAACAACGCCGGGAGAAATAAAAACAACTGTGCAGAATGACATTTTATGCCATTTTGGTCCAAAACAAATCAAAATAATAGTTGGGATATTTCAGGGAAAAAAAAGCCTCGTTGATTGAACTATAAGATTAATGATTAAGTGTCCATTAAGTCCATCCTGAATTGACCTGAAGTGCACGAAGATGCTGTATCCGTTGCCGTTTGGCTGGTAAAGGCTTAGAAGCAGCAAAAATCTCAAGAAAAGGCGAGTGTCGTGAAGAGGTTGAAGAGTCTCTCTCACTTTGCTAGAAAACTGTCAGAGGTTCCAGATGTCATGTCTAAAACATGAGAGGATGTGCAAATGAGGAGGTGATACTGATTAAAAACAGAAACTGAGGATGATGATGTCACTGAACTGAAGCTACAGGTGCATCATTGAGAGTGAAGCTCTGTCAAACTCTGTCTGATATCTGTTAAAGATGTTCATCTTCACACCGCTGTTTATTGTGCTTGTCATCACTGTGGAGGGTAAGATATTCTCAAAGCTCATGCAGTTATTTCGTTTTATAGAAGATAATCATGCACACTCTGTTGTTGTTGTGTTCTCTATAATCTGCCAAATGCATAAATGTAAAAGAATCTAAGAAATCTGCTTGTTGGTTACATTACATGCAACAACACAAAATACAATCATTTAAAAATACAATACAAGTACTTTTACTGTAAATAATGTGCAACGATGTTCAATTAATAAATCAATCAATAAATAAATGAGCCTATTTGAAGATTTCCTCAATCAAATTTGATGGAAATGTATGAAATTGAAATGTGTAATTTTTTAACAAGATTCAATTAATAAAACTTAAAATATTAAGGTTTGTTTTTATTCAATTAAAAATGACTCATTTCAAATTTCAGAACAAAATTCTATTAAATTGATTTAAATCTTAAAATTCTATTTTGTGTGTTTGTGTGTGTGTGTGTGTGTGTGTGTGTGTGTGCGCGCTATAGAACGAAGCTTTAACACGTGCCACATCAAGTAATATTCTTAGTGGGAAAATAGTTTATACAATTTCCCGTTAATTCCCATTTGCAGGTATTTAATATCAGCTTTACCCAATTTGTGGAACTTTCCTTTATTGCAGGATTTCTCTCCCCTAGATGAAGATGAACAGTCCATTCATTAAAGTGCACAAATGTTTATTTTGTTCTTTTTCTTTTCACATTAAAATAAATAAACACAATTTCACAAGTTGCTTCACATTTGATTCTTTCAGAAATTGTGTGAAAAGATTATTTGGTCACATTTGTCCATAAATGCCATTTCTTCTAAAAATAAATTAAGCGAACATTACTTTGGCCTTTTAAAAGAGATGATATCACTGTTCACATGTAACATGTTCTTGATGAGTTGATCTGATGTACTGTAAAACTCTGACATCTGGATTGTGCATATTTCCCAGTTATTGCGTCACAATATGAGCTTAATATTGCGATGGTGTAGTATTATGACAAAAATAGTAAACTTAAACAGTCTGAATAAATAATCTATAATAAGGACAGAAAAAGAAGAAAACAAAACGTGAGCGCACACACAGAACAAGTTGAGATTAATGCGAATACAAACAACTACTGAAATCAAGTTACAACAAATTTCATGAAAATACCCCAAAATTCAAAGGACTACACCACACTGAAAATACTTGAATGACATCTGCATAACCAGACTCCAACAAAAAACTCAAATTAATCAAGAAAGCATCAAATAAAAGCAGCTGTTTCATTAATGTTAGTGCAGAGTTCGGATTAAGAAATACATTAAGGCACAAAACAGCACCATCAGAAAGAACACTTATGTCAGCTAGTTAAACACAATGAATACATATAAATACACATCAATAAAGGATCACGACAACTTTGAGGTAAACAGAGGGTTAAAGCTTCCAGTTATTTGTAATCTTGCATCATAGGGGAATCTGGAAAACCTTAAAAATAAATAAAACACTCGAGTCAGTCTCAACCGAACATGCTGGTGAAGTGTTTCGTCTGCAATGTGTTCAGTGCGATTACTCGAGCTTATCAGTGGAAACTCCAGAAGGGGCTACTGAACTTCCCAGCAGTAAAAAAGTTCAAATGGCAGCGATCCATAAAACACTAAAGTACATGAAAGTGCTGATCATATGTAAAAGTGTAGGCCTAGATGTGCAAAAAAGATAGAAATATAGTTAAAGCGCTTATTTTTTGGTAAAATGATAAAAGGTGGTTCCTAACACGTATCGCGGCAGTCCAAGTGTAGGTCTGGGTATCGAGTTCGATATAGTTTAGGCACCGACCGAACTGCCTCCGAGTCCAAACAATCGAGTATCGAATAATGTCATGTCGTTCGGTACCATATTTTGATACATAAGGGGTTAATCTCGTCAACGTCAGTGATAAGCACGTAGCATGTGCCCAAATCTAAAAGTGCCGGATCAGTGGAAGTAACAGATCGAGTTTAACTCACAATAAACTAGTTATCATGTTAAACCGTGCTTATCCTTAGGGTTGGCTGAATTAACACTTTAGCTTTTCAGTTTTTCCCTCTTCACATTAATGTTATAGACTCTGCCCATGCCGGCCCTGGCATGAGGAGACCCTACTTCGCCACCCTAAAACAAATACAAATAAATAAAACAAATGTGAGATGGGAAACAACCGCTACAGCAAGAATGTCACATTGCGGTGCTTTTAAGACACTTCTGGCTCATGTGTTGACACAGAGGACTCGTACTCCGGTCCAGCAGTCCGTTCTGTTCTAGATCCGAATCTTCCAGACATTCCCCATGTCCAGCAGGCCTTTCTCTTCTGTTTAAACATAGTAAATTAAATATATATGAACAATTTCAGTGTTAATGTAATATTCTTTTTAACCCATCTTAAGTAACGAGACATTTTGTTGATGAACTGAATGTATTGCTACACTCACTCACAAAAAATGATATAAAATAAATCAGTGAGTCTTGACCACACTTTGTGTGGACGTTACTAAAACATTTCATTATACACTCACCTAAAGGATTATTAGGAACACCTGTTCAATTTCTCATTAATGCAATTATCTAATCAACCAATCACATGGCAGTTGCTTCAATGCATTTAGGGGTATGGTCCTGGTCAAGACAATCTCCTGAACTCCAAACTGAATGTCAGAATGGGAAAGAAAGGTGATTTAAGCAATTTTGAGTGTGGCATGGTTGTTGGTGCCAGACGGGCCGGTCTGAGTATTTCACAATCTGCTCAGTTACTGGGATTTTCACGCACAACCATTTCTAGGGTTTACAAAGAATGGTGTGAAAAGGGAAAAACATCCAGTATGCGGCAGTCCTGTGGGCGAAAATGCCTTGTTGATGCTAGAGGTCAGAGGAGAATGGGCCGACTGATTCAAGCTGATAGAAGAGCAACTTTGACTGAACTAACCACTCGTTACAACCGAGGTATGCAGCAAAGCATTTGTGAAGCCACAACACGCACAACCTTGAGGCGGATGGGCTACAACAGCAGAAGACCCCACCGGGTACCACTCATCTCCACTACAAATAGGAAAAAGAGGCTACAATTTGCAAGAGCTCACCAAAATTGGACAATTGAAGACTGGAAAAATGTTGCCTGGTCTGATGAGTCTCGATTTCTGTTGAGACATTCAGATGGCAGAGTCAGAATTTGGCGTAAACAGAATGAGAACATGGATCCATCATGCCTTGTTACCACTGTGCAGGCTGGTGGTGGTGGTGTAATGGTGTGGGGGATGTTTTCTTGGCACACTTTAGGCCCCTTAGTGCCAATTGGGCATCGTGTAAATGCCACGGCCTACCTGAGCATTGTTTCTTACCATGTCCATCCCTTTATGGCCACCATGTACCCATCCTCTGATGGCTACTTCCAGCAGGATAATGCACCATGTCACAAAGCTCGAATCATTTCAAATTGGTTTCTTGAACATGACAATGAGTTCACTGTACTAAAATGGCCCCCACAGTCACCAGATCTCAACCCAATAGAGCATCTTTGGGATGTGGTGGAACGGGAGCTTCGTGCCCTGGATGTGCATCCCACAAATCTCCATCAACTGCAAGATGCTATCCTATCAATATGGGCCAACATTTCTAAAGAATGCTTTCAGCACCTTGCTGAATCAATGCCACGTAGAATTAAGGCAGTTCTGAAGGCGAAAGGGGGTCAAACACAGTATTAGTATGGTGTTCCTAATAATCCTTTAGGTGAGTGTATATATATACACATATACACACACACATATATATATATATTATACACACATATATACACATACACACACACATATACACACAATCTCATTACACACACTCACACTCATTCATTTCCCAACACACTTTCCCATATCCCTTTTTAACCTCATACTCTATTAAACAAACCAGTTTCCCTTAAGAATGTTAACAATATTCTAACCTGTACTCTGTCACATGTTCAACAATCCTTTTAATGTTAATTCCTGCACTCCTAATTCCCTCAAACTATTCCTCATTATCACTCTCTGTACCTCATATCTCCCACATCTTATAATGATGTGCTCCACTGACTCCTCTTCCTGACACCACTCACACAAGCCTGTCTCATGTTTTCCTATCATTTTCAGTGATTTGTTTAAAGCACAGTGCCCCAGCCTTAACCTTGTCATTACTGTTTCCTCTCTCCTGTACCCACCACCTAACCTAGTTATTTTTACACTCTTTTGAAACTGATACAAATGCCTTCCTTTCTCCTCCCTGTCCCACCTTTCTTGCCACATTTGGTTAGTTTTTCCCCATATGATACTTTTGACCTCTGCTTTACTTATTTTAATTTGCATTTCTATATTTCCCTTCTTTAAAGCCCTCTTTGCCAATTCATCCACCTGCTCATTCCCTTTCACCCCTACATGTGCTGGGACCCACATAAATTGTACCTGTCCTTCTTGATTTTTTATCCTTGTAACTGACTGAAGGACTTCATACAATACATCTTGATGGCTTTTTGAGTGAAAAGTCCTTAAACTCACAAGGACTGAGGATGAATCGGAGCATATCAGCACCTTTTCTTGTCTTGTTTTTTCCACCCACCTTAATGCAACTAACACTGCCACCATTTCCACTGTGTATACTCCTAAAAAATCTGCTGTTCTTCTATTAATTCCTATTCCTTTAGCAGGTATTGCCACCCCATATCCTGTCACTCCTGTCTCAGGTTTCTTAGAACCATCTGTATATACATGTACGAATTCTTTATCATTTTTATTTACGTGATACTTGAATGCTCTTACCAAATCTATTTGATCTTTTTCTTTCCTTTTTAACTCTAACAAATACCAGTCAATATCTGGCCAATCAAGTACCCATGGAGCCACCATCGGATATACAACTGCAGGGCTCATCTTCATATCGAACGCTCCAAAGTCTATTGCTACCTCATTGCCTATTCGACTAAAATGATCTCCGTCATATCTTGTGCTCTCCCATGTCTCCTGCAACACTACTTTTGTGGGGTGGAAATCATTATGTCCCTTCAGATTAGCCCAATAGTTTGTCATCAGCTGCCTCCTCCTTAATGCTAACGGCATTTCTCCCATTTCTACCTGCAGTGCAGGTACTGGTGAAGTTTTAAAAGCACCACTACACACTCTTAATGCCTGTGCCTGAATCATATCTAATTTCTTTAATAAAGATTTGGCTGATGATCCATAAGCTACACTGCCGTAATCCAACACAGATCTTATCAACGCCACATATATTGTTTTTAGTGCAGAGCAACTTGCTCCCCATTCCCTACCTGTCAAACATCTCATCACATTGATTACTTTTTCGCATTTTCCTTCTACTTTCATTATATGATCTGCCCATGTTAACCGTGAATCGAAAATAACTCCCAAAAATTTGAACGTTCCAACCCTTTCCAATTCTTTCCCATACATATTTAACTTCATCCCTTCCTTAATTTGTTTTCTGGTGAAAAAGACTGTTTGTGTTTTTTCTATTGAGAACTTAAACCCCCAATCATATCCCCACTCCACCACCTCATCAATTGCTCCTTGTACTTTCCTGATTGCATGCTCCATATTCCTTCCCCTTTTCCACAAAGCCCCATCATCCGCAAACAGAGATCTCCCTATATCCATTGGTACCTTTGTGAAGACATCATCGATCATGATGATAAAAAGTAGCGGGCTTATCACACGACCTTGAGGCGTTCCATTATCCACAACGTACTGACTTGATAAGTCTGACCCTATTCCAACCTCAATTTTTCTTCCAGACAAAAAATTATTTATCCAGTTAAAGATTCTTCCACCTACACCCAACATGTGCAACTTTATTAACAATCCTTCCTTCCACATCATATCATAAGCTTTTTCTATATCAAAAAACACTGTAATGACTGATTCTTTATTTGCTTGAGCCTTTCTTATTTCATTTTCTAGTCTTATCACTGAATCCATAGTACTCCTTCCTGTCCTAAAACCACTTTGATCGTTTGCTAGCTTTCCACTCTTTTCTAGTATATACGATAACCTTTCTGTTACCATCCTTTCCATAATTTTGCATACATTTGATGTTAATGCTATTGGCCTATAACTTGTTGGTTTAGAGGGATCCTTGCCAGGTTTCCTTATTGGAACAACTACTGCCTGTTTCCATGCATCCGGTAATCTTCCCTCCTCCCACACTCTGTTATAAAATTGCAGCAACTTTAAGAGCGCTCCTTTCCCTAGATGTTTTAGCATCACGTAGCATATCTGATCTTTCCCTGGAGATGTTGGTTTAGCTCTATTCATTGCTCTCATCAACTCTGCCATATTAAAAGGTTCATCAATTTTATCATCAATTTTTTCCCTCCAGTTTAACTGATGCTGATTCATTGTTCTTTCCTTTCTCATTTTGCATAACTCTGACAGGTTATCTGAACTGTGAATTTTTACAAATGTTTTTGCCAATATCTCTGCCTTATCCTTATTGGAGATTGCTGTTCCTTCCTCAGTAGTCATAACTGGAATTTCCCAATCCCTCCTTACTCCTCCCATCCTTTTTATCATTCCCCAAACCTCTCCCACAGGTGTTGATCTTCCTATTTCATTGCAAAATGTCTTCCAACTTGCCCTTTTAGCTTGACGTATTGTTCTTCTCACATTAGCCTGTGCCTTCTTATACTGAATCAAATTCTGCATGTTATGGGTGTTTTTAACTAGCTTAAATGCTCTATTCCTGTTTTTAACAGCCTGACGACACTCTTCTGTCCACCATGGTACCAATGTTTTATTCCTCCTCTGTTTACTCTTGGGAATTGATCCACCTGCTGCCATAATAATTGCTGATGTTATTTGCTTATTTGTTTCGTCTATATTTACAGAGATGTCTGTCCTTGATAATGATTCCTCACTTAATTTTTGGAATTTTACCCAATCTGCTCTTCTAAGACCCCATTTTAGTAATCCTTCACCTGGTCTTATTTCCACTTGCTCTCCCACTGAGCACGATACTGGGTAGTGATCGCTGCCCACTGTTGTATCATTCCAAACATGCCAGTTACTTATTCCAGCCAGGGGATTAGATACTAATGTAATATCTAATGCCCATTCAATTCCTTTTGTTATGTTTATTCTTGTTCCTCATCCGTCATTCATACATACTAATTCCTTATCATCCATCAAATCTTCCCATATTTTACTGTGAGCGTTAAAATCTGCACACCATATTATTTTTTGTCTATTATTTCCTTGTATCCTTAATAACTTATCTACTTCCAACCTTTTGCAAGGATTATAGTGGTTTATTATAACCATTTCCTCCCCTCTATCCCATAATACTACCACAATGTATTCTAGATCCTCTCCCTTTTCTAGTACCCTATAAGGAATATCTTGCTTAATAAATGTAGCACATCCTCCTCCTCCCCGTCCCCCATTATCTCTGTCATTCCTTATCCCTATATATCCCTGAATCACAAACTCTAAATTTGGCTTTAACCACGTGTCCTGGATACACACTACATCTGGATTTATTTCCCTATCTTTGATGAAATGTTTGTATTCCTGGCCATTGGCCAGTAAGCTTCTAGCATTCAATAATAACCATTAATAACCAATACATGGTGCTTCCTGGCTTGACTGATTAGTGAGGTTCTCCCTCACTTCTTCCCATGTCAGTCCCACTAGTCCTAAATGATTTACTGCTGCTTTGACAACCAACTGTATTTTATCATTTTTTGACTTAACTTCAGCTGTACTGTTTATCACTCCTGCAATAAACGTCACCAAGTCCTTTTTGTCCACATAAATCTTGTCATTTGTTCTTTGTTGTTGCTCCTCAACCACCAATTCCGTTTGCTCTATATTAATATTATCGTGTACTCTTGACACTCTTGCTGCTTCTGCATAAGTAATCCTTCTTTCCACTCTTATTTTCTGGATTTTATTTTCCTGTCTCATCACCTCACATCCTCCATATGCCACATTATGTTTCCCTCCACAATTACAACATTTTGGTTGCACTCCAGTTCCACACTTTCCATATTCATGCTCGCCCCCACATCTAGCACATCTCTTCTTCTCTTTACAGTTATTGGCTATATGTCCAAACCTCTGACAGTTAAAACACCTCAATGGTTTTGGCACATATATTCTCACTGGGTAGCTCATATAACCAAGGTATACCTTTTTTGGCATATTCTCCCCCTCAAATTCAATCAATACTGTTTCCCTCTCCTTTTTCGCTCCTTCTCTTGTTGTCTTTAATCTTTGTGCACTCACTATCTCCCCCCCTTTAAGATGTCTCTTAAGTTCTTCCATTCCTACATTCATTGGTACCCCTGTGATCACTCCTTTACATCCTCCCTCATTTCGTGCTCCCACCCTCCTTGTGTTTATTACTTTCATTTTTCCAATCTCTTTTACTTTGAATGCTTTCTCAAATTGAACTTCATTTGCACACTTGACCAACAAATTTCCATCATTTAGGACCTTTGCATATATTATCTCCCCCATCTTACTTGCCAGATGTTTTGTTAATACAAACGGGTTGATGATTTTCATGTTTTCTTGATCTTTTTCATTGAATCTTATTATGACTATAAAATTCTCATGTATTTCCTTCTTATTTTGCTCATGTCCTTCTTCCTCACTTTCCGATCCCTCATCATTTTCATTTCTTATTCTTTTATTTCCTTTTACTTGACTATCTTTCTTTTTTGATAACTCTCCCTTCAATATTCCCTCAATTTCTTCATCTTTCCCTTCACTACAATCCATTTCTGCCACCTACAGTATGTCTGATTCATTCACGAAGCAGTCGTGCTCAACCGCTCCTAATACAGTATTTCCAACAATTTTTGAATTTCCCGCTTTCAGTCGATTTCTATTTCCTCGCTCACGTCCTGCTGATGTCGCTTCCATTTTTTCTTCCAACACCCTCAACTCTCGGTTTGTTGTCGTTCGCAGAGATTGCGGATGTTGCTGAGTCGTGTCTGATGTTTCTGCAGACGGGTTTCCACCGCGATGCCTCTGCTCAGCCATGATGATTGATCCGTGTCTCAAGCTAATGACGTAACTTCCAGGGAGGCGTCCCTGAGCCCGTTGTACACGCCCCAATCCCCTGACTCCACCCCCACGTCAAAACAGTGCCATAAAGTGAAACGCGCAGAAAAGTGAAGCGCAAAGGCAAAACGGTATCACGAGCTCACACTTGATGGAAATGCAAATTAAAAGGAGCGTTGCAAAATAATTAGTAGGCATTGCAAAGAAAAATATGTGTGGCAAAATCAATGCTGCAATTAATTATATCTTGGTTTTTGCTATATTTAATTTCTATTTTGCAAATCATTTTTGTTTGCAAAACGTTCTTTTTTTTCCTCGATACTTTATTTTACTTTTGTGATACTTCATTTTTGCTTGAAAAAAATTTTTTTTTTTTGCTCAATACTTTTTTTCTTTTGCAAAACATTATTTTCTTTTGCAAAACTTTATTTTCTTTTGCAATACTTTATATTGTTTGCAAATATATGTGGCATTGTTCTGACTGCATAGAAGACTCCTGGAATAAACACACAGTGAAATGAGATCTGGGGCCCGTTCTTCGTACATTGCTTAAAACATCTGAGGTCAAATGAGACATCCAAGATGATATCATCGGCCTAATCATGATCTGGCTAATTGGGTTCTTCGAACACTCCTGCCGGTTATGATTAGTATCGCTGGATTGAGTTATCGGAGATAATTGCGTGTTCATGCGCTGGTTTAAAAGGGGATATGTATCTATAGTAGAAACATTGATCAGCAACGCTGCTATTGGCTGTTCACCATGGCCAAAGAGCGCGCGCAGTTTTTCACCGCAGCAGAGCAAGAGTTATTGCTGAATTTGAAAACTTAATTAAAACGCCAGGGAACACCTCAAAGTGTGCAAAAGCCAGGAGAGAGGGCTGGCAAAAAGTAGCAGACAAATTAAATGCGTAAGTGCTCCATGTTATGGTTCTATCACTTATTACTGTATATATTTTTGTATTTTAATAATTTCAAAATTGCTTAATGTCAGAGCCACCTAGAACATGGGAACAAGTAAAAGTGAAATACAAGAATATTCTTCAAAATGATAATCTTTTCTACTTCTACTGTTTAGTCTCTTTCATCAAAATAAATGATAAATGATGTGTTTGTCTGTTTATAACAGCAACCAAGAAAAAGGCGGAGCAGAAAAAAACAGGTGGTGGTCCTGCACCCCCACATTTTAGCCCAGCAGAAGAGCTGGCCCTTGGGTTAAATGTGAACCGACCCATTGTGGAGGGCATCTATTCCTTAGACCAAAAGCCAGGGACCAGTAGCAGAAACACCTTCATTACTGGTAAATGAGTTTTAAATTCTTGCAACAATGTAAATAATTTGTTGCTGCATTAAATTAAGTATGCCTATAATCCGAATGGCTGGTACAGTCATTTCAACTGATAAATATTGAGTAGTGATGAATTGCTTTGACTTGTGAAGGTGAAAACTGCATAACTTAAAAATATTTTGTAATATGTTATTGATCACATTTTTTTCCTAGTGTAGTTCATTGTAATGCCATTGTGTTCTCCTCTTTTGTGCAGTTTTACATAATACACCAACACTTTTACCTGTTCCCAAGCAAGTGGTGGCTGAAATATATGCAGTAAGTGGACTTTTTCTAACTTTACATCAAAAGGAAAGAAAGTGCAACATTTTGTAATATCATTTGTTTCTTTTGCACAGGACAGTGAAGAAACCCTCTCAGATGACTGTCCTTTGGAGGAAGTACTTGTAAGTGCATAAATAACTACTTAATTTATAGTTGTGTACATATAATTTCTGACTGCAATATGAGTTGCAGGAGGAAAGGCCAGACAGGCCTACAGCACAAAGTGATACAGAGGTGGGCAGTGTAGTATATTTCCTTTTTATTACTGTTGCATGAGGCTTGTGTGTTTGTTTGTTTTTTGGTAATTCTTTTTATCCAAAAATGGCACAGGGTGATATCCGTACCCTATACAAACGGCATCTAAAACAGAAAACGTAGTATTTTGACCTGAAAAAAAAAAATTAAGGGGAGAAATAGAACTTGACACCTTTAAAGAAGAAAAAACTGGCAATAGAGATTGAGTTGCTTCAAAAGGAACTTCAGAGTAAGTGCTAATACACTATTTCCCACAGAGTACTATTGCTGACCTTGGATAACAATATCTCTTATTGCAGGCAAAAGATGACCATCATTGGCTTTTCTTGACAAAGAAAAATTGAAATAAAAATCAAGGAACTAAGCATGTTGTGTTGTCTTCTATTCATTTAATGAAGGTTTTTGTTTGTATTAAAAAAAAAAAATAATGGTGTTCCACAATTCTGTCCTGTGCAGCTCTGCCACTAGGTTGGTCCAAGTGCACTGGCTGGAGGTCATCATCAGGCTGCACCTCCACCACAGGGGTCCTCTCCTTTCTGATGGTGGCAATGTTGTGGAGTATGGCACATGCAACAATAATGTCACAGGCCCTGTCAGGTGCAACCCTCAGACCCTTCAGACACTGAAATCTTTCCTTTAGTTGCCCAAAGGTCATTTCAATGCGTGCCCTTGTCCTGGCTAGAGCTGCATTGACACGGGTTTGGGTCAGGGAATGGCGTCATAAAATACTGTCTGCAGGCATAGCCCCGGTCACCAAGCAGGATCCCGTCGTATGCACCTGGAAAAATGCAGTTTTGTTAGGCTCAGAATAAATGTATGTAATGCAGTGAGCTTGATATAAAATTTTCCTTACCACGTTCAAATAATGTGCATAAATGTGACTCTCTGAAAATCCTGGAGTCATGCACGGAATCAGGCCATTTTGCTTCCACATTTGTGATGTAGGACATGGAGTCACACACCATCTAAGATATTTTTAATCAGTCAACTGCATACTTTTTGATTACATTACTTTTTTTTAATTATTTGATATTACTAATCTGGAATATTAAGAATCGTAATTTACCTGCACATTTACACTGTGAAATCCCTTTCGGTTCACAAAATCCCCTTCATTGGGGCCTTGATGGGGACGTGTGTGCAGTCTATGGCACCAATCACATTAGGGAAGCCTGAGGAATAAATACTGTAAATCCTACTTTTTGGTATGATCATGGTTGCATGATCTTAACAATTATAATGTACCTGCAATGGCAAAAAAATTCTGCTTCACAACTTGTGGTCTGAAGTGGCTTGGAAATACCACAAAACCCCCTAAAAACTGCTTGAGTGCCAGATACACTTTGTGAATGGCACGACAGACAGCACTTTTCCCCAAGTTTTCCGCATCTCCAATAGTGTAAAGGAAAGTGCCACTCGCAAAGAATCTCAATGCAATACAAACAGTTTGTGCCATTGTTAAAGCCCAACTCCGAGTCGAACATTTAACGTGTGGTTCCAACAAATTAATAATGTATATGACACCCTCACGAGAAAAATGATCTCTCTCAATAAGTATATTATCGCGCTGCGCTAAAGGATCCTGTCTATCTCGCAATATCTTCCCGTATCACCTCCGCTAAGAATGCCGGGATCTAATCCTGTTAACATGAAATAATTCTGCTCACGAGCAGGTTCAAGCTTACGGACCTGTTGCTATGACAGCAAGTCCAGGATGAGCGTCAAAGAACCAAACAATCCAAGATCATGCCAAATCGCCAACAATCAAATCCAGCTAAGTGAGTTAGCAACGTACGAAGAACGGGCCCCAGGTGTGGTAGTCAGCAGCAATACTCACTGAGATACTCAGGCCCCCAATCTCTGGCTATTTTTTAAATGGATCCTGGACCATTTTTTTTGCACCCGTCAGTGCCATTTTTAATGGTTAGCCTTTTGTAAACATTCACTCAGTGGACTTGTTTGATCGTTTTGATGCATTTCCGACGATGCACGCAGTGTTTTAAGAGGGGTACAAGCACAACTTGAGAGGGAGAGCGGTAAGGCTCATCACCTGGGTTGTGATCTCTCATAGTGATGGCGGAGGGAGACCTGATAAGGCACACGAGTGTCAGTGTGGAAGAGAAACAGCAGAGAGGCCGAGTGTACAGCAGTGGCATGTTCGTCAGACTGTTAAAAATCGAACTTAATGCCCGAGTGAAAGATTAACAGAGTGTGACCACACTGTACACAAAAGTGTGAAAGAAAATAAAAGACTCACACTGACAATTGTATGTGAAACTTCACATGTCTAAGCTTGCCCAAATACCCCTCTAAATTCTCAAACACTACAGTGTCAAATACAGGGGACACATACAGCTTCACCCGAACATGCTAAATTACTTTTGTTACATGTTCAAGTGATAATACTTGCCATTTTACATCTGTAGATGAATACAAGGACCAGAATGACCATAACTGCAACTGCTGCAATGACTGGTTTAACTAAACCTCCCTCATTGGGTGTGGGGGATGTTGGGTGCGGTGATTCTGGGCTGACGGTACTGTACTGGGATTCTGTAAGAGACAAGAACAGAAACAACTAGAAAAGGAAGTTCATGATGACAGACTATGAAAAATAGCTTGACAAGCATTAAAGAGATAATTTTCACTCATGGGTGATCTATCGGTGTCAAAATTCACTCGCCCGCATGTTGTTCCAAACCCATTTGACTTTTATTCTATGGAACACAGAGGATGTTGAATGTTATCCTAAGTCACCATTTACTTTACTGCATCTTTTCTCCATACAGTGAAAGTGAATGGTGATGGAGGACAACATTATGCCCAACATCAATCACCTTTTGTATCTGACGGATAAACGTCAACGGGGTGAACTATTCCTTTAAGTTCACATAAACATCAGTCTATGGGGTTATGATGGCTTATACGGATGTCACGTGACAAAAGAATGAACGACATGGACAAGACGACTGCAGAGGTGAACCAATCTTTCGGTTTCTCATCATTTGTCATTGGCTGCATTATAATATTTTCTTATTGGGACTATAATCAAGACATGTTGGGGGGAAATTGTCTATTGAAAATGTAAAAATTTTTAAAAATTACTTGAATAAAGATTCGTGAAACTCTAGCAGTCAACGGATGTAAAAAAAAAGTTCCGACTTACAGTTAAAAGAGCCAATCAACTTTAAGATATAGACATCGCCGGTCAAGCCAATCTAGAACGCGCATGCGCATTAGCTATTCAAGCCGGGAAAATTTAGTTTTTATCGTAATATAAGGTGAACGATCAATTTATGATTCCAGTATTGTCCGATTTTATTGCTGATTTTTGAAAGATGTTCTTTAATCGTAATCTTGACCAACCGTTTTTAAGATTTCTGTCATGCTCCCGAGAGCGTTACAAATATGGCCCATAGTGGACTGACTCGCTAGAGACACTTTGGCGTCGTGAAGCATTCAGAACAGACATGTCCAAGTAATTTTACATTTTCATGCTAAAGGCTAAATAATAATTAAACAATTTCGATGGAGTTAAGTGTTATAAGACAACATAAAAAGGAGGCTGGTTTATGGTAGCAATACTTACTGTTGACAACTAATGTAAGAGAGCTAGCATTAACGGTGTTCCCGATCGCTTTGACAGTGTAGCATCCTCGGTCACTGAAACTGACATTAGCAAAAGTGACAGTCCCATTGTCAATGTGGATTTTGTCTGACCGAAAAGACTTGCAGCCCTTCTTCGTTTCATCAGGCGAGCAGTATCGGAACACAACAGACCCGTTTTCACACGGTTTTAGCACAATCACTTCAGAAACATGCTTCAATCCAGGGAATTTAAAGAGGACGAAACTTTCTCCCTCTGTCACCTCCACCTTCTCGCTGTCATTCGTAGCACCTGATAAAATTAACATTTTAAGTGTAAATGCGAACAGATTCACAACTTCTTGGATCATCAAATCATGTGCCATTTAATGCCCTTTTTTAATACCCATTAATACATTACCTGCGACGAAGAGAGGGATTATCAACAGGAAAAATCCGCGACTGTTCAGAGACCTCATAACGGCAAGAATCATTTATCAGAAATGGCGCGAGAGTGTAAGCGGAAAACGTCACACTCTGACACCTGGAACAGGTAACCTTCCGCGGTGTGATTTTTAAATACTAAAAAATTACATTAAAAATTAGGTTGGCTGTGCACATTCATGTCAACAAGCATGCATTAACATTCCTGTCTGGGTGTTGTCTTTACTGTATGCTGCTGGGCTGATTTTTATGTTTGTGCCATTAACATGTTACTTCTGCTCTACCTGTACACAGTTCTCACTTGTGTGCTTCAGGGTTGCCATGTGTGTGATTATGGGATGTGTCAAGCACCGCCCCCTTGGGGCGACCGTTCCCTTTACTGGCTTGCAAATCTGGGTATCGTTCGTTCATTTGTTTTTGCTTTCATATATGAAAACGAGAAAACAACTCCTTTTTTCGTTTTTTTTTTATTTTTTATTTTTGACAGAGAGAAGGCGGACATTTCCAACGAAACCATTTTGGAGGCAATCCTAAAATTGGAAAGGAGGGTGGATGAGAAGCTGGCGGATCTAAGCGAGCAGTCGAAGCAAAGCAGCGCCATGATTGCAAGCTTAACGAAGGCGATTCAGTTCAACACTGAAGAGATGAATGAGTGCAAGAAAAGAGTCAAGGACTTGGAGTTACAAAATGAGCATCTTCGCAAGGATAATTGTGATCTCAAGGAAAGGGTGAGAGAACAGGAAAGATATAGAATGAGATGGTGTCTCCGGATTAAAGGCATAGTAGAAAAAAAGATGAAGATATCAGATCACAGGTCATTCAGATTCTATGTAAGTTTGCACCTGAGATGGAGGCGAAGATGGAAGAGGCGGTTGACATCGTCCATAGGCTGAGAAGAAGGATGGACAATAAAAACAGGAATGTCATCGTGATGTTCACTCAAAGGCGGGTGAAGGATGAAATCTGGCGTCGAAGCAAAAATTCTCCTATTTGTAAGGCGGAAGGAGATCGATTCGCGGAGATGCTTCCTCGAGAGGATTTGGACAACAGACGAAAGTTGTGGCCACAAATCGA
The DNA here is from genome assembly GCA_032164185.1 of Moxostoma hubbsi. Classification (NCBI taxonomy): domain Eukaryota; kingdom Metazoa; phylum Chordata; class Actinopteri; order Cypriniformes; family Catostomidae; genus Moxostoma; species Moxostoma hubbsi. The sequence continues at coordinate 48,666,278 of JAVLUX010000001.1, forward strand.
TCAAGCAAGGAGGGCAGGAAAGCTCGCTTTCTTTCGCGGTCCATATGGCTTCATTGAAGGACGACGGATAGTCGGTGACGGGTGAAATGATTCATTTCTAAGTGTCAATCAGGTAGTTGGAAACTTTTCAAGGGGACACTAGAGCTCTATTTGAAAGTTGTGGTTCATAGAGTGACTGAGTGAGCTTACAAGTGGTGGTTCAATTTGTGGTTTTATAGTTCTCTTTTTAGCGTAATGATTAAGGACAAACTAATTGTCGGTTCTATGAATGTTAGGGGCTTAAAGGACAGTGTTAAAAGGAAAGCAGTTTTTTTATTTTGTAAAGGGCAGAAATCTCATTGCGTGTTTCTGCAAGAGACTCATTCTTCCGACTCGGATGCAACTTTCTGGACTAATCAATGGGGGGAGAAGAGTTTTTTCAGCCATGGTTCTAACCGTTCTGGAGGAGTGGCGATATGCTTTAACAAATGTCCTGGGGAAGTCGTTGTGCATAAAGCTGATGGAAGTGGTCACTGGTTGATGATGGTGGTACAGAAAATTGATGGTATTTTTTTTTATTCTAATTAATATTTATGGCTTTAATAATACAGCCCAAAATCAGAAATTATTAGAAGATATTTCTACTTTGATCGCTGAAACCAAAGTGTGCTTTCCATCTGATAATGTTTTAGTAGGTGGGGACTGGAATATGGTTCCTGACGAGTGGGAAGATAGATGGCCTCCCAGACTTAATAAGGGGCGGCTTAATGTTAGTGTTGATTTTTTGATGACAGAAAATAATTTGAGCGATGTTTGGCGATATTTAAATCCTGAGGTTGAATGTTTTTCATGGTTTAAACCAAATGGTGAGAGCAAATCTAGAATTGATTATTGGCGGGTCAGTGACAACATTCTAAATTGGGTTTCAAAATCTACAATTTCTAACGGATCATTGTTTCATAGATCTCGTTTTAGAACCCACAAAGCAATTTAGAAATAAAGGTTATTGGAAGTTTAATGCCTTCCTCTTACAAAATGAAGAATTTTGCGATAAAATTAAGGAATTAATAAGGGATATAGAGAGAAATGATTCTTTTGACTGTAATATTAGTAAGTGGGAATTTCTTAAATTTAAAATTCGTGAATTTTCCATTGGTTTCTCTAAGAAACAAAGTAAAGAAAAAAGAGAACATGAAAGGAATCTAATATGGGAAATAAGTCAGTGTTGTAACAAACCTGTTTTAAATAATTATGAAAATGATAAGGTGATGGAACTTCAAAGTAAATGAGATCATTTGTATCTTGAGAGGGCACAAGGGGCTTATATAAGATCGCGCGCCAAGTGGATTGAGGAAGGTGAAAAGAACTCTTCATATTTCAGTAAGTTAGAAACAAATAGACAGCAAAGGAACTCTATCAGTAGTTTAATGATCCAAGGAGAGGAATGCAAAGATTCTAAATTAATTGAAAAAGAAGTGTTTCAGTTCTATTCTAATCTCTATTCCTCGGACTTCTCCTCTTATGAGTCAGATCTTATTTCTGCTCAAATTCAATTCAATATTCCACATATTGAGAACTCTTTCAAAGTTTTATGTGATTCGGATCTTAAAACTGAAGAATTGGATTCAGTTGTTGAGAAGATGCCTTTAAACAAATCCCCAGGAACCGATGGGCTCACTAATAATGTTTTTAATTTTTTTGGGGAGATTTGAGAAATCTATTCTGTGCCCTAATTGAAGCTATTGGAAAAACAGAATTGATTGAAAGTATGAAGCAAGGTTTGATTACATTGATTCCAAAAGCTGGTAAAGATAAAAGAGTTCTGGACAATCTGAGGCCGATCACTTTGCTTAACATTGACTATAACATTTTTTCTGGGGCTATCGCTGCTAGGCTGAAAAAGGGTATTTCTACTATAATTAGTGAGACACAATCAGGGTTTTTGGGAGGAAGGTCAATCCACAATAATATTAGATTGGTTTTAGATTGACTAGATTATAGTGAAATGGTTCAAGAGAGTGGGTTTCTTATTTTTATAGATTTTTACAAAGCGTTTGATGCTGTTGCGCATCCCTTTATTTTGAAAACCTTGCAGCATTTTGGTTTTGGAGTAGAATGTATAAACTTAATTGAAATGTTATATAATGGAGTCAATAGCTCTGTAGCTCTAGGGCTTGGGACCTGCTCAAGATTCCCAATTAAGAGGGGGATTCGTCAGGGATGTGGTAGCTCACCATTATTATTTATAATGGTTGCGGAGTTACTGTCTATATTGATTAAAAATAGTGGGATTGAGGGTCTACCAGTGTTGGATAGACAAATAATTATAAGTCAGTTTGCAGATGACACAACATTGTTTTTAAAAAATGAATGTCAAATTCCACTATAGCTTTACAATCTATTAACCAGTTTTCTAAAGCTTCGGGGCTAAATTTAAACTTAAAGAAATGTGTAATGTTAACATTGCATGAGTTTCCTTTGCAGTCATTATCTAATATACAAATTAAGAAGGAAGTTAAATATCTGGGGATTGTTATTTCTGAAGATAAAGATGTCATGGTGAATAAAAATGTGTTGAATAACATAGATAAATGTAAGTCCATACTAAATAGTTGGCTGCAGAGGGATCTTTCAATTTTTAAAAGGGTGCTTTTATCTAAAATGGATAGTTTGTCCGGACTCATTTATCCAGTCTTCTCCTTGCCCATATCATCACGAATTATTAAATTAATAAATAAGGTGAATTTTAAATTTATTTGGAGGAATAAATGTCAGTATATAAGAAAGGAGGACATGATTAAAAAATATGAGGACGGTGGTGTGAATGCGATCGATTTTGACATTATGAATGATGTTTTGAAATTGAAATGGTTAAAATCCTTCATTCAAAATAGCCACTCCTTTTGGTTTATTGTCCCCAATGCTATCTTTAACAAACTGGGGGGAATTACATTTTTTTTCTGTTGTGACTTTGAGTGCACCTCATTACCAGTTAAACTTTCAGCCTTCCATCAGCAAGTGTTGCTCTACTGGAAACTATTGTTCAAACATAACTTCACGCCTCACAACACTCCAGTGTGGAATAATAGATATATAAAGTTTGGCAGAAAATCTGTATATCTTGAGGAATGGAAAGCTAAAGGGATTTGGGCTATTGCCCATTTTTTGGATGATAATGGAAATTTGCTTCTGTATAGAGAGTTTTGTGAGAAATTCCAGTTACAGTGCACTGTTCACCTTTTTAATAGAATGATCAGAGCCATACCAGTTCCTTTAAGATTAATGGTTAAAGAAGACATGTTGTACTCCCAAATCTCCCCTGAACTGAGACAGCTCTCCTTAGAAGGTCATGGGTTTTGTGATAAAAAATGTACAAATGGAGTTATCAGAAATTTTATTTTACAGGCTTATTACCCAAACCCAATTAGACGAGAATACATAGTTAAAGAATTTGATACGGTTGAAATTAAAAAAATTTGGAAAAATTATTTGTCCTTTCCCCTCCCTCCTAAAGTTAAGGAAGTGAACTTCAAAATTTTAAATGAGATTTACCCTACTAATGAATTTTTAAGATTGAAATTTAATTTTGAAGTGAATAATTGTGTTTTTTGCCAAACTAATATTGAAAATTTCGAGCATGTCTTCTTTTATTGTGATATGGTGCAACCCTTTTGGAGTGAGGTGCAGAATTGGTTAAGATCTAGGGGGGGTTGAAATCCCATCCCTCAATGTGAAGTTGATTAGGTTTGGTGTTTGTCTGGAAAACAAAGATTGTGATTTTGTGATTAATTTCTTGTTATGTTTTGGTAAGTTTTTCATTCATAAATGCAGATGGTTTAAATCTAAACCCAACTTTAATCAGTGGAGGAATGAGGTTAAACTCTTGTGCAAATCTTTAAAATTAGTAAAAACTCGAAAAGCCCTTAAATAGACTTCCCTTTTTGATACGTTTAAAGTATTTTAAAAAGAAAAAGCCCCTTTTGATTTATATTTCATTGTATTTTATTTATTTATTTATTTTTTTATAATTGTTTGTTTGTTCTATTGTGTGTTTTTGGTTCTCTGTATTAACTGCTCAACCTTAGGCTGAATAATTGCGGTTATTTGCTGAGATTTGTTGATGTACCTTGTTTGTTTGTTGATACAGTAATTAAAAAAAAAAAAATATTCCGATTTTCCCCTGTGGGTGGGGCTAAATCTGATTGGCAGGATATGCATTCATTGTTTTTCAAATTAAGAGTTTTCCAAACACTGTATTTGTTAGCCTGTAAAATTAATAGTCATTAATACTCTAATATTCATGCTATTTGTCACCCAATTATTTGGCTTCACTGACTGAAAAAATCTATTGAAATAGCCTAAATGTAAAAATGTTCACGCATTGACAGTTGTCACGGTGGTTATCTGACAAAAGGCAGAATGGAGAGAAGGCCCTTCTTATAGTTTATATTGCATTCAATCGCAATATAGGTTACTTTTGCCTTCCCTATACTCCTGCTCACTACAGTTTTGAGGATGCCTTTCAAGACAACCATTGGCAAACACCTACAGTAGGTAGTCAATCAGAATCCCTATTACCGCCACAGAAAAAATAAACCAGTAGCATTTCAAGTCATTCGCGAAATGACCGCCAGGTGGCGCAAATGGATATTGTGCAAATGTAAGTGGGGTTAATGTCAATTAACAGTAAGGATGAAATTGAAATACTACAACTATGGTAAACAGAATACAATTTTTTTTAGGCCAGAAAAATAGAAAAACTAGAGACAAGAACAATATATAGCCTATATTTCATATTGTAGGCCTATCTAGACGTCGGTTGGCGACATAAGCCTATTCCCCGGGGGAGCAGCGCGATAACAAAATAAATAAACAAATAACAATAAATTAGGTGCAATTAAGCTGATAATTTTGTACTATTCTATTGAGGAATGAAACGAATGAAGAGCGCTTCTCGCTCATGTGAGTGAACACACACTGGAGAAACGAACGTTTGGGCATTTCTCAGTGAGTAGCGACACTCATGGCCGAGTGGTAGAAATTACGTTACGATCATGTTCAAATCCCGAGCAAACATGGACTACAGTCATTTTTATATTAGCCTATTAATGCATTTAATAGCATATTATTAATGCAGAGATTTGTCTAGTTCTAAAACTGGTACAGCATATAGTTTTTTTTTTTTTTTTTGCTTATATAATAAAATTACCATGCTTTCCATTTTACACTAAGGAACAAATATTATCCAACAGAATGACTTTACATCTGTATAATAATTTCAATCATAATTTCAAAAGCAGTTCTATATTAAAAAAAAAAGCTACTTCACCAATAGACCATATCAAATCTATAAAAATAATAGCTTTCAAGATGGTATTGAAATTACATTTCCAATATGCATGGAAACACTTACAGAAAATGTAACTTATTACATGCATTTATTTTGATTAAGTAAATCGTTGAAACATCAGATAATCAATAAAACATGAACACAAATTTTAGGCAAATCTTTTTGTTGTGTTTATTAGACACATCAAAGCATTTTTGAAAGGGGTGCCATTGTAGTTCACTGCCTCATCAAAAAGAACAGAAATGTCAGGCCACTGTTCTGTGAAGTGCTGTTCCACACTGGCTCTGTCCTCTACTGATGTGATGGGATCACTGCAAAACATGGACAACCTGGGCAGATTGTTTTATTATATTTTACAAAAGCACAACGTTTTCTTGTTGTTTTGAGTTTACGCAAATAAAAGTAGCCTAGTTGCGAATAATGTATTATTATTTTCTGTATGGCCAAATGATAGAGTATTTTAAATTGTTTCCACTGTTGATGAAAACGCAAGTGTCCGCGCACGCGCCTCCCTGCCATGCAGTGCGCGCTCCACACTCAGCACAAACACTTGGATATGCGTCAAAATCTTGTGTTTATTTGTGATAATCTTAGCCCTGTATTATTATTGTATAACCTGTATTATGAATGACATTTGACGAATTGCTTTCTAAATATGTAGCCTAATAAATGTCTATAGGTCAATGCTTATTTGTGCGCGTTTCTGAAGAAAAAACAAACCAAAAGAAAATGTAACTCAAATCCATCACTTCAAACAAAACTGAACGGAGAACATGTTAATGTTATTCTCTACCTTAATGGGAGCAGTGAGTCTGCGTCTTCGCTGCACACAGACGGTGGATGCGGGGCTGTCGTGAGTGTAGTGCCCTGTGCAGCCTCCACCGGTATTGCTTTTAATCATGAGGGTCAAGGCAGAAAACCCGCACTCACACAAGTAAGTGGACGTGAATGGGATGAGTACTTTATAGCCCTTATAAGGGCTATAAAGACACAGTCTATCCTCTTCCGGGGGCGCGGCCTGCTGTCGACCCTGTGCTCACCGTTTGTTTGTTTATGATTCGTTTTTACTTGCTAAAACAGCATCTTAAATATCTCTTAAAATAGCATTTCACCATGGATATTATTGTCATGAAAATCGCTTTACTATGGATACTACTCTGCTTATCGGCATTTGGAATTGGGGATTGTTTATCAGGCCGTCAAGTCTACCTCACCTACACCCGTGAGCACCTGCTCTCCCTACGAGCAATCGGTGCAGCTCCACCAACCCTCCCTGTCGACTGTATGGAAATCCGTCGGCCTGCCGAATGGTCAGAGAGGAGGAAGAAAGTAAGGGAAAAAAAGCGAGGCTCAAGAGGAGGTGTGAGGCACCGACTTTGGAGACGAGGTAATAGATTCCCATTGCCCGTCATTACTTTGACCAATGTTCGATCGGTAAGCAATAAACTTGATGAACTGGCATTGAGAGCAGAACATGATTGTGAATTTAGACAGAGCAACCTTGTGTGTTTGACGGAATCATGGCTTAAAGACTATCATGATACTCCAACCCTGCCCGGGTACTCCACCATAAGAGCAGACAGAAATGAACGTAGCTCACGCAAGTCAATCGGAGGAGGGCTGTGTTTATTTGTTGACAATCGCTGGGCTACACAGTATTGTGTTCGGGAGCAAGTGTGCACACCGGACTATGAACTATTGACTGTAACTTTCCGACCATTCTACCTGCCGCGAGAGTTCAGTCAAATTACTATTATTCTTGTGTATGTGCCCGGACCGAATGACGCAGTAGCGGGTGAAAAAATAACAGAGAGCTATAATGATGCACTCGCCCGCTCTGTAGATCAGCCTGTCTTTGTCCTTGGGGATTTCAACTCATGTAACTTGTTTACTCATCTGCCCACTGCTCATCAATATGTTGAGTGTCCTACACGGTTAAATCGGACCCTTGATCGCTGTTATGGAAATATCCCTGAGGCATATAAAGCAATGTGCAGACCACCTCTAGGCAAATCCGATCATAATATAATTCATCTTTTGCCTAAATACAAAGCTATGCTCAAAAGGACGAATCCAGTTATTAAACAGATACAGACGTGGTCTGGATCAAACAAAGATCAACTTAGGGACTGTTTTGACAACACAAACTGGGACATCTTCTTCGAATCATGTCAGGATGGGAATGAACTTACGGACATTTTAACATCATACATTAAGTTTTGTGAGGACTGTGTGTCTGAAACAAAGTCTATTAGAATTTTCCCATATAACAAACCCTGGGTTTCCAAACAATTAAAAACCTGCCTTAATGAAAGAAAAATTGCCTTCTGTTCAGGCAACATGGAATTAGTGCAGGAAAAAAGGAAACAATTAAGGGGGGATATCCTTAAGGCAAAAATAGAATATAAAAACAAAATAGAGAGTAAATTTTTTAGCGGGAATATAAAACAGGCCTGGCAGGGCTTAAATATTTTAATGGGGAAAAATTGTACTAAAAGCAATAGTCCTGTAGTCTGCAGTCAAAGTACTGCAGATGAAATGAACATGTTCTTCTGCAGGTTTGATACTGTGGATGATAAGGATGAGTGTGATGACATCTGTAAAAATCTTCCCATAGGTTCACCAATACCTCTCACAGAAGATGCTGTTGCAAAAAGCCTCTCTAAATTAAAACCGAACACAGCCACCGGCCCAGATGGCCTAAAAGCCCGCTTACTTAAAGACTGTGCCCCACAATTAAAAGGTGTTTTTTTAAAGCTGTTTAATTTTCTTTTAGTTGCAGGTGTACCCACATCTTGGAAATATTCTTTAATAAGGCCGATACCTAAAAAGCCTGGTGCAAGTAAGCCTGAAGATTTTCGACCTATAGCCATCACCTCCATATTATGTAAAACAATGGAGAGAGTTCTGGTAAATCTTATGACCTCCCAAGTAACCAGTGTATTAGATCCGCTGCAGTTCGCTTATAGGAATAATAGAGGGACAGATGATGCTGTGCTGGTCCTTTTAGACTCTATTTCAAAACAACTTGCACTCCCTAAAGGGTATGCTAGAGTTTTATTTATAGATTTTAGTGCAGCATTTAATTCTATGAAGTTGCATATTCTCCTGCAAAGACTAGTTAATATTAATATAGATAACAGCCTGATTCTCTGGATCAGAGACTTTCTCTCTTGTCGTCCTCAGAGGGTAAATGTAAATTGCTTTTTGTCTGGAGTGCGTAGCATTAGTACAGGCTGCCCACAAGGCAGCGTTCTTTCACCTATGCTTTTTTCCCTATTTACAAATGATTTTAATATAAATAGTAGCACATTTAAATTGATAAAATATGCAGATGATATGGCCTTAGTAGGACTCTTACTAAAAACGAATTCTTTGGATGAAGCATCTTACCTTGCACATGTAAAGGCTCTTGAAGCATGGTGCAAAGAAAGCGAGCTAGAAATTAATGTGGCTAAGACAAATGAGCTACTTTTTAGCAAAAAACTAGACATAATAACTGAGCCAGTTGTACTTAATGGTCAAGCAGTTGAAATTGTGGAAACTTTTAAATATCTAGGTACGGTTCTTGATAACCACCTGAGTTTTATCGATAATACAGAATTTATCTTTAAGAAATGTTACCAACGACTCAGTCTCCTTAGAAGACTGAACTGCCTGGGTGTCAGTGCTCAGATCACTGAGCTAGTGTACATTACACATATTGAAAGTGTTTTAACTTTTCACCTCTCTGCTTGGTTTGACCATTTAAACTGCAAGCTAAAGAATAAGCTGAACAGGATAGTGTCAATGGCTAGTAAAATAGTAGGAAAACCACAAAAACCACTGTCCCAAATATACATTGACAGAACGAGGAATAAGGCTAGGAAAATCACTGCAGATGTTACTCATCCCCTTTCTAGTGAGTTTGAACTAATGAAGTCTGGGAGGCGCTTTAGAGTGCCTCTGGCTAAAAGCTCTTTTACAAGATCTTTCATTCCAAATGCCATTTGTATTCTAAACCAAACAAAGTAATGACTATAAATGAGTTGCTATTTTTGTGTAGCTATTTTTAAGTATATTTATTTTTAATAAGATGTTTTTTTAATTCATTTTATTAATCAAGTAATTTTTCTTTCCTTTTTTTTTTTATGTCTGAGGCAATATTTGTATGATTATCTGTTTTTGTATGTTGCGGTGAGCCAAAGAAAAATTTCCACCCCGGTGGACAATAAAGATTTATTCTATTCTATTCTATTCTTATGGAGCGGGACGGGAAAAAAAAAAGTGTGCAAGCGACACTTCACGCATCTTCTGTTGCATTAGAGCTCAGGTCAAGTAGGGCCTCCTTCTCTTGGATGCTTAATTCATCACGGAGCTCTGCTGGGAAACTGAATGGATTTATAACCCATTGATTCGTCATGGTGTCCTCTCAAAAATAATCCCGAAACTGCTTGCGCAACCCCTTCAAATGCGCAGTGGAAACGGCCAGTCCTGCCTTCTCCAAAACATTCTCCAAGGTTGGAAACTTTTCCGCTGAGCCCTGTTCCACGCGAGCCCAACACAGGTCCAACTTTTTCCTGAATGCAGATACTTTATCATGTACCAAAAAGACATGGCACTCCTTTCCATAGCCTATATCATTCAACCCGATAATGTTTAATATGTTTTAAATATTTCCCTGCTTTATTCACGCCTACTACGCGAAAATTTTCTCAGAGACCCTCTTTTTCCAAAGTGACAAATAAAATCTCTCACTTTTGACCCAAACAGGTGTTACTTTATGTGAATGTAAATGATTTCTAAACAAATGTCCTTGGTAAATTTGCCCCAAGGCTAATCTAATCTGTGATAAACAGTAGCCTAGGCTTTAGGCTAAGTTTCATCTTATTTATTACAGTCAAAATAATCCAGCAATTATGTTTTTTAGTAGGCCTCGATCGAATTCAAGATAGTATAAGCTCAGATCAATGAGGATAACTTGTATGCCAGATATCCAGGAATTATTAGCCGTATTTCCACTGTCTGGCCATGTGCGAGCGAGGTTTATAATCAGCCCAAAGTATAGTGACTTGAGCACTAACACTACACCATTGAGCGGTAACACTACACCATTGAGCGCTTACACTACACCATTGAGCGCTTACACTACACCATTGAGCGCTAACACTACACCACTGAGCGCTTACACTACACCATTGAGCGCTTACACTACACCATTGAGCGCTAACACTACACCATTGAGCGCTAACACTACACCATTGAGCGCTAACACTACACCATTGAGCGCTAACACTACACCATTGAGCGCTTACACTACACCATTGAGCGCTTACACTACACCATTGAGCGCTTACACTACACCATTGAGCGCTTACACTACACCATTAGTGCGCTTACACTACACCATTGAGCGCTTACACTACACCATTGAGCGCTTACACTACACCATTGAGCGCTTACACTACACCATTAGTGCGCTTACACTACACCATTGAGCGCTTACACTACACCATTAGTGCGCTTACACTACACCATTGAGCGCTTACACTACACCATTGAGCGGTAACACTACACCATTGAGCGCTTACACTACACCATTAGTGCGCTTACACTACACCATTGAGCGCTTACACTACACCATTGAGCGGTAACACTACACCATTGAGCGCTTACACTACACCATTGAGCGCTTACACTACACCATTGAGCGCTTACACTACACCATTAGTGCGCTTACACTACACCATTGAGCGCTTACACTACACCATTGAGCGGTAACACTACACCATTGAGCGGTAACACTACACCATTGAGCGCTTACACTACACCATTGAGCGGTAACACTACACCATTGAGCGGTAACACTACACCATTAGTGCGCTTACACTACACCATTGAGCGCTTACACTACACCATTGAGCGCTTACACTACACCATTGAGCGCTTACACTACACCATTGAGCGCTTACACTACACCATTAGTGCGCTTACACTACACCATTAGTGCGCTTACACTACACCATTAGTGCGCTTACACAACACCATTGAGCGCTTACACAACACCATTGAGCGCTTACACTACACCATTGAGCGCTTACACTACACCATTGAGCGCTTACACTACACCATTGAGCGCTAACACTACACCATTGAGCGCTTACACTACACCATTGAGCGCTAACACTACACCATTGAGCACTTACACTACACCATTGAGCGCTTACACTGCACCATTGAGCGCTAACACTGCACCATTGAGCGCTTACACTACACCATTGAGCGCTTACACTGCACCATTGAGCGCTAACACTACTCCATTGAGCGCTTACACTACACCATTAGTGCGCGCGCACGCGCCGAAAGCGTCTTTTCGCGATCACTGAGTTTGAAAGACTATTTTGAAAGACGGAGGGAAGCACGGAATAAAATACCCGGGCCTTAATATCCTCCGACTAAGAGCTTCGAGGCCATAATCAAACGGCGAAACCTGATATTAATCTTTATTTCTCAAAGAATAACACGTTGATCCGCATCAACTCCATTGCGATCGGCTACTTTAAACCGCTTCAATTAGGCTTTCAGTCCAAAAGAGCGCACATTTAGAAAAAATGTTCACGTCTCATTGCTTTACAGAGAATGATCATTTCTATAAATTTGTAATGATGTGCTCTCGAGGGGTTTGAGTGCTCTCTCCACTGCCATATGCCTACATGTCATCAAATTAGAAAAAAAAACCTTTATGCCTAACGAGTTCCCGTTTTATATATTTATAACAAGAGCCTATAATATGCGACTTATCACACCAGCAAGAGTGCTGATTTTCTGAACATCTGCACAATCGCAAATGGGAAATTATACAACAGTTCAATAAAGGTACTGAGTAGGCTAACTTTTATAGATAGGCGATTCTGTTTTTGCTCCGTCCAAGAAAACAGAAAAAACAGCAGAACCGCTGCGCCTCCGAGCAACACGCGTTTTGTTCCTCAAAATATCTGCATTTTGACAGAATCAGACGAGTAAATGATTCAAGTAGGTTAGCTACACATTCATAAATACAGTCGTTTGTTAGGTTAAGCGAATTAGGATTTTTGAACGACTCGTTTGAATAAAGGATTCAACTCCCTCATTAGAGACTTGCCGCACCTAATGGCGGTGTTAGTTTCATAGTTAAAAAGTAGACGTTTCATTTTTTTTCAATCATTTCATATTTCTACATACAATTTTTTACATTTATAACATTAATCTCTTAACATAATTGATGCAATTATAATTTGCTGTGTATGTGTAAATCCACATGCCATGTCTAAACCGCCTGTGTCAATCCAAAAAAATATTTTATTGATACTGACTTCCTTTTATTTGGTCATAGTAGCCATACTTTGCATTCTGATTGAATTTGTTGACTAAATTTAAGAATCTGACATAAGAGGACAGATAGACTATACGACAATGATCCTGCATTATATTGTATTATATTGACGATGTAATATTAGCCTAACCACTAAACTTTGACTATAGGCATGTTGCATATTACTTGTTCTAGGAACCTCAAAGCATATTTACATTTTCGTGTAATTTGTGCTACTCCATCTTGATGTTTGTAGCGTAAGTAGGGCCCAAACATAAACTCAAGCCCAGGGGCCCCCAGCCCCCTAAATCTTGCCCCCTAAGTCCTGTATGTGCATACAGGCCATAAATAACAAATAGACATTATAAAAAATATTTTATTCATAAGAATTTATTATTTAAATGTGTATAATGACAACTGTCAGTGCGTGAACAGGCTTTTAGGCTTGAATTTAGGCTATTTCAATAGATTTTTTCAGTCAGTGAAGCCAAATAATTGGGTGACAAATAGCATGCATATGGAATATTAATTTACAGTGTTTGGAAAACTCTTAATTTGAAAAACAATGAATGCATATCCTGCCAATCAGATTTATCCCCACCCACAGGGGAAAATCGGAATATCAAGTGGTTTTTCTGATTTCCGTGCAAGAACGGGAAAACCAAAAATCAAGTTATAATTTCGTTTTTTCATTTTTCAAAAAGCAAAAACAAATGAACGAACGATACCCGGACCCTTGCAGGACCTCACTATGAGTGTATTGTGCAATCGGGGAACTGTCCATGTCTCCCATAGATGGATCTCGAACACGAGATGATGAAAGAGAACAATAGGTTACTCACGTAACCCCGGTTCTCTGAAGCATCGAGTGGAGAGATCCACCAAGCTTGCCCCGCTTGCTGCACGAGAAGCGGATATACTTACTGAGGAGCAGCAGCGCGTGCAGGTCGATATATGCTCTTAGGTAAGGGGGTGTGTCCTTACCGAGAGTAGGTCACGTGCTTCTGTCTGTCTAGCCAGACTTGGCGCAATTGGATGCTTCTGCAGAGGTCAGGTACGGATGCCCTTCCCTGGAATATAATTCCATGGATACACCGTTGTAACCGTGTTTATTTGATCATTCACGCCTACGGAGGCTGCAGTGTTCACCGATGCAGAGTCACAAAATAAGGGTTACAATTACAACAGTTACATCTGCATCTCAATTCAAAATGAATGTTTATTGTCAACTGTGCATTTCATAGTAACAAAATATGCAATATTATTGGTAACTGCACTTATATATAAAACAATATAACTAAAAATTATATTACTTTTATTATTAGTATTTGTCCTTAATTACAAACAATATATATAATAAATGTATATACTATTTTAAATTGTTGACAAACTGACAAATCACCTTTAAAACACACCTGTGTGAAATCAGTTTTATATGATCACACTTAATACACACACACAAAACACAGCCAATAGGAATGAGTTTATACCTGTTACATATTCATGAGATGATAGGGGCGGAGCTATGACATCACTGAATCTCAGGTAAAGTGAAACTGATTTTAAAACAGGAAGTCTCTCAACTTTTTCTCTCTTCAAACGGCAGAATATTTCTTGAGATATTGTCAAACTTTAGTGATCACAGCTGATACTCACTCACAGGTAAGTGATAATAGAAATATAAGAGAAATTTCCCTGAACAGGTTTCTAATGTTAGTGGTCTGATTCAGAGGAGTTTGTGTCACACTGGAATAAAGCTGCACAAAACCAGATTTAAACACCAGTTAAATACTCCAACTAGTTTACTGAATTAGTATCAGAATATCATTTAATGGGTTATAAATCAGAGTTTGATGTGTGCTGTCATGTTGTCAAATAACTGGAAGACGTCAGAAACAGGAAGTGCTTGAACTGCAGACAGAATGAACAAAGTCCATTTAGTCTTTCATATACAACACACCGCTTAAGTTTATATATATATATATATATATATATATATATATATATGTATATGTTGCTTTATTGCAATCAGTAATTTAAAGTCTGTGTTGTTATGTGATGACTTCATTCAGCCGTCACCAGCCAGACAGTGAATACTGCCAACACAGGACTGCAAACTACAGCCTACATGAGGACACTTCACTGACTATTACCTGCATCACTCAGTCAGTTTAGGGAATATTTGGAGTAAATGACTATTATTCAATGAGCACATGACTAATATTACACATACTATGGAAATAATTGTAATGCCAGAGGTCAAAGGGGTTTAGAACGACATGAGAGTTAATAAATGATGACAGAATTGTCATGTTAAGGTGAAGTATCCCTTTAAATGTACTCATAACATAAAATATCATGTACTAAAACTATTGCGAATTATAGTCCATATAAGAAAAGTGCTTTTAAAGTGAGCACATTGAAGTAAGCTCACACATCAAAACATACTGGAGCACTGTCGGGTACCCAGAATGCATTTCAGCGGGTGAAGGACTGACCAAGTTTGGACTGAACAACTGAATGGCCATTCTGCAAAATAGTTCAGAACGGGTTTAGGGGAGCGTTTATAGTTGATTGTACTATCAGAATTTGCCATATTTAAATGTTCTTGTTTGTGCCTTTCCATTAAATAACTTTTATAGTCCTCAGATACTAGAACTGAAGGTGTGCCGTTATGTATGTGTGATTCTGTCAGACTCTGCGTCTCATTTGAAGAACAGCACAAAAAAAATTAAACTCTTAAAAACTATTAAATGTAGCACAACATCAGAATACAAATAGTGATATTTGAATGGTCAAAACTTCTATTTAGGGTGGCAGCTGCCCCCATTGTGGCCACGCCCCTACTGTACTGTAAGAGGTGCTGTAGACTAGAGCTTCTGTACATGATCAGGATGGTGTACTAGCATACTGCTAACTGCATACTGCACACTAAATACTGAAATCAGCTTTAAACTGCAACATTTATTACTTTTGATCACAGACACTTTTAACACTTGAACTTTTGACTTTCATCTTACATCGAGTCATTTAATAAAACTGGAGATCTAGAATATATGAGTACTTACTCAGAAGTGAACTGAATGTCCTCTTGAGAAGTTCATCTTTAATATTTCACACACTTTGATCATGTTTCATGCTGTGAAATGAGATGTTGGAGTGTTGTGTCCTAAACAGGCTTAAAGAGAGGAAGAGCAATGGCAGAATCTTCATCAACATCACCAAAACAAAAACCAAGAAGGAGAAACAGTTTACCGGGTGTACCTCCAAGTAAGTCAGTGAGAGAGAAAAATAATAAATGAGTGAATTAATGAAGCAAATAACATCAACAACAATAATAATGTCATGTGAAAAACCTAAACATCACATCAGATTACACCTATATACAATAATACTTCAATAATTTGTATTTTCAGCCATGTCGTCCTCCAGTAGTGCACTAAATGAGGAGCTTCAGTGTTCAATCTGTCTGGATGTGTTCACTGATCCAGTCTCAACTCCATGTGGACACAACTTCTGCAAGACCTGCCTGAATGAATGCTGGAAAAACACTCAGAACTGCAGCTGTCCATTCTGTAAAGAAACATTCAGCAAAAGACCTGATCTGAAGATTAATACAACACTCAGAGAGGTCGTGCAACACTTTGAGAAGAAGTTTAATCTGGGTAAATCTGAAGTTCTCTGTGACTTCTGTGATGAAAGAAAGCAGAAAGCCGTGAAGTCTTGTCTGATGTGTCAAAGCTCTTACTGTGAAACTCACCTGGAGCCTCATCGGAGAGTTCTGGGTCTAAAGAAACACAAACTGATGGACGCTGTGGAGAATCTGGAGGATTATATATGCCAGAAACACGAGAGACCTCTGGAGCTGTTCTGCAGAGATGATCAGACGTGTGTGTGTTTGTCCTGCACTGAAGGAGACCACAAGACTCACAACACTGTTCCTATAGAGGACGAGAGTGCAGAGAAGAAGGCAAGAGTTACTAATAATCAATCAATACTTATTTTGATGACATCTTTTAGACATGTAGATCAGGTGGGGTTTATTCAGGGCCGCAGCTCTTCTGATACCATTTGGCATTTCATCAATATGTGGTCAGTGTCGAATGATCAGACTCCGGTCGCTGCCATCAAGCGTTTGATATGGTAGAATGGGATTATCTTTTTAAGGTTTTGGACATTTATGGGTTCAGAAATACTTTTATTGGATGGATTAAGTTACTTTATAAACACCTGGTAGTGGTGGTACAAACAAATGGATCAATTTCAGGTTATTTTACTCTGAATAGGGGCACCGGCAGGGTTTCCCTCTTTCCCCATTATTGTTCTGTCTTGCCCTTGAACCATTAGCAGCCACGATAAGAAAGGAGGATGATTTTCCAGGGGTGATGCATAAGCTTTTACTTTACGTAGATTATATTTTATTATTCGTCTCTGACCCTATTAGATCTATGCCTTGCCTACACAGAATTATTCATTTGTTTTCTAAGTTCTCAGGATACAGAGTTAACTGGTATAAATCCGAAGCTTTGGCTCTGACAGCGTACTGCCCAGTAACGGCTTTTCAGCCGGGCGCTGTCCAGAGGCCCAAACGGGGGATTAAGTATTTGGGCATCTTATTCCCTTAGTTAGAGTTCATTTCAACCCCTTAATAAAAAGGTTTTCGAGTGATGTAGACAGGTGTGCTTCATTACATTTATCTATGATTGGGAAGTTTAATGTTATTCAAATGAATCGTATTCCAAAGTGTAACTACCTGCTACAGTCTCTCCCTATAGATGTCCCCCTCTCTTATTTCAAGCAATTTGAAGCATCCCGAAGCCCTTCATTTGGAACGGTAAACGTCCCAGATTACATTTCAATAAGTTACATAGACTGATTGACAAAGGTGGGCTAGGCCTACCCAAGATTTAGATTTATTATTATGTATTCTGTCGCAGATATTTGGCTCATTTGTCGGTTCCACCTGAGAGAGCCCCTCCCTGATTTAGTATCGAACAGAAAGTTCTTGCACCTATTTTGCCATTGCAAAGCCTTTCTATTAAACTAAACGGAGAAGTTGTTACACCCGGTTATCTCGCATTTGCACACGGTGTGGACAAATGTGCCCTTTATACTGGATGGATTGTGTGGGAGGTTACTACACTCGGTGACCTGTATGAGAGTGGGGTGTTGAGATCTTTTGAAAACATGGTTCAACATTTTAGGATTCCCAGATCTCAGGTCTTTAGGTATTTACAGCTGCACCACCTGCTCTACTATTTTTGGGAGTATCATACACCCCCATAAAGCTGCAGATACTCTGAGAGAGGTGATTACTGCTTTTGGAAAAGGTCATGAGGCATCAGTGTATTACTCCCTGATAATTCAGTGTCTGGGGGACGGAGCTTCAACTTCTCTCGGGAGATTATCGGAGAAAGATTTAGTGTGGGTTTGGATTCTAAAAAACATCAAGTTTGCATCTAGAGATGTAAGGGTGCACTACTGGACACACCCACCTGCTGGCGATGCCAATCAGCGGACGGGGAAACAACCCATGTGTTAAGATCCAAGAGGTTTGGTTGAGGGTTCAGAGCTTCGTGTGTGAAGTGGTTGGCACTTGGTTTTTGTTTTGCCCCAGACTGCGTGATGATTGGCAGTTGGGTAATCCTCAGGAGTTGCAGATCGTCTGGTGCACCCTCGTTTCGTGAGTGGTGTGTCGAGTTGGGCAGGGTGGTGGCGTTTGAAGAGTTAGTATATAGAAGGCTGGGCAACATCAGGCATCAGGAAGTGGGGCGGCTGTATGGTATTTTAGGAGGGCTCTCAGAGAGGGGCAGCGGAGAGGGACTGATGTCTCCAAATATTTTCTGTTTTATTGTCTATTTGTGTGTCTTTGTCAGTTGACTTTTGACCACTGGAGTGCTTGTTTGTGTCGGTTCCTGGGGAAAAAATGTATGATTTAATGTGGTTTGATGTTGCATTTTCTGCATGGAATCAATAAAAAGTGTTAATAACAAAAATCAATACTTATTTTGAAGATGGAAACGCTGTGTTGAGTGATGAAATGTGTCTGTGTTGTTATCTGTCTGTAGAATCAGCTGGTAAAGACACAGACAGACGTGCAGCAGATGATCAAGAACAGAATGAAGAAGATTCAAGACATCCAACACTCTGTAGAGATGAGAAAGGTCAGTCAAATTTAGGCTCAATCTTCTTTATAAATAAAGGGGCTGAATTAAATACATTTAAACTGTGACTTGATCTCATCAGAGAAACACAGAAGAAGAGAAATCACAAAGTGTTGAGGTGTTCACGACTCTGATCTGCTCCATTGAGAGATGTCAGACTGAAGTTGTTGAGATGTTGGAGCAGAAGCAGAAAGCAGCAGAGAAACAGGCTGAAGATCTCATTAAAGAGCTGGAGCAGGAGATCACTGAGCTAAAGAGGAGAAACTCTGAGCTGGAGCAGATCTCACACACTGAAGATCATCTTCATCTCCTACAGGTCAGTGTCCATCTCTCTCATCAATGAGAATGATTAGAAAACACTCCTCATGCTGATGGATTTCTCCTCTCTCCTGCTGTAGATTGACCCGTTCCTGTACAGCCCTAAAAACAGTAAGAACTGGACTGAGATCAGTATTGACACTCATGTGAGTGTGGACACTCTGAAGACAGCTCTGACTCGACTCAAAGACACTCTAGATCAAAAACTCGGTCAAACTGGTGAGTGTATAGTAGACCTGTCATGATTATTAAATAACCGTCTGATCACAGTTATTTGAGACAACTGCGATTATTGGGCATTGTTACGTGTTAAAGATGTAAACGGGATGATTAGGTAACATTTAGGTACTGCTGCTAGATGGGCAAGTGGAAAGAAACAACCATGAAATTGAGTTTAAACGTTGAAAACATAATAAATCTCATGTTCAGAATTAGAGACAAGCAAATTAGGAAACAAGCAAATTAGGAAACAAGCAAATTAGGAAACAAGAGGGTCGTCAAATTAACGAAATGATAAAAACATACATCACCTTTAAATGTCTAACCCAAAACCTCTAAAGCTAACTACCAAATGAAAATGTAGAAATAAAACCGCAATCTTCAGCGTATTCGACGCCGTACATAAACTACGTACTAACTAACTAAATAAACAAAACAACAATGGGTGACGACCCCTCTCCAACTAACTAACATAAAAGAGAGCTACCTACCATGATCTTTACAGATGGAGTTTTAAGGAAATGACAGGACGTTCAGTAGACGACTCACAACCGGCATACGTTTAACTGCACTCAATCCCACATCAATTTCGAGCACACGACACACTTAATCGAGGTTTGGAGATGGAGTTTCGGAAACCTAATCTTCAACTCAATAATGTAATATAAATAGAAGTATAAGCGTCAACATTATCATTGATAGTCATAACCGTGAACGTGATTCTCTACAGGAAAGCATGGGTGTTCAGTTGAAATCTGGCGCTCTTCCCACGCTGGTTATCAATGGGCCTTTTAACTTAGCCGAAGCCTTCAGGGATTGGTGGACACCCGTCAATGAATGAGATTGCGTCACATCCGAAACATCCCATGATTCATCCCTTAGAACTGAATGAAGAAAACACAACAACAGAAGACAAAACATACAAACATACGTAGAACGTAACAGGCATTCAAATTCCAATCACATTTTAATGCCCAAATAAGGGAATTTTAAGTGAATATACTGTATAAATGCCATGAACGGCACATTTGTGTGTCATTCAGTTGAACTGTGAGTCCGATCTTCACTGAGTCACACACGGACGTCAACCAGCTCCTGTCCTGAAGAGAAAGAGGCTTGCGAATATAAACAAACAAATATAAAGTTTGATAGTGAACACAAAGCGCACTTTCACTTTAAATGATCGTGTAATGGCAAATGTTCCTGGTTCACACACACTGTGTTAATGACACACAGAGACACAGAGGAGGAGATGCACACTTACTCTATTTCTGTGGAGAGATCAAATGAAACGAAATCTCAAAGGTTTTACTTCATGACAAATAAGGGCTGTGGGTTTAATCAGAGCATTAAAATAACGTGTGAAGTCTCAGTTATTTATAAAGCACTTTCAAACTGTAACACCAAAGTGATAAACATTGAAAATAAAATATAAAATAACTATAAACACACAATAACCAAAACAGTGTGAAATAAAAACAAGCATAAAAAGACCCAGAGTCCATCAAGTAGAAGACTTCAGATGAGAAATAATCTCTTTTACTTCTGAGAGAGACACAAGCTGAAACTGATCAAAAATCTCATCACTAACAGTCACGATCACCGGATCAGTGTCGGAAACTGGAGGAAAACTCAGCCTTTATTTTATTTCTTTGATCAACAAAACGTTTCAAAAACAGTTCACAGATATCCACAGAGGGGTTTAAATCAACTCTCTCCGGGTTCAGTGATCTATTAATGGTGTTGAACAACACTCTGGGAGAGATCGAGAGTAAAGAAATAATATTAGAAACATGATTTGCTCTTTTAATATTTCAACAAACCTCCGATCAGCCTTTCTCCACTCCTGTCTGACAGCACGAGTAGCATTATCTAACCACGGTTGACCTCTAACTATGATGTTTTTATACGAGCAATAACATCCCAAATATCTGAACACTCCGAGTTAAACACAGTCACCAGCTCATCAGGACCTGCCTTAAAAGAGGGAGACTCAATAAATGACGTAAAGGAGGATAAAAAAGCATCTGTAAAAGCCGTAGATGCAGATGAAGCATTTATCCTGTAATATTCCTGTAAACAATTGATGATGTTTTCTTGTGATTTGTGTTGACAGTATTGAGGAGGATGCAGCAGTATGCAGGTACAGTGTGTGATCTTCACTGTTCTCTCATATACACTTACAATACTTGACATTTATATACTGACAGCTGACTTACTGCACTACACTTTCATTATACTCTGATTCAATATTACATCAATCTAAATATTCTGAAGTGATTGATATTCTCTGATCTCTCTCAGTGGATGTGACTCTGGATCCTGATACAGCTAATCCATATCTCATCCTGTCTGATGATGGAAAACAAGTGAAACATGGAGACATTAAACAAAACCTCCCAGATAAACCAGAGAGATTTGATAGATGTCACTGTGTCCTGGGAAAGAAGGGATTCAGTTCAGGCAGATTTTATTTTGAGGTGCAGGTGAAGGGAAAGACTAAATGGGATTTAGGAGTGGCCAGAGAATCCATTAACAGGAAGGGAAAGATCTCACTGACTCCAGTGAATGGATTCTGGACTGTGTGGTTGAGGAATGGGAATGAATATAAAGCCGGTGCTGGTCCTTCTGTCTCTCTGTGTTTGAGAATGAAGCCACAGAAGGTTGGTGTGTTTGTGGATTATGAGGAGGGTCTGGTCTCCTTTTATGATGTGGAGTCCAGCTCTCATATCTACTCTTTCACTGGTCAGTCTTTCACTCAAACACTCTTTCCATATTTTTGCCCATGTCTTAATGATGAAGGTAAAAACTCAACTCCACTGATCATCACACCTGTCAGTTACAATTAATGAATTTACACCCCATAAATATAAAAAACTACATGAACATTAGATTTGAACATTTCTTAAAAGACAATATGAGGTATGGTTGCTAGGGAGATCTGGATGGTTGCTAGGGAGATCTGGATGGTTGCTAGGGAGATCTGGATGGTTGCTAGTGTGTTCTGTGTGGTGTCATTTTTATATCACAAGAACTTGAATTTGAAAAAGCCTCTAAATTCATGATCTTCAAGAAAAACTGGGTGTAATTTGTTGTTATCGAAAGATTTTGCTGTTAATTTTTAATATTTGAAAATATTTTGTGTAAATTCACCTAAAAAAAATTCAGGTTGTGAAGTTCGAGTTTTCATGAATCAAGTGGTGAAATTGAGGTGTAATTAAAATGTTTGATGTATTAATGTCAGACAGAAAGTTTACACACAATAACAGAACAATGTCCACATTGTGTGAAATGTTCATTCAGATCCTTTTTCAGTGAAGTGAAACTTTTCATTCAGTTTTTATATTATTTTAAATAAAACTTTTTAACGTGAAAATGAAAGAAAAATCTGTTACATTTGGATCATTTTCGATTCATTTTATTTTTTAGGAATGAATATATGAATTATTAAGCAGCATTAATTGGGAACACAAGGTCATTTATTCTGCTTACAGTAAAACTGGTGTTTTGTTTTAAGCACAGATAAAGTGAAGTAACACACTGTTGTATCGGGACAGGCGACCCGTTCTCATCAGTCTGCGTATAAATAACACGACTTTACACTTTCAAACTGCGTGTAATGCATACGCCAAAGTCCAATTTTGCGTGCATATGATACGCCAATCCTTCCCGTTAACTTCGCTGGAGAGCAGATGCGTCTAAATACCGCGTCACCTTCAACGGCAATGACGTCACCAGCGAGGCTCAGTTCGCCCAGTTCACCTGATGCGCGCACATCTTCAAACAGGTAAGGAAGGGCAACCGTCCTTTTTTGTAATCAGATCACGGTGTTAACTGTATTATTTTAATTATTACAGTGTTTCTGCATCACGTTATATGGGGTCATGTGTCAAAATGGCAGCGAATGCGTTTAAATTAGTTAGTGAACAGTTTGCCGCTCTTTCTGCTTTACTGTAAACAGACCTGTTGCAGTTTGAAATTAATAAAACAGTTTTCAATCATGTTGTGACATGCGTCTTCAGCTTTTAGACATGGCTGATGACAGCACTACAAATCAACAGACTGAATAGTGTTTGCTAACGTTTTTAGCTAAAGTGGCATGGTTAGCCTACGGGACCCCCCAGGGCTCAATAATGTGGACTAATCAGTGCGTATGCAAAAATTCAGGCACGCGCAGACATTACTAGTTGCTTGCAGATGCGTGATACTGTAGGGTTAGATTAGACTCCTATCCCCAAGATATTTGATTTCTAATGTTATCATATATATAGTGCATTTGACCTAAATTGCACATTGTTGGTTTGATTGCTTCTATTGCTCTTCATTTGTAAGTGGCATTGGATAAAAGCATCTGCTAAATGATTAAATGTAAAGCAAAATTAAGCAAGATTTAGACTAGACCCTTTGTCTCCAGCTGAAAAACAGTAACCGCTTACAAAAAAAAACATGACTCTATAGTTGATGATAATAATAGCTAATATGTTAGGTGACATAATTGTAGCCTTGGTAAAATAAACAATTGAATACAGAAATGTCATTATAGTTACAACCAAAGGTTGAAAATGAAAATCTGCATTCTCCTGCAAATAGTCAGATACCACTATCCTCTACTGGAAAATTGTAAATTTTAACCTTTACCCTCATATCACTGATGTGGTCCAAACTTTCCATTCAATTATAATAGTCAGCAAGTTTGAGTCGCAGGCAGATCTCAGATCTAACTGACACCTTTATTTTTTGTTTAAGTACAATGTCAGGAGGAAATAAGAACAAACTAGAAGCTGTTCTTCAGCTCGGGGATGCATTTGTTGAAGAGATACAGGCAAGTTTCATTCTTGTTATACACAAATGTGTAATTAATTAACTCCAGTTAGTTAATGCCTATATTTCACCCATCTACTTTTCATTACATGTGCATAAAGAAACGTAACACAGAGTTACAAACTCAGAAGGCTGAAGTCACAGGACAATCTAAAGTGACCTGGTGGAAGAGGGACCATGATGGGCAGCGTGTGACCACCAGCAAACGGAGGAAAAAAGGTTCATCTGTTGGTTAGTGTACATCTTATCAAATTTATGTCAAATACTTTAAATGGCGAGTGATGGTGTGTGATTTAGAGTAGGTGCTGTTTTGATAATGCTGTTGTTACTCAATATTCTGTATGCTTGCACATTTATAATGTAAATTACATTATTATGCCAAATATATTTAGGTTTGATAGTTTTCATGTTGCAAGTTTGCCAAAGGTTTCAGCTTTTATTTTTGTACATCTGGCAAAGAGTTTGAAAGAATTGTACTGTAATAAGAATTCTAATGTGGTTTATGTTATATTTACTTCCAAACAGTTGGTACCATTACTTCTCCGTGTGCTAGTTCCACCATCACAACTTCATGTACTAGCTACCAAGATCCTGGTAAGTTGAAAAACTACTTTAAAAACACTTTTCATAATATGGTATGCTTCAAATGAAAACAAGGATTTACGTAAAAAGGAAGCTTCACTATACCTGCACTTTTGCTATGTTTAGTAACTAGTCATCTAACGATGTTCCTTTTCTAAATGCTTTTTCCACACTCCCCTAACATGCCTCAAATATTAAAGTTAACACAATTTGGTGCATCAAGCCCTGTTAACATGACTTGTACAGTAGGATCACTTTAGACATTTAGCATCACTGTTTCTCAGCAAAATCACATGGTTGTTTAGTTTCACAATTAAGTGGGCAACACTACTGACAGCCAGCACCTACACAGAATCTTAAGGGTCATGGATTTGATTGCCCATTTCCAACTATCCTTTCACCCTCTGCCTTCTCTGCTATCACTGGACTGTCCCTGTATAAAAAGCAATGGAAATGCCTCAAAAGAAGTCAGTGGTAGTGGAATTGCAATGTTGGATTTCTAGTATGTTTTTATCTTTCTCTTTCTCTCTCTGAAGATTTTAATATGCAGAGGCTTGAGGACCTTCTACGGGATTCAGAGAGCATTGATGGGCAAGAATTTGCTCAGCAGCCATCTTTGTCCAGTTGGTGTCAAAGACAGAAAGGGGCCCAACAATGTTGGCAACAGGCGAGGCCACAAAATATTCACTACTTGTTGTCAGCTGAGAACATTGTCCAGATGAAGTGCAACCACTGTCACGTGACAGAAGCCATCATCCGTTGCAGGGAATGTTTGCCATCAGAGTGGTTTTGTGCAGAGTGTGATCAATTGGTACATAAACGCCACACTCTGCACAGTAGGCAGACCACCATGTATGGCTTTTATAAATACATTCCCCCAACAGAGTTTGTGAAACTCCATGATGATAAGTACATCATCTGTGAACAAGGTTGGTGTCTTTTTTTCAGTTGATTTGCATTTTTTTTTAATTTTTTTTTTATCAACACACAACATTATTAAATTATTCATTATGTTTTCCAAGTACTTGCTAACAATCCAAACATTCTTTAATGTCATCACGATTGTCCTTTGCTCTTGGCAGATTGTTTGCTGCCAACAGCCTTTCCTCAAAATATATGCTCCTGTGACACTGGTGATGTTTCAATCTCTGTTGGTAGATCCATCATACTTGTTTGCATAAATGGTAGGATTGGGTAAAAAACATATTGTTTATCTAACATATTACTTTAGTTCCTTGTTAGTTATTTGTCTTTCATGTGCTCTCAGGCCGTTATAATCTTCACGTTCCGGTGCTAACCGCACAATAAGCAATGGGCTCCAGAAGTCAGTGACTTTGTAAGGAGTGGTTACTGGCCCGCTACCATGCAAACACAGACACTTTTCCACCAAGATCTGTTCCTTTCCTTTGAAGCTATGAAGACAACAGCTCCAGGAATGTCAGTGAAAGCCTTCACAGCAATGTTGGACCAGAGAACAAAGCGGTTTGGAAGAGTGAGTAAAAAAATTTGAAGCTGAAAGACAAATGCATTCGTTATTATTATAAGTAGCTGTAAGGCTGGACAGTATGGCAAAAGGGTGTTTGAGTCCAAACAGGGCGCAAATTCGAATATACCCACATATGAAGTCAAGGTCCACAAGTGGCTGTAATATTTCAGGTTACTGAAATTAACTGAACTCAAGACCATATTAGAGAGCATTGCCAATTGCATCCTTTCTTGGGTTTGAAAAGGTACATTAACAAAACATAAATGGGGTGACCTTGTAGTTCATTGTCGTTTAAAGCTGTTCTATAAATTGTTTTTCAGGCTGGCAAAGTGAATGCAGATGCTTTTCAGAGGAGCTTTCTGCAATATGTGTACTGCAACTCTGAAGAGGACCAACTTCTAGAAAAGGAGCCATTTGTCTGTCCAGCCTGTAGTCCTGAAATGGTGGCTGTTTCAGTGGATGGCAACAGAAAACTCTACAGGTTCCAGAAAGCAAAGCAGTGAGTTTTGTGTATACATTAAAAACAGCCAATGTAGTTAATGTACTTGCTATTAACATAATCATAATAATATAGTTCTCATTTTGTTATTTAAAATGAAGCTGTTGATACTGTAGCTGTTGAATATAATATCCATGTTAGATTTTGTAACCTTGTAACCTTTAAAAAAAAGTGTCATATAAATACAATTATTATAATTTATTATTATTATTATTATTATGTAAAACTTCTTACAACAGTGGTTATCCAGAATACATTTTGTTGCAGGACTGAAGAGCCAGGGTTCTTTGGAGTGTTTTTATCACAAGACTCTGTGGTGTCCAGTTTTGTTGAGGAAGTCCGGGGGGCTCTCAAGAGTGTAGCAGTGGGTATCTCTGGCTTATTTTATAACTAATTGGACGTAAAGTTGGAAACACTGTAGCCTTATTAGTTGTTCGGATGAGGGAATCTTTAATCAGGTGTTGAGATGGCAATGGCAGGTTACTGGGGTTAGCGATGCAATCACACTTTCACAAAGAGTGGAGTTGCAGAGCTGGATGAAAAAAATACAACTAGATTCTAATTCAGAGGGCACAGTATGTTTATCGTATTGATTGCCGCACATGCATTATGTCTGACACAATTTCTGACAAAGTTAGACTATTGGAATTATCATCCTGCATGCTAAATGGCAAATAATTTCAATTGGTTTGTTATACTCCATGGAATTGCAGATGGATGATGGGTCAGGCAATCAAAGACAAAATCTAATCAGACTGTAATTGTTGGTGTGTGAGCGTGCAGCCCTGCTATTTAACTTTTTACTTTGGTAGACGGCAGGAAGAGCGATGTGTGGGGAATCCCACTGGACAGCAGCAAGAGAGACATCAAAGCAGGCCAACAAGTTGGATGAAGAAGGTGTAGAAATCGCTGTGTGCAGGCATGGATTCCTCCTCAAAGGTTGGTATTGGTCTTGATAAATTGCAATGAAAAATATTTGTAGATGAAACATCTGAAGCCTATTCTTCAGTGTGCAATGTGCTCTGTACTTATTTCTTTTTTTCCAAAAGGTCTGAATATGTATAGAGCAGAAATCTTTGCGTATCCAATGTTTCTCCAAAAAGAGTTCCAGGGTGCTGCATTTTTGGCCATGGATGTGACCTGCCGTTATGTGCCATACCTGGAGAAGGTGTCAGAGGCCCTGACTCATCTTCAACCTCTTCAGAAAATGAGACATTGCTTGTCTGTGATGCATGCCAAAGCCCACAATACAAAATGCGAGGTGATGCTTTTAACTACTTTTACATTTCAGAGTGATGTAGCCAACAATTAACGTAAAGTACCACAATGAATGATGTTGTGACCCAAACAACAACCCAGGAGTGTATTTTGAGTTATACATGAGGCCCTATGTGCTGTCCTCTACAGCTGGTGACCTTGGGATATGTATCAATATTGATCACCCTGTTGTCCACCCTGTTTAACAAGTCCACTGCTTCCTGTAGATTCTGTGGAATGCAAGGAACCAGGAAGGTGCCGGAACCACTCTTGGTGAAGAAGTAGAGCAAGTCAATAGTTTTCTCTCCAGATGTTCCCTGACCACAGAGTATATGTCCAAGTCAGGTTTGTAAGCTTCTTTGCCCCCCTGCTCCCCTGCAAATGTACACATTAACATTTTACAATTTATGGTGATTTTCCTATCGTTCTTTACAGTAAGAACTGATATGCTTACTGTCCATGCTATTGGGTGGAATCAACGTAAAGAGAATGGCCTCCACATTGCCTTGTCTTCCAGATTCAAAAAGGTATGTTCATGTACTGAAAAAGGATGAACTATTTTAAACTGTTAAATTTGAACTTAAAGTCCACCCAAAATGCATCACTTCAGCTATGTATATGTAGTCGAATATGTCAGTATATTAAATCAGGCAGGAACATATACTTTTTGGTATTTTATGAAATGACAGTGTGTTGTGTGTTGCTGTTTTGCAGACAGTAGAAAACACCTTGGATGCAACAGAGAGCCTGAAGAAGATGCAGGACCAGTTGCATTGCAGTGATGACATGCTAAAGCAGTGGGCCAGTAGCGGTAAGAGCAATGTTGTTTTATACATAAACACTGGAGTAATTTGGTTGTAATGCATGTAGCTGTAGCTTAATGTTAAATTATGATGTGGGGATGGGCACTATTTGCAAGTCATAAGTCTTCAATAGGTATTTTGACTTAAAGTAAACTTTTTAGCAATGAAAACAGAATGATTGGTGCATGTTCATGCAAATCAGACCAAAATGGAACTATATTATTTGAGGTAGGAAATGACAGACCAAGCACAATGTGCCAGTAAAGCCCAATTTATACTTCTGCGTCGAACTCCCGCCGTATCTACGTCGTAGGCTGTGTGTAGCGCGTATCCTTCGGCGAACCCTGACGTGCACCTCTCCAAAAATGTAACAACGCGTCAATTCTTTGCGTAAGCAAGCGCTGTGTTTTGGCCTGCTAGAACCCCTCCCTCGGGTTTCACACGCTCCCTCTGCATGTGTAATTGTGCTTCAACGCAGACAACGACGCAGAAGTATAAATGAAAACCAACACGTAGTCCATAGCGTAGAGGCTCCAGTGTAGGTCCGACGCAGAAGTATAAATCAGCCTTAAGGCTCCATGTTTGCAGCATTTATGCATGCTCTGCTTGAAATTCTGATATTTTCAAAAGGCACTTGTTGGTTCTCATTCTTGGTGCAAGTATCTCCGCTTCTCATTGGAAACAGAAACTAAGTGTATATCAAACTATATGGCTTTATGCACTTTAAAATTCATAGGTCAAACTATTTTCAAGTGAAAAGCAATCATGCTAGTATTGGCTCAAGAACTAAGGATACATGGCCTTCAAAGATTATTTTATCAAATTATTATTTTCCAGTTTGGCTTGGCTCTCTCTGATAAAATGTTTAGTGTAACAGTAATTTCATTACTCTTCATGTGTGGACTTATATGCTATCCCAATGGATTCACAGAGGAGGCGTCCAAGGGCCTCATCAGTCTACTTAAGAGAAGACTGCATAACCTCAGACTCAAGCAGCAGACTGTAGCATGCACATACAGAGGCATTCTCGAACCAACTCCTAGGCTGGTGGAAGAAGATGAAGGGGAAATGGACTGGCAACGTGACCTCAGCTCTGATGATGATGATGATGATGATAATGATGCTGAGGTGGGAACTCAAGTCACTTGACTTGGGACTCAAGTCACAGTTGTAATCCCTTTTGCTTTGACTTGTACTTTGATGACTTGAAAAGGTTTCTAAAGTCTTGACAAAAGATCCTGTTTTTGTAGTGATTTAGATTGAAAGTGACTCCTCGGTTGTTTGTTCCTGCATTTATCCGTATTTTGCTACATATGCTCTCAGATTATACTTTTTTTATACATTTTTTTTATGTTACTGGAATTGTATATTTTAATTTTATATTACATGTAATAATCATGGTTATGTTTGCAACTGATAATATCTGTAAATATTTGCTGATACCTGTATATATGTGTATGGAAACAAAAATACAAATTTGATTTGTCATCAGACTATTGAGTTGACTTTGGCTCATCACACACCAACCCTTACTAAAAGAGAGAACTGTAAGCTTTCAGATTCAACCTGAACTACCAACATTTGGGAACATTAGAGGTCACAGTCACACCAGGTCCCATATTAAGATAGATGTATGAAACTTACATACTGTACTCAGACAGTATTGAAGTATATTACACTGCCAGTAACTATCAATGTAAAACCATTGTAGTTATTGTCTAAATATATATCAACCATATAGTTAACCACGCCCATGATCGGTTAGCAGGGTTGGGTCAGATTGCTTTGAATACAAACAACATGGTAATATTAATAATCAGTTATGCAATTTACCTTTTAGCAACAACCCAACTTGGAATATCATTTTAAGAAGCTCAGTGATCTGAGGCCATGCAAAGTAAATGTTATGACCAAATCCATCTGGTTATCAACTCATCCCATGGTAGGAACAAGCCACATATCAGATGTGGAGACTGTTCATAACAGTGTCATCTTCAGAGATGCATGTAGGAAACTTTATAAACAGGGATATTGAGACTACTACATTATATAATCCAGCCATGTAGGACCATTCAGGTGGTTTGGAGGAGCTAAAGCATGCCAGAAGGGGCATATAAAATCCCAATATATGCCCCTGTGTCAATGGTACCTTCTCACCCATGCCATGGGCACTGATGCGCAAATATCCTAACTTTTCTGGAAATGGGGTTTGTAGTTTATCACAGTGACAGGTGTTGGAAGGAGGAAAATGTAAATAGAAAACTATTTGCACATTTTTGTAGAGATCCAAAAAATCTTTAAACAGAAATAAATACAGAGGATGCAACAGGGCCAACAGTATGTGTAATGCACTCTTGTTTTTAAATACCAATAATAATGTTACAAGTACAAGAGGAGACGACTACCCATCATAGACCATGGTCTTTTAGTGTGTTTTTTTGTTTTGTTTGTTTTTTACCATCATAGCAGCATTAACATAATATGCATATATGCCGTGTGTGTGTGTGTGTACTTGTACAACTATCTTTGTGCGGACCAGTTTGAGTTTTAGACCATCGGAGTGAGGACCAAGAGAGTAAAGTGAGGATATTTTGACCGGTCCTCACTTTCTGAGAGCCTGTAAAGGTCAGTTTGAGGGTCAAGAGCTGCTTTTAGGGATCAGGTTATAATGAGGATTTGGGCAGGTTTAGGGTCAGGGTTCACTTAGTTGTGATGGGTAGGGTTAGGGTAAGGACCTAGAGATTGCATTGTGTCAATGAATTTACTCACAATGTTAGATACAAATACGTGTGTGTGTGTGTGTGTGTGTGTGTGTGTGTGTGTGTGTGTGTAAATCTGTTTACACAGTCAGAAACAAACAAAAAAGTTATTTTATATATTGAGCCTGCGTGCTCCTTGAAACTAGACCTGAGATGGCTTGTGTCAGTGAAATTAGAAAATTAAAACTTTGTTGTATAGCTGAACCAAATACATCATTGGAAAGGCTGTGACCTGGAGAGTAACATATGTTAGTATGAAGATTCTACATGGCTCCTGCTTTGAAACACTGACCTTTGAACCTTCACCTCGGTGCATGTTTGAAGGCTTATAATTCAGCAACAAAAGGGGCTACAGACATGGGACCAACTGTTATAGAGAGCTCT
The DNA here is from genome assembly GCA_032164185.1 of Moxostoma hubbsi. Lineage (NCBI taxonomy): Eukaryota > Metazoa > Chordata > Actinopteri > Cypriniformes > Catostomidae > Moxostoma > Moxostoma hubbsi. Next base: position 48,698,229 of record JAVLUX010000001.1, read on the forward strand.
TGACCTGAGTATAGTCAAAAACTGGGGGCAGTTAACCAAATATGAGTGTGTTAATTGGATAATATGGTTTAATTAATTTGACCCCATTTAACAATTAGATATTTAAAATCTGATTACATAGATGTGTTTACCATCCCACTAAACCCCCCACTATACTCCCAACTCACTATTTACAACCTCCAATTGTAAGAAAACACTAATGTTTTAAAAACTACAATTCCCATATATCCACACCATGCAGCTTAATACAAATCAGCACTACAGTTGTAGTTCTTCAGGGTTGTAAAGTAGGGTTGTAAAGTAGGGTTGTAAAAAGATATATCTACTGAATATATTAAATATCTAGTACAGCCGAACTAGTAATTACACTGCATCTAGATGATCTAGGTTAACAAAAAGTAGATATGTTGGTTTATTTCCGATATTTTAGCCAAAACAGGAGTTTTACGCGCAAACTCCGCCCACAACACAATGCACTTCCATAACCTTATGCTACCAAAAACTGGAAACATTTTTCTTCTCATTTTCAAAGGAGAAATAATTAAAAGTGATAGCCTTAACATGAACATAACGTATTGTTGAGTTATCAATTTGTTTTTCTGTGGATTTTTTATTTTTTTTGAAGATATCATTAATAAAGCGGGTGTCTGTGAAGAAAATACTTCCGGGCGGAAGTACGTAATGCAAGCTACGTGGTTTCAGCGATAGCAACATCAATGAGACAGGGGTAGCTGCAGCTTCCTGGGACAACACATCATAATAAGCCAGTTTGCGGACGACACGACTTTATTTCTAAAAGATAAAAGGCAAATTTCCAGAGCGTTAGATTCAATCAGTCAGTTCTCAAAGGCGTCAGGTGTTAAATTGAACACTAATAAATGTGAAATCTTAGCTTTACATGACCAACCAGCTCGTCTAATTGATAATATACAGGTTAAATCAGAAGTCAAATATTTGGGGTTCACAATCACCAAAAATAAAGAAATAAGGGAAAAAGAAAACATTCTTAAGAATATTGATAAATGTAAAGTAATTCTGGATTCGTGGCTGCAAAGGGATATATCAATTTTTGGCAGGGCTCTTCTAGCCAAGATGGAGAGTATATCAAGAGCCATTTATCCTGCCTTTTCTCTAGAAATTTCTAATAATATGATTAAATTAATAAATAAGATAAATTTCAATTTTATTTGGAAGGGTAAATGCCATTATATCCGGAAAAATGACATGATTAAGAGTATTGAAGAGGGTGGCATGAACGCCATAGATTTTTCTGTGATGAATGGTGTACTAAAACTAAAATGGTTGAATTCTTTTGTATGTCATAATGACTCTTTTTGGTTTAGCATCCCGAATGCAATTTTCCAAAAATTGGGGGGAATTGATTTTATATTGCGGTGTGACTATGATTTAAGCAAACTACCTGTAAAATTATCCGATTTTCACCAGCAAGTTCTTTTATACTGGAACCTAATCTTTAAACACAACTTTACACCACATAATACACCTCTGTGGAACAATAGGTATATTCTGAGTAATAGAAAATCCTTGTTTTTTGGATCTTGGATGGAAAAAGGAATATGGGCGTTAACACATTTGATGGATCATTTTGGTGACTTGTTAAATTATAGAGATTTTTGTGATAAATTCAATTTTCAGTGCCCAGTGAGAGAGTATAACAAAGTGTTAAAGGCCATCCCAGCACCCCTGAAAATGATGATTAAACAGTTTGTAGTGCACTCAAACACTCACTCAGAAATGAGACCTCTTTGTATTGAAGGAGTTATGTTAAAGAGTAAACAGTTTACAAATAAGTTTATTAGAAATGTGTTATCCAATCAGTATTTCCCTGGTCAACTGAAAAGAAAATATGTTCTAAAAGATTTCAGTGACGAAGAGGCTAAAAAAATAAGGAAGCGGTATTTATCCTACCCAATCTTTCCTAAGGCAAAAGAAGTGACATTTAAAATATTGAATGACATTTATCCATCTAACTGCTTTCTACATGAAAGATTCAATTGGGAAAACAATTCTTGTGGATTTTGTGAGAAGGAAATTGAGACTGTTGAACATATTTTCTTTCAATGCGAAGTGGTACAAGAATTTTGGCTTGCATTTCAGAGTTGGTTACAATCCAAGGAGATATCACTCCTCCCTTTGAATGTGCGCTCAATTAAAGTTGGAGTGTTTTTGAATGACAAAAACTTAGATTTTTTGATAAACATTCTGATTGTTTTAGGTAAATATTTCATTCACAGATGTAAATATTTAAAGAGCAAACCCTTTTTCACTGGATGGAAGAATGACCTGAAACTATTTGTGAAATCTCTTCATTGGATGACGGACAGAAATGCCCTGAAACTTCTTTCCGTTTTGGAATTGTTTAAGATACTGGACTAAGACCCTCACCCCCTTTTCTCTTTGTTTATTTTATTTTTATTATTATTATTATTATTATGATTTTTTTTTTTTTTTTAATTTTTTTTTTATGATCTATCAACACGAATACAACTGTATAATCGTTGATTTATGCCTTAAATGTTTGTACATGATTGCTATACTGTAATAAAGAAGAAAAAAAAAAAAAGAAAAAAAAAAAAAAAGGGGTAGCTGCAGCTTGGAGTAATGGAGTAATGGGCGTTGCAAGAGGTAGGGGCGTGGCAAGAGGTTTCTCATTGGTCAAAGGAGTTTCCTCCTGGCAACTGCGTTGGCCAATCAGCAGTAACCATAATTATACGTCATTTCCTTTAGACAGAAAGAAGATGGCGGAGGTAAATCATTTTTTTTTTTTTTTTTTTTTATTGAACAAAAAGCACAGGGGATACATGTATCAAACACAGAAAGGAAAGAGAGAAAAAAAAAATATTACACATACACATACATATACATATACACATATACATATATATATGTATTATTAATTATTATTATTATTATATACACATACACACACTTTCAGAAAAGCATGAGGTAATTTATACTGAAACCATAATTTCTTTGAGCAACAAGGAAGTTTTAGCAGCTTTCTTATTAGCTGATAAACAAAGAGAGTCGTAAAATAATTTCAAATCAACACAAAAAAGTCTAAAATTGGGCTTAGAATCAGTTATTTTACATTTGTGAAGATGAAACTCACCACATAAAGTAAGCAGTTTTAATCTGTCATCCATCTCCTTTGAACCGGAGTCCCAAATCAAAAACAACACATTCACAACCTCAAAAGTAAAGAGTTTGTAATAAGCAGAAAAAATAAGCCAGGCTACTTTTTTCCAGAACTCCTTTGCATAATCACATTCAAAAAACAAATGTGGGATTGTTTCCAAATTAGAATTACAGAATGCGCACTGTGAAGAGATGTCCAACTTAAATTTAGAAAGAAGAGAGTTACAGGGATAGTAATTATGTAGGATTTTAAAATGAAGCTCTTTCCACTTGTTAGGTAACAGAAACTTATTAATGCCAGCCCAAATATTAATGGTAGAAAGAAAAGGATAATTTAAATTCCATTTGAAAAAAGCTTTGGGATGACAGCTGATCTTCCTAATAAGAAATCTTCTAATCCAAAAATTGTTACATTTGACATTGGAAAGCTCCAAACCTCCAATACATAACTGTGGCAATTCACAAACAGATGCTCTGTAGCTACAGTCTGACCTAACCATATGCAAAAGTTTAGGTGAAATAGAATTAATAACCCAGTTATAAACTTTAGGTGAGGAATCCACTCCAAAAAGGTTGATAAATTCATTGTAGGAATAAAAGCTGCCATCCTTCTTTAACAAATCCAAAACAAAAAGAACACCTTTGTCAACCCAATCCTTAATAAAGATAGATTTTTTTCCACGCATCACATTCTGATTGTTCCATAGAATACTCCTATGAGGGGAAAAATTGTGGCAAAAGGCAAGCTTACAGGCCTCCAAGGCTTGCTTATGAAAATTAGCAAGTTTGAACGGTAGTTTGTTGCATTTAAAATCGCAAGACAATAAAAAACGTAACCCCCCACATTTTTCAAAGATAAATTTAGGTATGTGGAACCATAACAAACTAGAATCAGCATTCAGGCAGCGTTTAATCCAGCCGATCTTGAAAACCTGATTGAGAGTGCTGAAGTCCAAAGCATTCACACCTCCCTCCAAAGTATTTCTTATCAGAGTCTTCCTTTTAACATACTCAGTTTTATTTTTCCACAAGAATTTAAATAGTATAGAGTCGATAGATGAGCAAGTTTTCGGGTTGACGTATAAGGACAAAGCCGGGTAAACAATCCTAGAGATGCCTTCAGCTTTAGATATCAAGACACGACCATAGATAGTTAAATTTCTTTGTAGCCAGCAATTGAAGACATTCTTTAATTTTTTTGTCCGTTGTAAAAAATTATCTAGAATTCTATCTTTGGGTGATTTATTTATTAAAATGCCTAAATATCTAACAGAACTTTTAATCTCAATACCTTCTATATGACCTTTTTCAAGACTGTGAATAGGCATAATTTGACTTTTATTTCGATTAACAGTGAGACCAGAAGCATTAGAAAATGTTTTTAAAGCTTCCAGAATAACAGGAACCTGTTTCTCGTCTTTTAAAAACAAACAGGTGTCATCCGCCAGTTGACTAATTAGAAAAGTATGTTCAGCTGCAACAATACCCTGAACATCTACACAGCGAGTAATAAAAATATTAAGAAACTCTGTAACTAATAAAAACAAAAATGGTGAAAAAGGACACCCTTGTCTGATGCCCCTGCTAACCGTAAACCGGGGAGAAACACCATTCACCAAAGATACATTGCTGTTAATATTTTTGTAAAAAGACTGAACTATTCCAATAAAGGAAGAGCCGAAACCAAATTTGCGCAAAGATTCAAACATAAACTCACGCTCGACCGTGTCAAAGGCCTTATAAAAGTCTAAAAATAAAATAATTGCACTATCGTTGATCAATTCATTATAATCTAACATATCTAAAACAAGCCGAATGTTATTTGCTATATGCCTACCTTTCATAAAGCCAGATTGGGAAACAGAGACAATTTCTTCTAAACATGGTTTCAATCTATTTGCATAAAGGGAAGCTAACAATTTATAATCCGAATTAAGTAAAGTAATTGGGCGCCAATTATCTAAATACGAAGAATCTTTGTTAGGCTTTGGGATTAAGGTGATCAAGCCCTGCTTCATGGACTCAGTTAATTCACCTTTCTTTACACAGTCTATAAAAACTTCCAAAACAAGCTTTTTTATGTCTTGCCAAAAGGTCCTATAAAATTCAAAAGGCAGTCCATCAGGACCAGGGCTTTTATTGAGGGGGACTTTCTGGATAATTATATCCAACTCTTCCATAGTCAAGTCCATCTCACAAGATGACCGATTTCCATGACTTATGGAAGGTGTGAATGCTTGAACCCTCTCAAAAAAACTAACAGCAAACTGAGGGTTAAATGAAGAAGAATAAAGCTGTGAATAAAAATTGTAAACAAAGTTAGAAACTCTAGCTTCATCTGTGACCAAATTGCCCTCAATATTTAGAGAAAATATTTTCTTAGATTTCCCTCTTTTCTTTTCTAAATTAAAAAAATAAGCTGAATTTTTTCCCCCGAATTCTAGCCACTTTACTCTGGATCTAATAAAGGCACCCTTTGCCTTTTCTGCATAAAAGTGATTTAATTCTTCTTTAAGGTTGTGCAGTTTTACTTTATCATCTTCACTTGTCTGTTGCTTGTCTAAAATTTGATTCATTTCATTTAATATAGAGGTATACTTTAAATATTTTGCCTTTGCTAACTGTTTACTAAATCGAATAGAGAATTTTCTACACTCGTATTTAAACATTTCCCAATTAGAAGATATTGAAACTCCAGGTTTTGCTTTAAATTCTTCAGTGATGCTCTTAATACCTAAACAATAGGAGGGAATCTGTAATAGAGAACAATTTAGTTTCCAATATCCAGGGTTTCTGTGACAACCAGTACCAGAATCAGATAAAATAAGATCGATAAAAGCATGATCTGTGAGGGGAGCAGGACAGATACTACTGGACTTAATAAAAGAAGACAGCAAATCTGAAGTAAGCCAGTAATCTATACGCGATTTTCTTGAGAGATCTTTACTAAACCAAGTATATGAACAATCTTTATCATGCATAAACCTGTAAGCATCCAAAAGAGAAAGGTTACTACAAAAATCATTAATAATAGTGTTACATCTGCATGACTCTCGTTTTGGGGGAAATCTATCTAGACATAGGTCAGGAGCTTCATTAAAATCTCCTCCAACTATTATTGCAGCAGATGGATATTTACATTTTAAATCAAGAATTTTAGAAGACAGATCCTGAAAAAATAAGCTATTTTGTGTATGATTATTAAATCCATAACCATGAACTAAGATAAAGAAAAAATCCCCCAGAAGAATGACAGCAATAATCCATCTACCCTCGGCAGAAGAAAAGGACTGCAGAATCGAGCCACTAAAATTACGGTCAAATAAAATCAAAACTCCAGCGGAGTGATTAGTACCATGACAGAATAAAACCTTACTTCCCCATTGATTACGCCAAAATGTTTCATCTTCATAACAAGAGTGTGTTTCTTGAAAAAAATAAACATCCCTTTTCTGTGACGTACAAAATACAAATAAAGCCTTGCGTTTAGATAAATCACGAATCCCCCGTACATTAAGAGAAAAACAAGACAGTTTAACCGGCATGTGAACAATAACAAAACGAGAAAAAGAAAATAGAAAGTACTATACAACTACAATCGTAACAAAGTTATGAAATGGAATACAATTAAAGTGCAAAACTTGAAACATATCCATACCCCTCAATAACAGTTTAGGCTATCTGTTATGTCCCCTCCTTAGCTTACCTTAACATATTAACGCTCTTACATATTTGTCAGTTTGTTTGTTTTTTGCGAGTGTCAAGGCGGAGGTAATTCATGTATGCGATATAATCACTCTCTATGGATATAATTTGTTGTTCTCTTTGCTTTACATCTTTTAGCTTTGGTAATTATTTAATTGTTGTTGACAGACACATGTTACAGTGAGAAGAATTAACGACTGCATTTGCGTCGAAGACATCAGAGTCGGCGATTTATATCGATGTCCGTTCTGTGCTCTCAGTGATTTTAGACCTTGTGAATATCACAAGATACATAGTCATTTGCAAAGCCACAGACTTCGTGCGGTTCGCCATGAACGTAAGTATGAGTTCAGTTGTTATATGCATGCCTGTTACCTTACAGATAACTTGTTAAGGTTATAGATAATAACGTGAACGGTGATCTTACGTATCATAATTGGAAACTTATGACAAACATGTTTTGCTTTATATATGAATTTTCCTATTTTAAGTTGTGTTCGATGTTTATGATTCTTATAGATTTGATCATCTTTGACTGCCACTTGGAATGCAGACAAACCAAGCACTTTCACTGCTTCCACTGCTCAAAAACCCTAATTAAAAAGTCTGATTTTATAAAGCACATAAATATGTGCAAAGTAGTCAAACAGACGGTGCCTTTGTCTCCTCAGAGTAGTGACACAGCTCCAAAAACGGTCCAGTGTGCGTCTTTGTCTCCTCCCAGTAGTGACACAGCTCCAAAAACGGTCCAGTGTGCGTCTTTGTCTCCTCCCAGTAGTGACACAGCTCCAAAAACGGTCCAGTGTGCGTCTTTGTCTCCTCCCAGTAGTGACACAGCTCCAAAGACGGTCCAGTGTGCGTCTTTGTCTCCTCCCAGTAGTGACACAGCTCCAAAGACGGTCCAGTGTGCGTCTTTGTCTCCTCCCAGTAGTGACACAGCTCCAAAGATGGTCCAGTGTGCGTCTTTTTCTCCTCCCAGTAGTGACACAGCTCCAAAAATGGTCCAGTCAGTTAGTTTTCCTACTCAAAGTGACGACACCGCTCCGCAAGTGACCAAAACGGTGTCTTTTGCACCTCTTTGTGATGACACCGATAAAGCCCTCTTGAAATATGTTCGTAGAAAACAGGGGCAAAGATTATGTTGTCCCCACTGTAATCTGTGCGTTTTAAAAAAAAATCTCAAGAAACATATACAAAGGGCACACTTGAATATTGAACCTGATATCACTGCACAGTCTCACCTTCAAAGTCAGTGCATTGACCCAAAAAATGCAGTTTTTGCTGTTGCAAAATTGTCTAAAGGCCCTTCTATACCCATTCATGTTATCAAAAAAACATGGGGCATTTCACACAAGGTGACTTGTGAACTTGATGTCTGTAATTCTGTAATGGATTTTAAAAGAAGAAGTGGCATGCGATCTTGTCAGTGTACACACTTAAAATCAGTGGATTACTGCAGATCTGATGCTGGAAATGTTGTCCTGCATGAAGAGGCTTTAAGAGAAATGGTACAGCACAAATGGTTTTCAGAGGAACGCAAAAAGACAGTGCTTAAATGCTCAGAAAAAAGCTGAAGAACAAAATGTGTGTTTTGCATCCTATGTGACGCTTGGTGGTCCATCCTATATGCACTATGTGTCAGTTTTTGAGCCAAAAGTTTCATTCTATAACCGATTGGAAAGAATCATGGTTGTTTATAATGCAAAAAACAACACATGGCATTGCCCTTGTTCTCGGCCAAGACGCTCCTGTATACACAAGGCTGTGTGCAAATGGTATCTTTTCCAAACCAACAGAAAAATGTTCAAAAGAGTGAAGAGCACAGAGGTGGAATTGACCTGCAAGACTCCATTGCCAGTGGACACTGGACTTTCTGATTCAGAATGGTGCAGTATATCTTTACAAAGAAAACAATACCTTCTTCACTACCCATCTCAGCAACCAATGTAGATGAAAAGGAATTCCCAAAAGTTTTGGTTCCAGATGAAATGCACTGTTCATCGTGTTCGGAATCCCTTAGTGATCCTTTGCTCATCTCTAATAAAGCTAAAATTGTCACAACAGTTGGAATAATTGAAGGTTGGTATTTATTTGTTAGTAGTAAATTCTTACTTCAATAATGTGTGTTAAGATTAGCTGCTTATTTTGTTTGTTTTTGTTTTTAGGTGTTGAAACCTATTGCAAGACATGCCCAGTGTGTGGACTTGCATATCGCTATCAAGAATGGAGCACTGGTGTGCATAACTATGATGATCACATCATACTCAGCTTGAAACTTTGTCTTATGCTTCAGAGTTTTTTGCAGGTATTGTGGATTGCTTTTTTTACTGTGGGTTGTCCAAACTCAGTCATGAAGGGCTGCTGTCCTGCAGTTTAGCTCCAACTTGTCTTAACACACCTGCCAGGGAGTGTTTTGTATTCCTAGTTAAAACTTGATCAGCTGGACCAGACTTATTAATTAGGTTTGGAGCTAAACTCTGCAGGACAGTGGCCGTTCAGGAGCAGGATTTTACACCCCTGCTTTACAGTCTTCAATGTTATTGTCACAACAATGTCTAATACCTAATGTTTCCTCTTCAGTCTCACACTGCTGTTGAAAGAGTCTGTAAAGCTCTTTCAATATCCAATGGAGTGGTTTATCCAAGTAAAACAGTGCTTTGTGCTTATTTGCACTTTGAAGCATTAACTGATCACGACTACCAGTTTTCCTGCTTAAAGTGTGGATTCCATCCATCTGTTGTTATCATGGATGCTCATCGAAAAGCAGCTTTTAGCATGCCAGGTATGATACAGATCTAATTAGAATTTGAAATATCCTGACTTGCATGTAACTTATTAGAATCAATCATCAATTGAAGTTTTGAGTTGAGCTGTCTTTTATTCATCAAGTAATCCTGAAAAAGTATCACAGGTTATAAAAAATATTTCCACATTGATAAGTCATAATAAATTACATTTAGATCATGTGACACTGATGACTGACACTGAAAATTGTTTTGCATCACAGAAATAAATTATTTTTGATTGTATATTAAAATAGAATGCCATAATTTTAAATTGCAATTTCTGCTCCAATAAATGCAGACTTGATGATCATAAGAGACTTCCTTCAAAGCATTAAAAATAGTGATGTTTCATAAGTTTTGACTTGGCATTGTATTTGTAATTTTATTTTGTTTAGTCAGTGAAATAGAAGAACCACCAGCAAACTTTGATGGACAGGTGGATGTGGAGGCTTTTTGGAATTCACTGCGATTGGAGATTATTGCAAGAGGTCTTGTGGAGAGTAAGTTATTTTATTCATTTGGATCAAAGTACTGCACCGACACGGGTATTTGTTTTATCTTGTATTATGCCTAAACTTTTACACTGGGAGACATTATACATGGATGCAACATGCACACACACAAATTGGAGAAAACATCCCAGAAACACCTGCTATGAGTGTACCCCATGACAATATCTGTTATTACATATTAATTTATTTATATTTATGTATAACTTTATTTTGTTGTTAAACTTTAGAAATAAAAGTTAAGTTATCACTCGCAACAACATTATGACTTGTTGTTTTGTTTTTGCAGCTGGAAACCCCAATCCTTTTACAGTCAAACCAAGTTATCACCTTTGGGCTCCCTGGATTGGACCAAATACTAGGAAGTTGGGCTCTGTCTTAAATACAGAATGGGAGAAAGTACATTCATCAAATCCTAATCCTGCAGCTGAAGTTCCAGTAACTGAGGAAAGGCTTATTGATGAGCTGATGTCACTGAAGGTGTAGTGTTGTTTTGTTTACCTTTTTGTAACAGTATTCTATTGTGATTGTTTATTTCTAATAAATTCTGAGTTTTTTTGTTGTTCTTTTAATTCATAGGTGGCTGCTGTCCGACAGTTATGTGCATCATGTGGGTTAGATAACAAGGGATCAAAGATGGACCTCATAATGAGACTGAGGAGTGAAATACAAAACAGATCATCATATGACAAAATTTTTCAAAATGTTTGGGGTGCATCAGGTTTGTATGCACAGATATATCTTAATTTATAATAGAAAACACACATTTCTTTATTTTTTTACTTTAAGTGCTGCAGTCATTCATTTGAAACAATCTATCACTTAGGTGGCTGGGCAGTTGTTATGTGCCCCTGCGGTGTCGTTAACAGCATTAAAGTCCTGGTGAGAGCTGAAAGTCCAAGGGACTTCACTGACATTTTGCTGTCCTGGAATAAGGAAATGGTGGTGTGTACTGCTACTTGAAGACTCAGGGTAAATTCTAATTCTAATATAAACTTAAAGTAATGACATTTTAGCATTTTGTAATTTTTCTCTCTCTCTCTCTAGGTCTCCTACAGATCGGAAAAGGCACAGAAAAGATGCTGAGGTTGAAGGCCCATGTGAAGTCTAAACTGGTATGTGAAACAGTTTGAAATATAACACCTGTAAACAAAAAATGGCCAGTGAAAATGAACTTTTTTCTTTTTTCAGCCATGGACCCAACAGGAGGCCTTGCTGATGTACTGTTGAATATTATTTCTTTAAAAAAAAATTGGAGTAATGTAATATTTTAAAATAGTTTTTCCATATTTTTATTTCCAGCTACCACCAAAGGTGCACAGTCACATTCTTCTTGATGTTGTTTATGAAGAAGACAAAGCCTTTCACACTCCTTTCTCACTAGTGTGCAAAAAGTTTAATGAAACAGTCCACCATCCAGGTTTTCTTAAAAAAGCTCACTTTGCCTGGCTGGACAGTATGTATAAGTTTTACTTTATGAAATGAGCAAGTTAAGCTAATATATTAAATTCATTTTTTCTTTTATCTTGTAGGTATCGTCAGTCAATCCAGATGTGAGGGAGGAATATAGGGTGGAGTTTAAGCTCACCAGATGTGATGCCTGTGGATTCCTCTACAAAAACACCACTGGATATTGCGTCAGTGGAAAGAAGGGGGTCTTCACTGCGTTCTATTCAGATAGAGAATTTGATGGCTTCTGTTCTATGGACTGCTACTATAGTGTGAATCAGTGAAGGAATGAGTTTTGACTTAGAACACAAGCTTTTGATGACAAATTCAATTGACGTTTCAAAAAATTAATTGTAAAAATGACAACTGAATAAATGTTTTGTGGATAAAATGGTGTTTGGATTAATTGATTAATGTCACTTAAAAGAAGTTTATTAAACCATTTTTACTTCATTTTTTAATTATATGGTGAGTGTTTGATCAAACACGTATATATGTATGCCTTTATACAGCAAAAACATTTCCTGTACCATTATTATAAATGTAACATTACTTTTAGTTTGTATGTAATTTAAATGAAAGTACAAAACTAGTATGACTTTAATAGTGTCAGGAGACATTTTTATCTTTAAAATAATAATTTAATTATTTTTTAATGATTTTATTTTATTATTTAGTTCAAGTACAGACATTTCAAGTAAAATGCAATAAAAAAACAAGATGAATACAAGGCATTGTAAATAAACTCAAAATGTGTAAACCAGAGAACAACAATAACAACTGAAGTATAAAATGAACATATTATAAATACAAAAATAAAAGTTTATAATATCAAGGCAGTTATAGATATTTTCAAAAACTTTTTGTTTTGTGATCTCATGTTTGAAAGGGGTTCAAAGTATACTGTGAGATCAGTGTTATAAAAGGTAATATAGGACAGTTTCTTTTGAGTTATTTTTGTCTTATGAATATAAAACTTCGCCAAAATAATTTAATTATATAATTTTGTTTTTTAGTAAAATATGGTTTTTGGAAACAAAGAAAAATGTCATGAGGTTCTAAATTAAGACAAATTTGTTTGTCATATCTATTTTAAAGTCAGTTAAAAAAGAAATACAAAAAGGGCAATACAAAAATAAATGTTCAATATCTTCAAGTGATGTTACAAAAAGTGCATTTATCACAAACAGTATGAATGTTTTTTAATGATTGAGCCTAAAAAAGTCGCGGTGGTGATGACGTCATGTAACCCGCGCCATACAGAAGGTTTCGAAGGTAACGAATTTTTGAATGTATTCTCAATATCATTATTGCTATTTTTACAGTGAAAGAAATGTATTTGGTCTTATATAATTATTTGTTGGCCGGATCAGGAAGCTTTCGCATCCAATTGTAAAGACCTTACGGCACGCCCCATTCCTTTCCGACCTTATGGCACGCCCATTGCTCCAGCCTGCAGTTACCTCTACTGGGAGACCTGCTCACCTGCAGAGCACATGGGTTGAGCTTACGTTTAGCTGCACGTAAGCACGTAAGCATGTTCAGTGTGCGCACGCGCACGGCACCACTTGGAAACATGGCGGACAGTCACAGGCAATTCGACGTAATGGCAGTATGTAAACACTGCACTTTAAAGATAAACTGAACTTTGAGACGTGTGTAAAATGTTTCCTTAGACATATCGCGACATGAATATTAATGTTAGCTATTTTAGAGTCCCTGAATGTTTAATCGTGCATATGTTAACGTCAGCATCACAAACCCGAGAATTTAAATACATATTATTTGTGGTTCAGCGAAGCATTTTCAGTTTTATCTCAGCTAATGTTAACACTGTCTATTACAACCGATTCATTTCATTATTGGCATTAACATGTGGACACCACCTGTTGCCTTTGGCCAATTTTAGCAAGTGTGGGCAGTGTGTGTAATTAGTTATTTACTTTTTGCTGATATATGTAAATGGTGTGTGTCTGTTTAACCTGCACAGAAGCATCAGACAATACAGAAGAAAGGACATGATCCCCTTCTCTCTATTGAGTGTGCTGCAGATAATACCACTGTGCATACATGTAGTTGGTCATGATCGAGTTGCAGTTCATTACGAAGGTATGTGTGTGAATTATTGTACATTTCTTATACAGTTCAGTTATTGTTTGTGTGTGTAAATCATGTTAAATCATGAAAGTTATGAACCTAGTTTTTTGCATGTTTTGGCTAGAGATGCACCGATTGCAATTTTCTTGGCCGATTCCGATTTTTTTTTTTTTGATACCGATTTTTCCAATTCCGATTTTCTTTCTAAGAACTATTATTGACCGCATAGACAAATAAAATCTACCTTCAATGCAAAATGTAATTTTCATAATAAAATAAATGATTAAACATTACAATTTCCCCCAAACAAAGTTCCAGGATCTTCTCTGACTTCTGATATATAAAGTGCTCTGTGACTGGAAACAGCTAGAAATAACAATTAACTGCAAATGAGTTGCTTTATATAACAAAACAGATGTCATTTTCCACTATTTTTATAAATGGACCTTTTTCTATTTTTTACTCGTCTAACAAAACAATTTCAAATATTACAAGCCTATGAACAAAACTGAAGTGTCCAATACTCTCAACATTGACATTAAGTGACGTTAGATACCAAATATCAGATGTAAAACTGATCGCTGCTTCGAGATCGGCTTGTAACCACACCTGTCGTCACTCACCCCCGTTTTTCCCGGGAGTCTCCTGTAATTTGTATGGCCCAAACCACGTTATATAAATATTCACATCAATATATTATTCCCAGGTTGTCCAGTTGCCAGATCCACTATGGAGAACGGCTGGTCATCCAGGACCATGAATTCCATAATTTTCCTCGTAATTCCTTTGGTCTTTTCGCTGCTCATACCAAGGAAAGATAGGAGAGGATGCTGACTTCTGGCTGCTCTGAGCTCTGGCTAGCTTTAGCCGCTTAACTTTTTTAGCTTCTTTTTTAAAAGCAGTATTTTCAGCTGGGTGAGGGTGTTTTAAGTGTCTAATTAGGTTTGTTGTTCTGAATGTTATCGTGGTGGTTCCCCCATGGTTTACTTTAGCCTTACAAATATTACAAATTGCGAACTTTATGTATTTTTCACTCACCGTGAAGATCTTCCACGCCAATGTCGGAATCGGAAAGACGTGAGACTGACCGGCCGATCACCGGTCCGGGCCAAGCATGCAGAAAACCGGCTGATTCCGGTCCCTGGCCGGTCGATCGGTGCATCTCTATCCATAACACTCTTTTCCAATTATCTGTTGTCCAATGTCTGTTTATTTCCCCACTCGAACCTTTTCTTTTTGTTTTTCTGTTTCAAAAGTGGCTTTTTCTTTGCAATTCTTCCCATTAGTCCTCCTGAGTCTTCTCTTTACTGTTGTACATGAAACTGGTGTTGAGCGGGTAGAATTCAATGAAGCTGTCAGCAGAGGACATGTGAGGCGTCTATTTCTCAAACTAGAGACTCTGATGTACTTCTCCTCTTGTTTAGTTGCACATCTGGTCTTCCACATCTCTTTCTGTCCTTGTTAGAGACAGTTGTGCTTTGTCTTTGAAGACTGTAGTTACACATTTGTATGAAATCTTCAGTTTTTTGGCAATTTCAAGCATCAAATCGCCTTCATTCCTCAAAACAGTGATTGACTGATGAGTTTATAGAGAAAGCTGTTTCATTTTTGACCTAATATTGACCTTAAGACATGCCAGTCTATTGCATACTGTGGCAACTCAGAAACAAACACGGACAATGTTAAGCTTAATTTAATGAACCAAATATCTTTCAGCTGTGTTTGATATAATGGCAAGTGATTTTCTAGTACCAAATGATCAATTTCGCATGATTACTCGAGGATAAGGTGTTGGAGTGATGCTGATGGTCTAGATTTGATCAAAAATGACTTTTTTCAAATAGTGATGGTGCTGTTTTACATCAGTAATGTCCTGACTACACTTTGTGATCAGCTGAAAGCCACTTTGGTGAATTAAAGCACCAATTTCCTTCCGAAACAGCAAAACTTGTTCATTATTCCAAACTTTTCCAAACAGCATTCAGAGATGATATTCTTCTCAGCAACATGGTTCAGAGCGGTTATCTGAGTTACCGTAGATGTTTTCTCTTTGCATCAGTCTGGCCGTTCTCCGAATACCATCAATAAGGTGTTTCCCGTCCACAGAACTGACGCTCACTGGATGTTTTTTTTGTATTTGGCACCATTCAGAGTAAATTCTAGAGACTGTTGTGTGTGAAATTTTCAATTCATCTGTCAGTGGTTTTAATGTTGTGGTTGATTAGTGACATTTAGTGCACATAAATGATAGAAACAGAAGATCTGTACATCACAGAAAGGCTAGAACAAGAGAAAAGCTGTGATTGCTTGTTGAGAGTATTTTGGTGCCCTCTGGTGGGATGTACAGAAACTGACGTCACAGTCAGTGTCACTTCCTAATGAAAGAAATAGAAAGACAGAAGATCTTTAGTTCATTTGAGGACTGGCTCCAGGTGAATCACCAAGAGGCCGGCTCAGAATAATATATTAAACCTGTTTAAAATGTTTGCCAGCATGTGGATATTCAATTTGTTCTTCATCAATGTGAAGGGTAAGATATTTTAATTTGAATCTTTTCTCTCTGGAAACGGACTATTGTTAGTGGTTGTTGGTTCAGTTGGTAGTCAAGGCTGTATGCTGTCATGTAAGTGTTTAAAGTTTAAAATTAAAGGATTCAGAAGCAACATTTCATGTGTTTAATACAACAATGTTGCTGAAAACTAAGCAAACACAATTGCGCTGTTCTGAAAATAGCAAAATTGCTTTTGAAAAACATTATATTAATAAAAGGTCCTGCCATAAAAAATCAAGAAAACAGTTGAAACTGAAAACTAACAAATGTTAGAAATGGACCTTGTTAAACTGACATGATTAACTTCTGTAAAGTAAATTTGAAGCTATGGAGCACAATAAGTGCCCACCCACTCTTCAGCCGTTCTGATTGCGGAAGTATTTCTTCCATTGGGATTTCCAAAAATCCTTTATGCAAATAAAGTCCTTCAGACAAAAGGTACAAGACTGTGTCTTTAACATCTTCAATGAGGGAATGAACAACAATCCCATGAAGCATTGTGAATGACGTAATCGAATAGAAAACAATGGAAAAATGTAAAACTAATGATTTTTAGATTGTTGATTATAAATATAGAAACAAAATATATAAATGACATTTATTACAGAATATTCAGATATATAAAAATAAGTAGTTTGAGTGGCATTATGAGTGTGGGCGGTCACTGCAGAGCTCTTTTGCTGCACTTTGTTGGCAGCGATTCTCTGTTTGGTGGACTTTTGTCTTCAGGATCATGAGTAGTGTAGTTCCTTACCAGGAATTCTGCTATTAAACATTATTTTAAGTAATGAAGTTTAAATAATGTGGACTGATGGCTTCAACAGAAGCATATACCATCGATTAACAACCTCACGGTAGGACTGTCTTTAAAGGTTTAACGTTAGCATAAAAATGTAGCAATTTCCCTATGGAGTAAATGTACAGCCTATGTTGTCATCACATGTGCAGAACACAACGCAGGTACAAAACAAGCATGTTTGTGACCATTTCCTCACTCAGTGTCGGATGTTTCTTTTGTGGTCTCTGCATAACGTCGAGCTAAACATGAAAATGTCAGGCACAGGCACAGTTGTCAGTAATCATCGAAAGGCATGAAAAGGCTTTCTGTAGTACCGTGATACCAAATACAAGTAATGTTCTGTGCCCCTGTTGCACTGTCTGACAGACAAGCCCCTTTTCTTTGTGCATGTGCTCTGAAAGTGGATACATGCAAGAACTTGAAATTGATTCAGTTTTATTTTTCTAAAAATATCTAACCTTTTTCATATTGTTCTAGTGGGTGGAGAGGCAGGTGATGTTGGAACAGTTCAAGTGATGGAGGGTGATGTCCTGAGACTACATTCAGGAGTTACTGATCTAGAGGAAAACGTTCAAGTACTGTGGTCAGTTAAAAGTGCCAGTCTAAACACTCGTGTTGCCCAGCTGTATCATGGGAAAATTTACAGCAATTATCATGAGAGATTCAGCGGTAGAGCACAACTGGACCAACAGACTGGAAGTCTAACTATCTCAGACATCAGGATTGATGAATCTGGACTTTATGATGTATTTATTAATATGAACAGACACATCTCAGAGAGGAAGTACAAAGTTGATGTATATGGTAAGTATTGTTGTCTCTAGCGAATCTGGGATGGGTGGTAACTTGAGCCAGAAAGCAACCATTTAGCAACACCTTTGCAATCCCTCAATAACCACCCGAACAAGCTAAGATGGTAATACCACACTTAAAACCACTCAGAAATGTAGAACTGCATAGCAATGCCCTAGAAATCACCTGGAGCATCCGAACAACATGGTGTCGAATTTTGCATGGGCAACCATTTAAATGGGAATTTTGTCCAGAAAATGTAAATATCTAGTAATGATATATTATAAAGTGTCCTTAATGTACTACGGTCAAACAAAAGAGTATAAGTTCTTTACAAACAATTAGAAAGTAAAAAATGTGAATATGAAATATGATGTAGATGTTTTATCTTGTCCTAAAGCACCCATCATTGTACCTACCCCCAAGACCAGTTCATTGATTAGTGTGCACCAATTAAAAGGTGAGTCCTGCTCACTTCTAAAACGTCTTCTATGTACAAAGCTTATATACATAAGATGAACACATGTAAGTGAGACTGTGGGCTGGCAGTGGCGGAGCTAGGGGGTGGCCAAAGGTGGCCGGGTCACAGTTGCTGTTTTAGTCATTTCTTTTGGCCATTTTTTGGCACAATTTAGTTCTTTAGTAGTGAAAGCATCTCTGTACAAATTTAACACGTGCACACACCAAGGTCGCCGGACCTCTCCGTCACGGTTGTCATTGTATTCACTCAGCCCTGTTTAAGTGACAAGAGCTTGTTTAGATGACTGGCAGAATAAAGACTGCCTTGACATTTAACCTTACAAACTGTTGTTTACCACTACCAGGTACCTCACAGACGAGCAACAGCACCACCCATCTTCAAAACCGAGAGCTCTGTCCTCATGATGAAAGTAAATAGACTTTTCCTGCCACAATTACCACTATGCAACATTCATACCTCCACAAAGGCATCTGTTGACGTATGTTTAACTCTATATGCCCTTTTACTTTCAGACTGTATGGAGTACTGCGGTTCCACTGAGGTTGTGGTTCGATTGGTTCTGTCCGGTCTGGTGGGAATCGCGACGGTTGTGTTTCTTCTGGAGCACGTGTGGCACATGAGGTGCTGCTCAGTTCATGAAAGAAATCCCTCTTCTGATGTGCCGATTGGACTTAAATGAGGTGTCACAAACAATCGCTTTGACATTGAAGCAGGTTACAGGGAGTTTAATCATTGATAGGCAGAATTATAATTGATCATCTCAAATTCACAATTGCAACTTAATGGACCGGTGAACATTTATTTGGTGTTTGTTTTTTCAATAGCTCTTAAACCTCTGTTCTTTGACACATAGTCAGAATTGTACTGTAGGTACTTATCATGTGATCTATTAAATGTAAACAGTACAGATAGAATAAAAGTTAATATTAAACAAAACACCTTTACTTGCACCACTGAGTTGCTAAAATATTCTTAAAGGAGTTTAATAGGAATATTTCGGCTTCAATACAAGTTAAGCTCAATCAACAACATTAGAAATGTTTATTACCACACAACAACAATAATAATGATAAATGATAATTTTGACTCGTCCCTACTTTTAAAAAAGCAAAAATGGATGTTACAGTGAGGCACTACAATGGAAGTGAATGGGACCAATTTTTGGATGGAGAACAAATAATGTGTCCAGTCATTTCTGCAATAAGATGCATTTCATAAGATTGTATGAATCTGAGAAGCATTACATGATTCAACTTTCTTATTAGACTAAATGACTTAAGCTCTAAACCATCGAATGGGGGGCATCAACAGTCACTTTGTCATTCTGTTAATATTTGTTGGTGTAGCTCAAACAACTTCCTGTTCCCTTCTTCATTGGTCTGTTTCTCGCTGTTGTTGTTACATATCGCAAAATAAATGTATAGTGTTTTTCCCTGAAACATAGTTTCGTTTCATCATCTTCCATCAGGGGCTTCCTGCTCTTTTGGAGCATTGTACTAACAAGCTGATGAGTTCAATGAGACCGGTGTGTCAAAGGACATTCAATCGTACATTTCACTGGCATTCAAAGAAATGTGAGTGTTTTAAATGAAATGGTTGAGCAGGAAGTGGTCTAGTGGTACAAGTTCTGCAGTGACATTCTTTCAGTGAGGTCTGATCTATATGAAACTGCTTTACATGACAATACGTTACCACAATAATGGCAAGCTAAAAATAAATACATACTGATTTCAGAGGTTAATAAATGCAAATATGTTAAACTATGTCAATATAGGAACCATGGGTGACAAATGATGACAGTCTTTTTATTCATGGGTGAACTATTTCTTTAAACTCACTGCCTGGTAAATCCTTGAATAGGACACTAACTACAGACATGTGCATCATTGAATAGGTCACTGTAAAACAGTTCATGCTCACGGGCAAGGAAGAGGCGAGAAACCGGCTTGACATATAAATGATAGTTTTAATGAAGACCTTTAAAGACAAACACATTGGACGACGGACATGTTCGTGAACGATATCGCTCTCACGCACGTCCTCCACGGTCGGCCTTTAACCCTCTCGGAGGCTTGATTAGCCTAATACGGGACCGGGCGTGTTGAGTCACGACCCGGCCCCGCCCTCCACTGTGCCACAGTCACTAACTACAGAAATGCGCGTCCTTGAATAGGGCACCAGCTACAGAAATGCGCGTCCTTGAATAGGGCACCAGCTACAGAAATGCGCGTCCTTGAATGGGGCACCAGCTACAGAAATGCGCGTCCTTGAATGGGGCACCAGCTACAGAAATGCGCGTCCTTGAATGGGTCACCATCTACAGAAATGCGCGTCCTTGAATGGGGCACCAGCTACAGAAATGCGCGTCCTTGAATGGGGCACCAGCTACAGAAATGCGCGTCCTTGAATGGGGCACCATCTACAGAAATGCGCGTCCTTGAATAGGACACCAGCTACAGAAATGCGCGTCCTTGAATGGGGCACCAGCTACAGAAATGCGCGTCCTTGAATAGGACACCAGCTACAGAAATGCGCGTCCTTGAATGGGGCACCAGCTACAGAAATGCGCGTCCTTGAATAGGACACCAGCTACAGAAATGCGCGTCCTTGAATAGGGCACCATCTACAGAAATGCGCGTCCTTGAATAGGGCACCATCTACAGAAATGCGCGTCCTTGAATGGGGCACCAGCTACAGAAATGCGCGTCCTTGAATAGGACACCAGCTACAGAAATGCGCGTCCTTGAATGGGGCACCAGCTACAGAAATGCGCGTCCTTGAATAGGACACCAGCTACAGAAATGCGCGTCCTTGAATAGGGCACCATCTACAGAAATGCTCGTCCTTGAATAGGACACCAGCTACAGAAATGCGCGTCCTTGAATGGGGCACCAGCTACAGAAATGCGCGTCCTTGAATAGGACACCAGCTACAGAAATGCGCGTCCTTGAATGGGGCACCAGCTACAGAAATGCGCGTCCTTGAATAGGACACCAGCTACAGAAATGCGCGTCCTTGAATGGGGCACCATCTACAGAAATGCGCGTCCTTGAATGGGGCACCAGCTACAGAAATGCGCGTCCTTGAATAGGACACCAGCTACAGAAATGCGCGTCCTTGAATGGGGCACCAGCTACAGAAATGCGCGTCCTTGAATGGGTCACCATCTACAGAAATGCGCGTCCTTGAATAGGGCACCATCTACAGAAATGCTCGTCCTTGAATAGGGCACCAGCTACAGAAAAGTGCATATGTGTACAGAATTCACTTGACATAAATAAATGTACACATAACAAAATCTCATGATGACCATTTACATTTTGCATTTAGATAGAGACAGAAAGACAGAGATTTTATTAATCCCACATGGAAAATTGTGGTGTACTTTTGCGAGGAAGAAAAATAATAAAATTTCTTCATACTTGGTCTAAGAATAACAGTTATGACAGCCCAAAGTGACACAGGAAATCATACTTTATGCTATGAAAATGTCACATGATAAATAAAAAGATATTTGACATTTCGGCATCTCCGTCTCAAATGTCTGTATATTCTTCACTGTCTCATACATCCTCTACAAGTCAAAACACGAGCACAATTACAGCAGATCATGAAATCTAGGGCAACCAGTTGTCCAGATAAAACCGATGATCCTCCACATGTATGCAAACCAAAAAAAACTTTTTTATATGCTTTTTCTTGTGGTTATCTAGTCATTTAGAAGTAAAATCTATGTACCGAATCATATATATATATATATATATATATGATGTTTCCTATCAACTGTAAGGATTTTTAGAAAACAAATTATAAGAGAGCCTGGGTTACAGGAAAATTGAGCCTATATATTGAGGTATGTATACTGTATATTACTGAACTACTGCACTTTCCTCTTGTGCTCCTCACAGGCAACTAATTTAAAGGGACAGTTCACCCAAAATTGAACATTCTCTGATCATTTACTCACCCTCATGCCATCCTAGATGTGTATGACTTTGTGAGACTTCAAAAACCAAATAAAGGCAGCATAAATGTAATCCATAAGACTCAAGTGTTTAAATCCATGTGTTCAGAAGCCATATAATAGGTGTGGGCTTGCTTTATGTGCTAAGGTTAAAAAGGTGCTATTTAAGTACAGACCATTTACCTGTCATAAGTGTAAGGGGGGATAGAAGACATGGGAGCTTCTCCCCCCCCCCCCCCCCCCCCCCCCAATCGGGTGGTACCTATAAAACTGAGGAAAAGACTGCGCTGTGTCCTGTGTGTGAATTCCAGGTGGACAATTTCCATGACAGTGCCACCTCATATATGTGTGAAATCAAAAAATGTTTTGCATGGGCTGAAAACGGTTGATGTGATGGGGGTTGTGATCAGACGGAGGGGAATTTCTTTATAGCCTGGTTTTAATAAAACATTATGCACTTTTTTAGGGCAGCTGTGGCTCAGGTGGTAGAGCGGGTCGGTTGCTCGCAGGGTTGGTGGTTTGATTCCAGGCCCACACGACTCCACATGCCAAAGTGGCCTTGGGCAAGACACTGAACCCCAATTTGCTCCTAATTGCGCCTTGCATGGCAGCTCTGCTGTCATTGTGTCTCATTCACACAGACACCACTGTAAAGTGCTTTGGTAACCTCTAAGGTTAAAATGGTAAATGGTCTGCACTTATATAGCGCTTTTTTTTTTTTTTTTTTTACCAGAAACACGTTCACTTCACATAAATGTCATAAATTATAGATAGTATGCACATTTCAGTTATTATATCCTAGGTACAAATTCAGTGAGTTGCCAAAGGGACATGACAAAGTGCTTGGTATAAGATCGATAGAAGACATTATTTTGTGATGGATCATTTTAATGCTTTTAATTAATTACAATGAATAACACTTAAAAAGCATTTAACTTTGGTGATTGAACCTCAACTTCACAAAGTCTGGGGGACTGAAAGTGGGAGGGGCGGCTGACGCAGTCTCGTGGCTCAGCTCTCACGCCGCTATCCTACTTAATCTGTTAGGGAATTGGATTTACTATAGGCATTAGAGGGTAATAGCCGTAGTATGATAACATGTGCAGCGGAAAAGTGCCAGTGAAAATGCGTTACGGTTCGACTCGCCTCAACTCTACTCGCTTTTCTTTTCTGAGCTTGCATTTCCACTGCAGTTTAGTGCCGCATCAACGTGGGTGGGATTATAGGCTGATTGTCATAGTTGTGCCGCCTCTACTGCCATGACATCATCGTAAACACGACACAAACTGACCAAAAAAATAACACGACCGCTAGCTGTTAGCTTCTAGCTCATTGTGCTGCATAAAGCAGTTGTTGATGGTGATTTTACACGAGTGTAACAGTTAAATTGGCCTGGTTGTTTTAGAAGCTTCCAGTAGCTGCTCAACTAAATAAAGTGAAGATTTCAAGCAGAGTATAGAGTTAACGTAACAAAACGTACCATCCTCCATCATGGATCAACACCAGTCCAGGGCACTCTCTCTCCCATTGCTCGCCGGTTTAGATAGCATCCATTTGGTCGAACCACTTCCACTTTTCCTTGATGGTTCTGTAGACACTTTTACGTTTTTTTTTACTTTTCCCTACACTGTTGGTAGGTCCGGTGGTAACTGTTTGTGGCCAACAGCTGAGACACTTCCTGAGTGACATTTAATTTCACTCATCACTAACGAGTGGACCGTCTACACCTCGTTTATTGAACACGGCGTGGTTTTGCACACAGCCATTTCTTTTTTCACAATTTGAAAGGTGGTTGATCAAACGATACTGTTATCACTGTTGCTAACTTTAAAACTAGCGGGTTGATGTTGCGTGTCATAAATCCATTGACACTGATAGTGACGATTCTCTCTGACCAATCAGTGATCTGCAGGATTTTGATGTCATATTTAGTATCGGTTCGGCTCGCTTGGAACCTCGACCGAGGTGGTACTAAAAACAGTATCAGGTACATGCAGTGGAAAAGCCCCATTACAGGAAGTAGAGTAGGACTGCTCATGGGGGTGGGGGGTATTGAAAGCCGAATACATGGTATGACCTGTAAAGGAGGAATGTCTTCATCTGAATGCAACAACGAGAAGCAGTGGAAAGGGTCCAGTGTCCAGCTGCCGGGGGTGGCAGAGAGACCTATATATATATATATATATATGAAGCTCTGCTCTGCTGTCGAAGTGCCCAGGGGTGTTGCTCAACACAACCGTAGTGTGCGAGGGGGAGAACCACTGTAATGCACCGTAGATCCAACAGCTTAGAGGGAGAGAGATAAATGGAACGGCAGGATAGATTCAGCTCAGTGAATGAGTCCGCTCGGCTCCGAAGAAGAAATCTGAGTGTGTGTTTGCAAGCGGCACTCCTTTTATACCCGCTTGTCCAGGGGAGTGGCATGCAAATTCCACACATCAATTCTCATTGGCTTTTTCTCAAAGATCAGAGATGTCTGGGCTCCCAAGTGTGAACCCCTAGTGTCAACTCATCAACACAACGTTGAGTGAGTGACAGATAGGGAACTTCAATTCTTCCCACAATCCTAACCATCTCTGCATTTCAAATTTCAAAACACAAGCTCTGTCCCAAAATCTAGGTAACTGCATGCCAAGGTAAGTACTTGATTATGATGCCTCTTAGGATACCTCCAAACTCTGAGGAAGTATTGCATGAAGGCCTACCCTTGATAGATGTTTTATCTGGTGAAATGTTTTAATGACTTTTTGTTGTCTCTTGGACTTTCATGAGCACAGAAGACTATCAGTATGTCCACAGCGTGAAGGTTTACCCCCAGCAGTCCCACATGCCACATTGCAACGTGAAAAAATTCCAGAAGAGCTTAATTGAGTTACCATAATAAATGGTCTGCACTTATATAGCACCTTTTTTAACCATAGCACTATTCAAAGCGCTTTACACTGTTGACTCATTCACCCATTCACACACACACCAATGATGGCAGAGCTGCCATGCAAGGTGCTAGACTGCCATTGGGAGCAACTTGGGGTCCAGTGTCTTGCCCAAGGACACTTCGGCATGTGGAGTCATGTGGGCCGAGATTTGAATCACCAACCCTGCGATTAGTGGCCGACCCGCTCTAACAACTGAGCCACAGCCCTGCATGCATGCTTGAATTCAGTGCTGAGATAAAAATATCAATATTTATAAATATACATGTTGCAGCGGGGGCGTGGTCAAGCGCCCGTCCGAAGGGGAGAAAGCGGTAAGGGCGCTTGCACCTGAGCTAAATTATGTCTAACACCTGTCTCTAATTTCAGTGAGTATGGGGAGAGCGGCATAAAAGAGCACCAGTGCCTCCAGTTGAGAGAGAGAGCTTAATCAGCAGACATGTCTGTTGTCCTATGTGTTTGTTTTAAGTTCTTCATTAAAATATTATTTATATTGACAAGCCGGTTTCTCTGATACGCCGTAGCTCGTTCCTCAGCCACTTCTCCACCCTCTACAGGATGACAGCCGCGCCTCTCCGGGCAGATCAGAGGCAGTCCTCAGCCCCTGGCGGACGGAACGCCCCGCCGCGTTCCCGGGGTGTCGAAGGGTCCTCCCCCCCGCCCCTGGCAGCGGATCTCCCGCTCCAGGCGGTCGGCGCGAGCCCCTCCCCGCACGCGGTCAGCAGTCTCCAACCCCGCCGCGTTCCAGCGGCTAGTAGGGGACTCCCCCGCCCCTGGCAGCGGCCCTAACCGCTCCAGGCGGTCGGCCAGGAGCCCCTCCTCCCCTCGTGGTCGGCGGCCGTTCCTCCGCTACAGCGTATCCCTCTTCCTTCCCGGGTTTCGGCACCAATGTAAAGGAGATCATTTTCATGGGCAAGGAAGAGGCGAGAAACCGGCTTGTCAATATAAATAATATTTTAATGAAGAACTTAAAACAAACACATAGGTCAACAGACATGTCTGCTGATTAAGCTCTCTCTCTCAACTGGAGGCACTGGTGCTTTTTATGCCGCTCTCCCCATACTCACTGAAATTAGAGACAGGTGTTAGACATAATTTAGCTCAGGTGCAAGCGCCCTTACCGCTTTCTCCCCTTCGGACGGGCACTTGACCACGCCCCCGCTGCCACAATACAATAAATATGAAAGAATTTCAGTTAATTAAAGATGAATTATTTCACCCAAAAATCATGTGCTTGGTATTATTATCATTATAGATTCTAGATATTATTCTTAATACTATCTGTCTAGTGGGCTCAGGTGGTAGAGCGGGTAGGCCACTAATCTCAAGGTTGGCGGTTTGATTCCCGGCCCACATGACTCCACATGCCGAAGTGTCCTTGGGCAAGACACTGAACACAAAGTTGCTCCCGATGGCAGGCTAGCACCTTGCATAGCAGCTCTGCCACCATTGGTGTAGAGTGTGTGTGTGTGTATAAAGTGCTTTGAAAACCACTAAGGTTAAAAAATAGTTTTATAAATAACACTATAACATATAATGCAGACCATTATGTAGAATCACTGTTAACGTCAGGAGTCATTGTGTTCCTGTAGTAATATGATAGGCTGTGTTGATATACTGTATTGTTTACAGTACTACAAATATAACAATGTTGTCAGGTTGATTCAGACATGTTTAACCAAACCAGTTCATTTAGATGTTAACACATGAAGCACATTTTTAGGTTAACATTTTGAATCACTGAGAGATCAGAAAGAGAAGAAAAGCTGTGGTGAAATGCTCCTTGTTACTATCTAGCAGCTGATTTCATGGGCAGTGGCACTTCCTGATGAAAGTCAGAGATATGAAACATCTGAATGTTCATTCTGCTCAGATCTTTCCAGGTTATTCACTGAGAAACAAACTCAACACAATAACTGATGCCTGTTAAAATGCTCTTCAGCATATGGGTTTTCATCGTATTCTTCATCGGTGTACAAGGTAAGGTATTTTTCTACTATTGTTTTAGTGGTTTTGGTCACTGGACGAGTGGCTTGCTTGAACATTTTTAACATTTAGTAGTCGCTGCACGCTGTCATGCAAGTCTCGAATGGTACTCAAAACAAAGTTCACCAAGCAATAAAACGTGTGTAAAATGACAGCATTTTAGAATAGAGGCAAACTCTTTGTGCTCATTAAACTTTACATTTACTCATTTGGCAGATGTTTTATCCAAATTGACTTACCAATGTCTCCTTAAGATGAGTCGCTTGTTTTTCCTCTATTGTATGAAAGTGCCATATTACAACGTTTCACTAGCATCAGAATAGTATTCAAAACAGTTTTTTAAGTGACCGGTTAAGTGCTCTTGGAAAAGATGTTTTAGGTAGTTTTTTTGAAGACAGAGATCGAGTCAGCTTCACAGATGTAGTTGGGAAGGTCATTCCACCAACGTGGTATGATGAAACTGAAAGTCTGGGAAAGTGTTTTGGTGCCTCTTTTGGTGTTGTTACAACAAGGCGACGCTCCTTAGCCGACCACAGGCTTATAGCAGGAGTGTAGTTCTGTAGAAAAGATTTTAGGTATGTGGGAGCAGTCCCAGTGACTGTTCTGTATGTCGGCATCAGAGCCTTGAATTTGGCACGTGCATCAACCGGCAGCCAGTGGAGAGAGACAAAGAGTGGTGTAACATGCGCTCTCTTTGGTTCATTAAAGACCAGACGTGCTGCTGCATTCTGGATCATTAGCAGAGGTCTAATAGCACATGTGGGGAGGCCTGCTATGAGAGTGTTACAGTAGTCCAGTGTAGTTGTGACTGAACAAGCAACCTTTCGGTCAGTAACCCAGAGCCTTAACCAACTACTACTTAACTATTGAAACTCGTGATTTTGAAATGA
The DNA here is from genome assembly GCA_032164185.1 of Moxostoma hubbsi. NCBI lineage: Eukaryota > Metazoa > Chordata > Actinopteri > Cypriniformes > Catostomidae > Moxostoma > Moxostoma hubbsi. Next base: position 48,726,330 of record JAVLUX010000001.1, read on the forward strand.
GGTTCTGAATGTACCGAACACCGTTCCTCCTTAGTTAGTCGAGAGAACTGGCAATCAGTCTACTAAACTTTTATGTTACAAAGGCAGGTGAACATACCATGACCCCTTCAGTTATTATCATTATTACCTGAGATACACAAGACTGCAAGGGTGAGAAATTTAAACTTTGTTTTATCCTCAGTTTAGTTGTTTCTATCGAGAAATACCGTCACTAGTTTTGAGAAAAACTAAACAGGTCCATTTTTGAAGGTTGACAGCAGCACTACATAGTGTAGATGCCCAATACATATTAAAATATATGATAAATAGGTCACCTATGTGGAAAGGATGCTAATATGACCATATCCTGCCACAGCTTATCACGGGACCCTTGCCCCCCTAAATTGGAATGGTAGAGTGGTAAGAGTTGTATTCTTATTTTCCATCCCACTGAGAGTTCAGTGACCCCACATCATTGTAAATAGACCAAACTAATTATCTTTAAACAAAACATCAATGCATTATGACTGCATTGAGTGGGGTAAAGTTTAATTAAAATTAATTATTTATCAAATATTCACATATGGTGCATAAGATACTGTCTGGAAAGGTCTTAACGTCTGTTATTAAAACAAACATTTACACATTTTAAAGACTGTAAATTGTATAACTTACACTTTAATTAATTTAATGAATTAATAGTTGGACACCTCTGGACGTTTTAGTGCTGTGGGTGGAATTTACAGACGGTCCCTTACAGGCGCTACTCAATGAAAGTCCATCAGAGCATTTTTAGGCATAATTCTCCAGCGACAACAAGTGTTAACCATTTCTGATCAATGTTTTATGCCTGTAAAGTCATACATTCTTTAACCTAACTGTGCTAATGATATCATTGTAAAATTGTCGGCTCCAGAGAGCGGGTAGGAGAAACCAAACGTCAAGCAAATAGCCATAACTTCTGGAGATTATGTAGAAGTCAGCGTTAGTTTTGCATCTTTGTGCCTGCAAGCTCCAGTTTCAGTTCTACTTAATGTGGATTATACGTGCTGATGTAAGTGTAAGTTAAGTACTTTTATAGACCGATTTCCCACATTATTATCACAAAACCTGATCTGGATCTCAGTGAGCCCAGCTCACTAGAGCTCGCTCTTATTTGGCAAGCATTCATTATATGTTCTCTATAATGAGGTATTTTTTCCACTGCCTGTAATTTAATGTTTTGCACTGTAAAATGCAGAAACAAGACAAATGTAGCGCAACAAGTTTGGCAAAACAAGCGAGTGACTGATGAAACGGGTATGAACCGGGCTGGACTGGTAATCTGGCATACTGGGCATTTTCCCGGTGGACTGACGCACTTTTGGGCCGATCAGGGGCGGACTGGTCATCGGGAGAACTGAGCGGGCCGGTGGTTCGGCCACGAAACGTGCCACATGGGCAGCGACAAGCAACAATGAGCCGCTGCGTTAAGCAGAACGGACCACAAAACGGTGCCGCGATGTGCAGAAAAGGACAGCGAACACCATCCAAACTTCAAAAGTGGCAACCATAGATGCTATGGCAATTATTAATTAATAACAATTGAAAAACGAATCATATGACAAAGTGTTCGACATTGCTCCGTTACTGTCAAATAGACTCATGCGATGGTCTCCGGTGGTACAAAACTACAACCTTGACATCAGACACAGAAAAGGTACCGAAAATGTAGTTGCGGATGCCTTATCTCGAGTTCATAATGTGTAATGTATATTGTTTATTCTGCTGTTTAACGACTCAGTTTGTTGTGTTGCTGTTATACAAACAATATATGTTTGTTCTTATGGGTGAGGGTGTGTGTGGTTATTTGCCATAGTGTTATTCTGTCACCATACAGAGACCCTCCATTGGTGGTTCCTGCAGGAATCCCTGATTACATCATCAGACCGTCACCTATATTAAGGAAGTTTTGGTTTTGAGGAGGAAGCTTGCTGTTGAATGTTAACGTTGTGAATTATTGAGTGTTATACGTTGTTTAATCGTTTGTACTAATTTACCTAATTTGTGTTCTTGTGACTTGGTTACGTCTGTTTTGTTTTTCCCCGATTGGCCTTCGCTAGTTGTGCTTCCCTGATTGAATCATTCTGTTTGTTATCGTGATACTACGGAAAACGGACAGGTAAAGTGGTCACGTGACGTACATTGGGCACACGTAGGTTTTTACGATTGTATATAAACACTAGGTTAGAAGTGAGTGCCACCCTCTGTACGTTTGGCTAGGAAGAAGAGTTTAATTAGGGCGTCTTGGATGCTGAAGATCTTTTGTCTTTTTCTTGGTAGTTTAGAGGTTTTCAAGTAGTCAGTGGACTTTTGCTTATTTTCATTTGTTTGGCACCATTCGAGTCCGTTTTTCTCTAGTTTGGTGCGAAAAGTGTAAATCAATCCCAGAACAACAGCAAAGGACCTTGTGAAGATGTTGGAGGAAACAGGTAGACGAGTATCTAGATCCACAGTAACACAAGTCCTATATCAACATAACCTGAAAGACTGCTCAGCAAGGAAGAAGCCACTGCTCTAAAACCACCATAAAAAAGCCAGACTACAGTTTGCATGTGCACATGGGGACAAAGATCTTTTTGGAGAAATGTCCTCTGGTCTGATGAAACAAAAATGTAACTGTTTGGCCATAATGACCATCGTTATGTTTGGAGGGAAAAGGGTGAGGCTTGCAAGCCGAAGAACACCATCCCAACAGTGAAGCATGGGGGTGGCAGCATCATGTTGTGGAGGTGCTTTGCTGCAGGAGGGACTGGTGCACTTCCCAAAATAGATGACATCATGAGGAAGGACACTTATGTGGATATATTGAAGCAACATCTCAAGACATCAAATGGGTCTTCCAAATGGACAATGACCCCAAGCATACCTCCAGAGTTGTGGCAAAATACCAGTTTAGGTATTGTTGGAGGGACACAGTGTTGAGTTATTCGATTCCCTGTGGAAAAAGCCGTTTACTCACTGTTGGGCCTTCCTAGTAAAGCAACATGGTGATGTTGTATGTAAAGACACTCTGTACCTCATATCTGTCGACTTAAGCTGCTCATACTGATCTTTGTTGGGGCTTCTTCATGAAGGAGGTGTTGTTCTGGTTCCTAGAAAGGTCCCGTGTTGTGAACCCTCAGGAACTTGAAGCTGTTGTTGATGGTGTCCACCTCAGCACCATTTAAAAGCAAGGGAACTGGTCTTTTTACAACAATTATTAAGTGCTTTAAAGTCACAAAACGGCATTCACAAACCATGTTACTTCTGTTATGGGATGTATTCTCATTATGTTCATTATTCAACAAAGTAAATGTAGGGCTGGACTTGACTGGAGATTGAACCGATCTTAAAAATTGGGCATGACTTAACAAGGGCTCAGGATTTGGCTGTTCAGCTGCATCAGTGACCCCTGCTTGTAGATAACGTAACTACACCGTTGTGCGGGCACAAAAGCACTTTTCTCCTTTGGCCATGTTAAACAACAACAGTTTAACAACAGTTGACCAATTTAGAGGGCTCTCGTGAAGCATGAAATCCCTTTCTGACACATTCTGTCACAAATCAGGATAGTTACTACTGAACATTTACGGTTCTAGTGATTTGCTCAAAAAAAGGCATGCACCCAGAACCAAGTGGCAGCGTCCAGGTTGCATAAGTCTGGGACAAGACATTTTTTCACAAAATGGGAATTAAATGGCCAAATAAGCATATTTATTAATTAGATCATACCTGTATGCCACTGGCATGTGCATTCTATTATTTGGACTTTGTATTGCTGCAGACTGCGTCACATACTATTTAAAACTGGAATCCCTCATGGAAAATCCATTTTAAGATTGTAACTGTGTTTTGGATCATGGTAGCTTATTTCTAGCTGGTCATGAGCTGGTCCAAGATGGTCATCAGCTGGGACACCAGCTTAGACAAGCTACCAGCTTGTCATACCAGCTCAAAGTGGTCAAGCTTTTTGTTTCGGAATATGGTAGCTGGTCGACCAGCTTGGACCAGCTCATGACCAACTTGGACCAGCTCATGACCAACTTGGACCAGCTTGGACCAGCTCATGTCCAGTTTGGACCAGCTGCCATGTTCCAAAACCTAGCTACCAGCTTAAGCTGGATTTTCCAGCAGAGATAAGCAGTTCGCAAGTATTGCACACCAAACAAGACAACTTTTATTTCATCTCAAATGTCTTAATGCATTGGACTAATGCTGTAGTTCAGTTGGTTGAATGTAGTTGAAGCTTATTTGCCACTAATAACCACTATTTAACCCATTTTAATATGGTTTCAGATGTAGTGAATGGTAAATGGGATGAGTTAAAGATGGTTATGGAGGGAGAAGGACTGACCTTGCAAACAAAAGGTCTAAAGAGTGAACTTACGAGTCTTGATGAAGCAATGTGGCAGTTTGGAAGTGAAGAACGAACTATCCGTATTGCACAGGTGTATCAAGGGTCTGCACCCTTTTATGAGGAGAAACTCACTGACAGACTGCACCTGGACAAACACACTGGATCACTGACCATTTGCAACATCAGCACCAGTGAATCTGGGCTTTATAAAGTGACTCTCACAATCAATGGACAAATATCAGCGAGGACGTTCAGAGTTGATGTTTACGGTAGGTTTTTGAGATTACTATGAATAAATGTCAGGATCATTTAAGATTTTGTCCCATAAATTGTCATCTTATAGACAATGGCAATCTTTTTTCTTGTCTTCAAGTACCTGTTTCTATACCTGCCATCAAGAGGAGATTATTGGTTGGTGCAAACCAAACTCAGGGTGAGTCACCCCTCATCCTTAAATCGATTCATTAAGCAGATGCTTTTATTCTAAGCAATTTACAAATGTGCAGTAATCAAATCCAAGTTTCCTGGTGAAATGAACACTAGAGGCACTACAACAACAACGACTTTTAAACTCTTTTACACAAATCATGAGTGAAAGAGCAGATTAGCATGTTCCTCACACAATGCTATCTTGACATCGAAACACTTACTACAGCGCATGACTTGTAAGGCGATACATTTTAACGTTTACATTACACAATAAACATTTACAAGCTTGTTCGGGTGGGATTCAGGTGCGGAATGGCCATTGGGAAGTTTGGGAATTTTCCCAGAGGGCCGGCCCCGAATGGGCTCAATTGGACTCAACTTTTGGGACGGTTTCTATGTAAAATCCCGGGTCGATTTTTCTTCCCAGTCCGCCCTTGGTGGGACTGATGTGTGGTGGTTGCACTTGTAATGGAAGAGTCCTGAAGATCATGCGAGCCGACACTTGAGCCAAAAGTGTCATAGAAGTAGTTTTAATGGATTATGTTTAAGGTTTAGGATAGGGACACAGGTGTGTGTTGATTTAAACTATAGAGCATTAACCATATCGGTTTGGGAGAAATGAATAAAAATAAAAACTTTTAGTGCCACACACATCGGATTTGCCACGAAATGTGTAATAATTTTGTAAAAATGTACCTACACAGACATTTCATTTTTATGAGATCAAGTTGAAATGATCAATGTGACAAAAGCCTAATAGGAAAATGTCAAATGTTGTGATTTACTAGCCTAACATGGGCCAGACATTGAAATAGCATTATCCATATTATCGAGTAAGAGGTACAGTTTTGGCAAAATACCAGAGTTTGATTTGGACACACTGACTTTGACTTCAACAACAAAAAATATGGGAAGCGTTCTCTCCCTTTGGCAAGTCTATTATTTTGCTATCTGCGTCCAAGCAAGATTATATGGATTGTTGGATTAAACTTGTTTTTGAAGGGGGAGTCAAACTCCATTAATGTGCCTGATGTAAATGTGCCTGATCTGTGAAATTTTAAGTTATCTATGAACTTTCAAAATGGGTGTCCACCAGGTACATCTCAAGAGATGGAGGAGTTCTGTTCTGTGATCTGCTCTGTAGGGAATGATCGAGACGTGCTCATCTCGTGGTATAAAGGTGGTGAAATGTTGAATCAGACCAGAAGTTCAGATCTCAGCATCAGCCTCAGTCTACCGTTACACCTCCATTATAATGATGCAGAGAACTACAGCTGCACAGCTGCAAATCCAGTCAGCAATAAGACCATCTACCTTCAAATTAAAGACTTCTGCCCACAATATGAAGGTACGGGAACTAATAAAGCCTCTTCTTACCACAATGACATTGGTGCAACTTCTAAACAAACAGTTTCATGTCAATATTTCTGTCTTTATCTTTCAGATTGTCAACAGTATTGTGGTGGTGTTGAGGTTCGGTTGGTTCTGTCGGGTCTGGTGGGCATTGCCACTCTTGTCTTCCTGGTTGAGCACATGAGGTTCCAGGGAAGAGTTCCATCTTCTATGAGCTCATAATGCTTTCATTAGAGGTTATTAGTGGAACCAAAGTGAACAGCAAAACTAATGATTGTTTCCAACAGGTTTCCAGCATTTGGACAAACAGGTGGTCGAAACAATTATCTTACAACATATCATTGACAGCTTTAAAACATTTTTAATTGTTACAAATCATTCATATAGATTTTATTTTTAGATTTATATAAAAATACATATAATTTACATGTACCAGAAATATTTTAGTCATTCATCCATTTGTCAACAAGCCATTGTCATTGTTGTGTGTGTAGCTTTAAAATCTCAAATTGTGTCACATGAGCAGAATATGTACTCACCTTCATCCCAAAATGAAAATGGTCATCATTTACTCACCCTCATGACATTCCAAACCTGTAGGACATCTGTGAAACACAAAATGCCAAATAAAGTGCTGTGGAAAAGTATTTGCCCCCATCCTGATTTCTTCTGTACATCTCATTGCCCCCCTTAGTTACTAAATCTATGAAACTGCATTCATAATGGGGTTCAGCTGGACTAGACTCGCCCAGACTTGATTACTGCCAGCCCTGTTCAATCAAATCAACACCTAAATATAGCTTTTTCACCAGCATTAAAATTGGCTAAAAGGTCTCACCCAGTAGCACACTGTGCCAAGGTCGAAAGAAATTCCAGAAATTACGAGGAAAATGTGATTGAAATACATCAGCTGTTTCAAAGGCTCTGGAACTCCAAAGGACCACAGTGAGAGACATTATCTCCAAATGGAGAAAACTTGGCACAGTAGTGAACCTCCCCAGAAGTGGCCGACCTTCCAAAAGTCCTCCATGAGCACAACGACCACTCATACTGGAAGTCACACAAAAGCCAAGGACAACATCCAAGGAACTGCCGGCCTCTCTTGTCTGAATTGTGCACACCTTGATGATCCTCAAAGCTTTTGGGAGAATGTTCTGTGGACTGATGTGTTGAAAGTGGAACTGTTTGGAAGACAGGGGTCCCGTTACATCTGGCGTAAATCAAACACAGAATTCCAGAAAAAGAGCATCAACATACGGTCAAGCATGATGGTGTGGGGATGATCTGCTTCTTCAAGACTTGCAATAATTGAGGGCAACATTAATTCTGCTCTCCTAGAAAATCCTAAAGTTGAACGTCCGTCATCAGTCTGTGAGATGAAGCTCAACTGGATTATGCAGCAAGACAATGATCCAAAGCATAGGACTGATTCCACCTCTGAATGACTCAAAAGAAGCACAATGAAAGTGTTGGAGTGGCCTAGTCAAAGTCCTGACTTGAACCCTTGAGATTGAGGTGCTGTGACAGGACCTTAGATGGGTAGTTCATGCTCAAACCCTCCAGTGTTGCTGAACTAAAGCAATTCTGCAAAGAAGAGGGGACAAAATTCCCCCACAGTGTTGGGAAAGACTGATCTCCAGTTACCGGACACGTTGGGTTGCAGTTGTTGCTGCTAAAGGTGGCACAACCAGCCGTTTAAGGGGGCAGATAGTTTTTCACATGGGTATGAAATATGATAGAGGTTGGATAACTTTATCTCTCACCTTTCAGATGATCTGCAGTGTTGTGGTTTGATTGGTTCGGTCTGGTCTGGTGGGAATTGTCACAGTTGTGGTTCTGCTCAGCTCAAAGAAGAGATCCATCTTCTGTATGCTCATGATACTCGATATGGCCAAATGAATGTGGAAATGTCCCGCTTCTAATTAATGGGTTTGCCCATTCCAGTTTTTCCAATGAAAACAAATCTTACGGTCACACCAGATGACATTTTAGGGAAATCTGTGCTTGCAGTCTTCTATAGAAGATAGCGCTGTGTAAGGAAATTAAATTCTAATCTTAATTTACTGAAAATCTTCTGCTTAACTCATTCGAATCTGAAGCGTGAGAATGTCTTTGTTTACATAAGGCCAGTGATCACACCGGACACCACGTGTCAAAGGCAAAATTGAAGAAGAAATGGTTAAGAAACTGTAAGAAATCTGTAACAGCATTTATGAGTGCCACACGCACCCTAATGGTGAGCACAGATTGTGTGTGCGCTTCTCACTATTAGGTTACACAAGTGAATCGTTTCAACTTTGAACCTCGTTTTAACCCCTAACTTGGGGGAAAAAATAAAATAAATAAAAAATGCACAATTTGTAATTTATACTTAATAAATTATTTTTATTTTTACATTTATTAAATACATTAAAAAATGTATAAAAATAAACGAAATATACAAATTTTTATGTACAATATACATGTGGGAGACTAACAGCTGTCGGTTACTGTGGAGTGGTGGTGGTTTAGGGGCTAAAGCACATAACTGGTAATCAGAAGGTTGCTGGTTTGATCCCAACAGCCATTGATCATTTGAGGACTAGGCAGGGTGGCGAAGGGGTCCGATGTCCTTTCACAGTCCTTTGGTACAAGTACGCTTCTCTTTATTTTCCTGCAATATAATCAGATAACAAACGAGTGAATCAATCAATCAATGAACGCGCTGGTGCAGATCTTGCACAGACATGCAAGCGTGACATATGAAAGAATTATCCAAACATTTTTTAGTACCACTAGACAAAATAAAAAGAACATTTGCAACACAATTTTTTTTTCAGCTCTCCTAAACCATCAATAAGCAGCTCTACTCTAAATGAAACAGTCATTTGATGCGGTTATCAACTTCATTGGTGAAGTTGTGCAACTCTCTAGATCAATGGTTCTCAAACTTTTTACACCAAGTACCACCTCAGAAAATATTTGTTTCTCGAAGTACCACCATAATGACCAACATTAAAATACAGTAGTAGCAGGCCGAACTATTCAGCTACAGTTATGCACAGCTCAATAACCAGGCAGTTTTATTTATAATAAGAACATTTATTATTGTCAGCCAGTTTGAACATTTTAACAACACAGTTTTAACATCAACACTGCACTGTGCTGCTGACATAGAGGTAAATAAAATACAAATTAAATAATGATTAAATTAAAATGTATTGCACCTAAAAGTGAAATAAAAACTGTACTTGAAGATTAAATGAAAATGTATTGCTTCAGTTAGTCACGTTTTCGCAAAAAAAAAAAAAATCCACTGGCTTGTCCTTCAGCGCGTGTGTTTGGTTACAAGATGCCGTTTGAGATGCGACGGTTTCATGAACTTTGCCACATACCGCACACTGCGGCCTGCGCTGAGGAGCTCCCGCTCCAAATAAATCCAAATTTGATATAGTTTGGGTCATAATTTCTCACTAATTTGAAGCGTTTATCAAAGTTGCCACTGCTGTTTGCACCTGTGCTCTGTTCACTCTCGTCCTCTTCAGTTCTTGTACTTGAAACGTTCTCCTCCTGATCCGAACTTCTCTTGCCAGATTGAAGCCACGATAGCAGTTTTAAACTTTTCATAATTTTATCATCCACCTAACATTCATTTATATTGAACCTTTTCACAAAATTCCCTGCCCTCAAGTGTGCGTTTTTCAAGGCAACCGTTATAGAACGGTCACTTTATTGTTTCCATGGTGACGCGTCATTGCTTGTCACGTGACCACAGCCATTGAACGACTGATGATCTGCTTTTATTTCTTTTTTTATTCAAAATATTCACAAATTTGTTCGCTATACTATAGCATTAACTTTATAAACATCACCTTTATAAACATCACCTTTATAATTATCACGTTAGTTGAGCTCTATGCGCGATGGGCGCAACCTGATTATAATGGATAGGAATATTAATGCCGCTTCCATAGACATCAGTGTGTATTTTACAAACTCTAAATGTATTGTTTTTTTTGTTTTTTTTTAGTACTTATGTGAATTTAAATGTCTGAAACCTAAAATAAACATTATGTGGATGAAAACACTGAATAGTTGTGAATGATATGACTCCGCTGAGCGTGTACGTCTCTGGCTCAGCGCCAGCCAACGCGCGAAAGCACAGTTTGAATTTATCAGTTGGTCAAGTCACGCGCTCACCGTTCTACTCACACCGGTGAGATCGAAATTCAGTAATTCCTCTGCGTACCACTACCACACTTTGAGAACCACTGATCTAGATATATGTGAAGTGTCAGCTATAGATTTATTTATATTTATTTTCTTATTGCAGAACTTCTACACACACACACACACACACACACACACACACACACACACACACACGGGGCTCAGTGTCTTCCCAAGGACACTTCGGCATGTGGAGTCGTGTGGGCCAGGATTCGAACCACCAACCCTGCGATTAGTGGCTGACCTGCTCCACCACCTGAACCACAGCAGCCCACTACAAACTACAAAAAGGTCTCACAAAAAACACCATAGTTGAACTGTAATTGTTATAGTACAAAGGCAAATTTTCATAAGGGATGGATAAAGCTATTGCAAGGGAACACAAAAGCCATTTCAGGGAAATAAATTCCAAAGGGCTCTGTAGAATCTCCCAAACATTGGATTGTTCAGCATACCCACTGGCAGAAACAGAAATCAGCAGTAATGAATGAATGCAATCATATTCAAAAACAGGAGTGTCATACCTTCATTGAATTGTGATTCAAATCCTACATTGAATGTTCCTCTTTCTTGCGGGTGAAGCGTCTTGTCCTCCATCTTTAAAGACCACAACAACACAAACACAGCATGTAAGGAGTGCTACTTGAGTGTAAAATAATCCCCACTGGTGCTCTTTGGATAAGGGATATTTTGTTCAGAGGCACTCAGAGTAGGGTATACATTTAAAAAGCCTTTATTAGGTGGTCAAGGCTATTGATTTAAAACATACCACAAACAGACATGATGCAGCATACAAGGCCTTCATCAGGGACATCTTGAATAAGAGCGCCCGCTTCCGCTAGAGGTTCAGCAGACTTCTTCCGGCTCTTTGTCTGTAAAGTGATAAATGAGGTTTAATCACTCAACAACCACTTCATTGCAACTGCACATGATATTTGTGAATACTGCACAATTATGCACCTGCCAATGTTTTGTAGTGTACTCTATTCTCATGTGTTATGTTCAGTTAACAAAACCATTAAATTATCCTGGATAGTTTGACATATAAGAGCTCATTGTACTATAAAACACCAAGTTTCAGACCTGAAAACTTCCTCAGAGCGCGTTTATTTAAACCAGGTTCTAGAAATGGAACTTTTGGAATTTGAGGAACTTGTGATGTCACAAGGACCAAAAACATCTGCATATGACTGCCTCTTCAGCAAGACATCAACACCTACTTTTCATCATTGCACCCTTGGCCCCGCCCACTGGTGCTCACTGCTCAGTTACCCGGGTGAAGAGGAGAGATGGGCCTGTCATGGGAGACTCATCTACACCAAAGGGGAGTTATACAGGACTCCATCTTGATTTAAATGGTTTTCTACACTAGATGAACGGCTTTGACCATTTTCATGCATCTCGCACTGCTTAAGAGACACAATGTAAAGTTATAACTCTAAAAAGGAGACCTCCATTCGGTTTCATTCCACTGCACTTTTTCAATGTGGATTTTCTCCCCAATTTGGAATGCCCAATTCCCAATGCGCTCCCAAGTCCTTGTTGTGGTTTAGTGACTCGCCTCACTCCAGGTGCCGGGGAACGAATCTCAGTTAGCGTCTGAAACAGTCAACCTGCGCATTTTATCACGAGTGCATTTCCGCAGAGACGTGGCACGTGTGAAGACTTCACGCCATCCACGCACAACTCACCACACGCCCCACCAAGACCAAACCACATTATAGTGACCACGAGGAGGTTACCCCATGTGACTCTACCCTTCATAGCAACCGGGCCAATTTGGTTGCTTAGGAGACCTGACTGGAGTCACTCAGCACGCCATGGATTCAAACTCGCGACTCCAGGTGTGGTAGTCAGCGTCAATACTCGCTGAGCTACTCAGGCCCCCAATCTCTGGCTATTTTTTAAATGGATCCTGGACCATTTTTTTGCACCCATCGGTGCCATTATTAATGGTTAGCCTTTTGTAAACATTCACTGAATGGACTTGTTTGATCGTTTTGATGCATTTACGGCGATGCACGCAGTGTTTTAAGAGGGGTACAAGCACAACTATTAGAAACATGTCTCTGTTCTGTTGCTGCCACAGACTGGGAGAAACATGTCTTTGTGTGTAAACAAACACAGAAGATTTGAAGACCACCATCTTATCTGCTCTGCATAATAACGTTTGTGTATTCACAACATTTCAGCGTGGATTGCTTGTGAACCAGTCTCGATACTATTCAAGCGTTGCAAAGGAACTTGTGGCATGTGATCATGTGTCTGTCTGCGGGAGAGGGAGAGCGGTAAGGCTCATCACCTGGGTTGTGATTTCTCATAGTGATGGCGGAGGGAGACCTGATAAGGCACACGAGTGTCAGTGTGGAAGAGAAACAGCAGAGAGGCCGAGTGTACAGCAGTGGCATGTTCGTCAGACTGTTAAAAATCGAACTTAATGCCCGAGTGAAAGATTAACAGAGTGTGACCACACTGTACACAAAAGTGTGAAAGAAAATAAAAGACTCACACTGACAATTGTATGTGAAACTTCACATGTCTAAGCTTGCCCCAATACCCCTCTAAATTCTCAAACACTACAGTGTCAAATACAGGGGACACATACAGCTTCACCCGAACATGCTAAATGACTTTTGTTACATGTTCAAGTGATAATACTTGCCATTTTACATCTGTAGATGTAAAGGACCAGAATAACTATCCCAATCAACACAACTGCTGCAATGACTGGTTTAACTAAACCTCCCTCTTTGGGTGTGGGGGATGTTGGGTGCGGTGATTCTGGGCTGACGGTACTGTACTGGGATTCTGTAAGAGACAAGAACAGAAACAACTAGAAAAGGAAGTTCATGAAGTCAGACTATGAAAAATAGCTTGACAAGCATTAAAGAGATAATTTTCACTCATGGGTGATCTATCTATGTCAAAATTCACTCGCCCGCATGTTGTTCCAAACCCATTTGACTTTTATTCTGTGGAACACAGAAGATGTTGAATGTTATCCTAAGTCACCATTTACTTTACTGCGTCTTTTCTCCATACAGTGAGAGTGAATGGTGATGGAGGACAACATTATGCCCAACATCAATCACCTTTTGTATCTGACGGATAAACGTCAACGGGGTGAACTATTCCTTTAAGTTTACATAAACATCAGTCTATGGGGTTATGATAGCTTATACGGATGTCACGTGACAAAAGAATGAACGACTTGGACAGGACGACTGCAGAGGTGAACCAATCTTTCGGTTTCTCATCATTTGTCCATGGCTGCATTATAATTTTTTCCTATTGGGACTATAATCAAGACATGTTGGGGGGAAATTGTCTATTGAAAATGTAACATTTTTTAAAAATTACTTGAATAAAGATTTGTGAAACTCTAGCAGTCAACGGATGTAAAAAAAAAAGGTCCGACTTATAGTTAAAAGAGCCAATCAACTTTAAGATATAGACATCGCCGGTCAAGCCAATCTAGAACGCGCATGCGCATTAGCTATTCAAGCCGGGAAAATTTAGTTTTTATCGTAATATAAGGTGAACGATCAATTTATGATTCCAGTATTGTCCGATTTTATTGCTGATTTTTGAAAGATGTTCTTTAATCGTAATCTTGACCAGCCGTTTTTAAGATTTCTGTCAATATTCCCGAGAGCGGTACAAATATGGCCGATAGTGGACTGACTCGCTAGAGACACTTTGGCGTCGTGTAGCATTCAGAACAGACATGTCAAAATAATTGTACATTTTCATGCTAAAGGCTAAATAATAATTAAACAATTTCGATGGAGTTAAGTGTTATAAGACAACATAAAAAGGAGGCTGGTTTATGGTAGCAATACTTACTGTTGACAACTAATGTAAGAGAGCTAGCATTAACGGTGTTCCCGATCGCGTTGACAGTGTAGCATCCTCGGTCACTGAAACTGACATTAGCAAAAGTGACAGTCCCATTGTCAATGTGGATTTTGTCTGACCGAAAAGACTTGCAGCCCTTCTTCGTTTCATCAGGCGAGCAGTATCGAGACACGACAGACCCGTTTTCACACGGTTTTAGCACAATCACTTTAGAAACATGCTCCAATCCAGGGAATTTAAAGAGGACGAAACTTTCTCCCTCTGTCACCTCCACCTTCTCGCTGTCATTTGTAGCACCTGATAAAATTAATATTTTAAGTGTAAATGCGAACAGATTCACAACTTCTTGGATCATCAAATCATGTGCCATTTAATGCCCTTTTTTAATACCCATTAATACATTACCTGCGACGAAGAGAGGGATTATCAACAGGAAAAATCCGCGACTGTTCAGAGACCTCATAACGGCAAGAATCATTTATCAGAAATGGTGCGACAGTGTGTATCGGTGTGTGTGTGCGGGACAGTGCGAACTTTAGTAACGACGACACGAGACCAGTTACGTGCAGCGACGCAATTCTACAGACAAACAGCGCATGCGCGGAGTCACACTCTATCACCTGCAACAGGTAACCTTCCGCGGTGTGATTTTTAAATAATAAACTTTTAAAATTGCACGGTTTCTTTGATTTATGTTATAGCTCAATACGATGCATTTTTTTCTAGTATTGTTTCATAATATTGTATAATATATTTTTTAATTGCGTTTAACTTTAATCTGGTCCAAGGCCCAAAGTTCTAGAAGTTTCTGTCTGAAAGTGAGTTCGCTGACGTCACACGGTGTATCTCTGCGCGTCAAGATGAGCGGAAGAAGAAAATAGTTCCTGTGTCTAAGCAACTATTCGCTAATATAATCATTTTTTTCCACTTCAAAGCTTTTATGAGATGTATTAATATTCATATTATCTAAATACTAAGATCACTAGTTAAAAAAAACAACAACTTTAGAATCGATATTTTTATGTGAGGATCATCAGTATCGGAATTATCGATCCGGTCATCCCTAATTCAACATAAACCGCCTGTTCATTTGTTGCTCTAATTCACCTCTTTTGACGCCTTTTATCCGTTTTATTTCATTTTTCGACGACACACTCAATAAAAAATAATAATATATATATTATTTTTCATACACTAAACGCTAAGGGAAAAATCTTATTTGGATGTCAATGATTAGCAACAACATTGATTTTGATGCATTATTTATTTTATTTTGTTTGTGCTGTGTCAGATTAAAAAGCAAAACTCACACTCAGGACCTTAGAGGACAAAAATGTCCATAATACAAATACTGCCATAAATATATTATATATTCATATTTTCCACTTTGTTTTATCCAACATCAGTCCTGATAACTACCAAATATTAATTCATTTTAATCCTTTAAATGCCCGTTTGTTTACATAATGCCACTGTTGTTTCTCTCTCTCTCTCTCTCTCTCTCTCTCTCTCTCACACACACACACACTTTTAGCTGCATCATTTATTCAGTTGTCCTGCAGGTCTCTATAATACAGTAAACAGAGAACAGGGGAAAAGCTTGTATTTGCTCCACAGGCTAAACATGAGGAAAGTGGCGTCATCAGGTGGAAAATATTAAACTTTAAATTGTGAATCCAGGGCTCCTGAAGGAAAACATAATACCATAGAATTCATGATTTTATGCTTTAATGGCACTAGGATCAGATATTGCAGTTTTAATGGGTTTCAATGGGGACATTTTTGTCCTGAAGGTCCCGAGTGTGACTATATTGTCTAAACAGTGTATTACAGGAACTGAGGTTGAAATATCAAAATTCCCCCCCAAAATACACACCTTTGGCAAAATGTATGCCACTGGCATTAACACAGCCAAAAAAAATGTCCCGAAGGTCACACAAGGGTCAAATCGCTTTTGGGGCCATTTTGTTTTAATTTGTGTACATTCATTCACATTGGCATGTTGTCAGTCCATAT
Organism: Moxostoma hubbsi; assembly: GCA_032164185.1. Taxonomy (NCBI): domain Eukaryota; kingdom Metazoa; phylum Chordata; class Actinopteri; order Cypriniformes; family Catostomidae; genus Moxostoma; species Moxostoma hubbsi. Next base: position 48,742,552 of record JAVLUX010000001.1, read on the forward strand.
TCTGTACTTGACCAGACCTACAACTCTTGTCTGACCTCACCAACACCCGTTAATTCAAAATAAACAATTTGCAAATGAATCATTACCAAGAAAATGAGTTTATTCTTTATGCTGCTAAAGAAGCAACGAGATCCATGTTCTGATGATCCAGTCACAGAGCGCTCAAAGACAAAATGACAACACATTCTCCATCGTCTCTGGACTGCATTAGGCAGATTATATATATATCACCTTTACTGTATAAATGGTCTAATGTCTGGTTAGGAGTATGATGTGCTTCCTCTGAACTATTGAACATGGTAGTAACCACTGAGCATCATGAACGTACAATTTTAAACTACAAAAAAAAGTGAACCGTTTGTCTCTCTTGAGATCAGATAAATGAGGGGTACATTAGAAATGGCCATTTAAACCAATTCAACCAGAGTTTGGGCCACATATATATCTAGATTAAAATGAATTTGTTTTTACATCTGTTATATTAGCTATAAAACCCAGAGAACATATGGTCAGCTATGGTCCGAAATTCAATGGCAAAATCCACCGTGCTGCGGGAACCTTGACGGAGAGGAAGCAGGCGCTTGGAAGCTTCTTGACCACTGACAGGATGATCAAAAACCCGCTTGAACTCTTCCATAAATGCCACGTAGGAGTCACAATAGACCTGGGATTGCCACACTGCAGAGGACCAGGAGAGGGCCTTGTCTGAAAGAAGGGTAATAATGTAAGCGACCTTGGAACGGTCTGTGAGAAAACTTGAGGGTTGGAGCTCGAAGGTGAGGGAGCATTGGGTTAGGAAACCATGGCAGGAACTTGGATCTCCAGCAAAGGGCTTGGGAGGGCCACTGGAGAAGGCCTGTCACCACTCGGGGGTGGTCTGGAGGAAGGTGAAGGACCAGGGAGGGGTCAGAGAGTTGAGAATGACTGGCCATCAGCTCTTGTCAGCTGAGAATGTATTGAGCAATCACCACCAACAGGTCCTTGGAACTGAGTGTCTCTGGGTCCATGTCTGACTAGGTTTTTCTGTCACAAGCTGGGCTCGAACCCGGGTCTCAGATGAGGAGAGCTGAGTGTTCTACCACTTAGCCACATTGGAGGTAATGTTGGACCCAAGTGATACACACAAGGCAGTACTCCAGGCGAAGTAGATTTATTAAATAAATAATAAAAAAAAAAAAATTCTTTGCAAGTAGAAAAAATCCAACAAAAGTTCTTCTCAGAAGGAGGTATTACTAACAGTAGAGATAATGCAAACAATAACAAGAGAGAAATAAAATGACTCCACGAGGGGAGAAAAACTAAATCAAATAACCAAGAACAGCTTACATGGGATAGCTTGGAAGGTCTCAGTGGAACACAGCAGGAGAAACATAGCCAAGACCCAAAAACCGAGTGAGAAACAAGGGGGAAAAACACAGCTAAATACTCTGGGGGAAACAAGGCACAGGTGACCTGGATTACGCTAACAGGGGCACACAAGGAAGAACTAAGGTAGAAGGGAACACCGGTGACCTCTAGAGGCCCGGAGACAAACAACAGGAGGCAGGATGCTGACAGAGACGTGTTCATCTCGTGGTATAAAGGTGGTGAAATGTTGAATCAGACCAGAAGTTCAGATCTCAGCATCAACCTCAGTCTACCGTTACACCTCCATTATAATGATGCAGAGAACTACAGCTGCACAGCTGCAAATCCAGTCAGCAATAAGACCATCTACCTTCAAATTAAAGACTTCTGCCCACAATATGAAGGTACGGGAACTAATAAAGCCTCTTCCTACCACAATGACATTGGTGCAACTTCTAAACAAACAGTTTAATGTCAATATGTCCGTCTTTTTCTTATCTTTCAGATTGTCAACAGTATTGTGGTGGTGTTGAGGTTCGGTTGGTACTGTCGGGTCTGGTGGGCATTGCCTCTCTTGTCTTCCTGGTTGAGCACATGAGGTTCCAGGGAAGAGTTCCATCTTCTATGAGCTCATAATGCTTTCATTAGAGGTTATTAGTGGAACCAAAGTGAACAGCAAAACTAAAGATTGTTTCCAACAGGTTTCCAGCATTTGGACAAACAGGTGGTCGAAACAATTATCTTACAACATATCATTGACAGCTTTAAAACATTTTTAATTGTTACAAATCATTCATATAGATTTTCATTTTTAGAGTTATATAAAAATATATATAAATTTACATAGAAATATTTTAGTCATTCATCCATTTGTCAACAAGCCATTGTCATTGTTGTGTGTGTAGCTTCAAAATCTCAAATTGTGTCACATGAGCAGAATATGTACTCACCTTCATCCCAAAATGAAAATGGTCATCATTAACTCACCCTCATGACATTCCAAACCTGTATGACATCTGTGAAACACAAAATGCCAAATAAAGTGCTGTGGAAAAGTATTTGCCCCCATCCTGATTTCTTCTGTTTTTGTGCATATCTCATTGCACCCTTAGTTACTAAATCCCTAAATCTATGAAACTGCACTCGTAATGGGGTTCAGCTGGACTAGACCCGCCCAGACTTGATTAGTGCCAGCCCTGTTCAATCAAATCAACACCTAAATATAACATTTTCAGCCGCATTAAAATTGGCTAAAAGGTCTCACCCAGTAGCACACTGTGCCAAGGTCGAAAGAAATTCCAGAAATTGAGGAAAAGGTGATTGAAATACATCAGCTGTTTCAAAGGCTCTGGGACTCCAAAAGGACCACAGTGAGAGCATTATCTCCAAATGGAGAAAACTTGGCACAGTAGTGAACCTCCCCAGAAGTGGCCGACCTTCCAAAAGTCCTCCATGAGCACAGCGACCACTCATACTGGAAGTCACAAACAACCCAAGGACAACATCCAAGGAACTGCAGGCCTCTCTCGCATCAGTAAAGCTCACCGTTCATGACTCCACTATCAGAAAGACACGGGGCAAAAATGCCATCCATGAAGAGTGGCGAGGCGAAAATCACTAACAGTGAGCATTAAAAGCTCGTCTGAATTTGCCAAAACACACCTTGATGATCCTCTAAGCTTTTGGACTGATGTGTTGAAAGTGGAACTGTTTTGAAGACAGGGGTCCCGTTACATCTGGCGTAAATCAAACACAGAATTACAGAAAAAGAGCATCAACATACAGTCAAGCATGATGGTGGTGGTGTGATGGTGTGGGGATGATCTGCTGCTTCAAGACTTGCAATAATTGAGGGCAACATGAATTTTGCTCTCCTAGAAAATACTAAAGTTGAACGTCCGGTCATCAGTCCGTGAGATGAAGCTCAACTGGAATATGCAGCAAGACAATGATCCAAAGCATAGGACTGATTCCACCTCTGAATGACTCAAAAGAAGCACAATGAAAGTGTTGGAGTGGCCTAGTCAAAGTCCTGACTTGAACCCTTGAGATTGAGGTGCTGTGACAGGACCTTAGATGGGTAGTTCATGCTCGAAAACCCTCCAGAGTTGCTGAACTAAAGCAGTTCTGCAAAGAAGAGAGGGACAAAATTCCCCCACAGTGTTGGGAAAGACTGATCTCCAGTTATCGGACGTGTTGGGTTGCAGTTGTTGCTGCTAAAAGGTGGCACAACCAGCCGTTTAAGGGGGCAGATAGTTTTTCACATGGGTATGAAATATGATAGAGGTTGGATAACTTTATCTCTCACCTTTCAGATGATCTGCAGTATTGTGGTTTGATTGGTTCGGTCTGGTCTGGTGGGAATTGTCACAGTTGTGGTTCTGCTCAGCTCAAAGAAGAGATCCATCTTCTGTATGCTCATGATACTCGATATGGCCAAATGAATGTGGAAATGTCCCGCTTCTAATTAACGGGTTTGCCCATTCCAGTTTTTCCAATGAAAACAAATCTTACGGTCACACCAGATGACATTTTAGGGAAATCTGTGCTTCCAGTCTTCTATAGAAGATAGCGCTGTGTAAGGAAATTAAATTCTAATCTTAATTTACTGAAAATCTTCTGCTTAACTCATTCGAATCTGAAGCGTGTGAATGTCTTTGTTTACATAAGGCCGGTGATCACACCGGACACCACGTGTCAAAGGCAAAATTGAAGAAGAAATGGTTAAGAAACTGTAAGAAATCTGTAACTGCATTTATGAGTGCCACACACACCCTAATGGTGAGCACAGATTGTGTGTGCGCTTCTCACTATTAGGGTACACAAGTGAATCGTTTCAACTTTGAACCCCTAATGTCTCGTTTTAACCCCTAACTTGAAAATAAAAAATGCACAATTTGTAATTTATACTTAATAAATTATTTTTATTTTACATTTATTAAATACATTAAAAAATGTATAAAAATAAACGAAATGTACAAACTTTTATGTACAATATACATGTGGGAGACTAACAGCTGTCGGTTTCTGTGGAGTGGTGGTGGTGTAGGGGCTAAAGCACATAACTGGTAATCAGAAGGTTGCTGGTCTTGAATGCTCTTAAATGTCCCGAGCACCTGCACAGCCCACAGCTCTTGAGGAGGATTGATCATTGGAGGACTAGGCAGGGTGGGGAAGGGGTCCGATGTCCTTTCACAGTCCTTTGGCACAAGTACGCTTCTCTTTGTTTTCCTGCAATATAATCAGATAACAAACGAGTGAATCAATCAATTAATGAACGCGCTGGTGCAGATCTTGCACAGACATGCAAGCGTGACATATGAAAGAATTATCCAAACATTTTTTTAGTACCACTAGACAAAATGTAAAAATTTCAGCTCTCCTAAACCATCAATAAGCAGCTCTACTCTAAATGAAACTTCATTGGCGAAGTTGCGCAACTCTCTAGATATATGTGAAGTAAACACACGCGCGCACACACGCACACCTTAAAAGTCTTTAAAACAATCTTTCATTTCAAAACATTCGATTATTAGCATTCCCACATAAATCGGCAGTAATGAATGAATGCAATCATATTCAAAAACAGGAGTGTCATACCTTCATTGAATTGTGATTCAAATCCTCCATTGAATGTTCCTCTTTCTCTGCGGGTGAAGCGTCTTGTCCTCCATCTTTATAGACCACAACAACACAAACACAGCATGTAAGGAGTGCTACTTGGGTGTAAAATAATCCCCACTGGTGCTCTTTGGATAAGGGATATTTTGTTCAGAGGCACTCAGAGTAGGGTATACATTTAAAAAGCCTTTATTAGGTGGTCAAGGCTATTGATTTAAAACATACCACAAACAGACATGATGCAGCATACAAGGCCTTCATCAGGGACACCTTGAGTAAGAGCGCCCGCTTCCGCTAGAGGTTCAGCAGACTTCTTCCGGCTCTTTGTCTGTAAAGTGATAAATGAGGTTTAATCACTCAACAACCACTTCATTGCAACTGCACATGATATTTGTGAATACTGCCTCTTCAGCAAGACATCAATGCCTACTTTTCGTCATTGCACCCTTGGCCCCGCCCACTGGTGCTCACTGCTCAGTTACCCGGGTGAAGAGGAGAGATGGGCCTGTCATGGGAGACTCATCTACACCAAAGGGGAGTTATACAGGACTCCATCTTGATTTAAATGTTTTTCTACACTAGATGAACGGCTTTGACCATTTTCATGCATCTCGCACTGCTTAAGAGACACAATGTAAAGTTATAACTCTAAAAAGGAGACCTCCATTCGGTTTCATTCCACTGCACTTTTTCAATGTGGATTTTCTACCCAATTTCAAATGCCCAATTCCCAATGCGCTCCCAAGTCCTTGTTATGGTGTAGTGACTCGCCTCACTCCAGGTGCGGGAGGACCAATCACAGTTGCCACAGTGTCTGAAACAGTCAACCTGCGCATCTTATCACGAGTGCATTACCGCAGAGACGTGGCACGTGTGAAGACTTCACGCCATCCACACACAACTCACCACACGCCCCACCGAGACCAAACCACATTATAGTGACCACGAGGAGGTTACCCCATGTGACTCTACCCTTCATAGCAACCCTTGCCAATTTGGTTGCTTAGGAGACCTGACTGGAGTCACTCAGTACACTCTGGATTCAAACTCGCGACTCAAGGTGTGGTAGTCAGCGTCAATACTCGCTGAGATACTCAGGCCCCCAATCTCTGGCTATTTTTTAAATGGATCCTGGACCATTTTTTTGCACCCATCGGTGCCATTTTTAATGGTTAGCCTTTTGTAAACATTCACTCAATGGATTGTTTGACCGTTTTGATGCATTTACGGCGATGCACGCAGTGTTTTAAGAGGGGTACAAGCACAACTTTTAAAAACGCGTCTCTGTTCTGTTGCTGCCACAGACTGGGAGAAACATGTCTTTGTGTGTAAACAAACACAGAAGATTTGAAGACCACCATCTTATCTGCTCTGCATAATTACTTTTGTGTATTCACAATTCAACATTTCAGCGTGGATTGCTTGTGAAAGAGTCTCGATACTATTCACACACACCTAATAAAATTAGCTTCTCATATTAGATTTTTGTCTTATTAGTTAAAAATGACATATTTGCATACTGTGACATGTCATAACACATGTTACATAATAATTATCATACATCTTTCTGTAATTGACATTATAAACTCTTGTTTAAATTGCATTAGGTTGAGTTGCAGTATTCTCATTATCAATCAATAGTGTGCTTAAGGTGTCACTGTCTTGAAAGGAATAAAATGCATTATTATTAATAATTATTATAAATTAACAGGAATAAGCTGGAGCGGAGGCTGCAGCAGAATGACATCAGGGAGTCTCTGCAGAGCCAAGAGGACCATCATTGGTTACAAGCTTTCTGGACAATAAAAAATAAAAACAAGGAAAGAAAAACTTAATTTTATTTATTTATATATATTATATTGCATCAAAACATGAACATGACAGTTTTCTATTATTCATACTGAAATAATCACACACACAAAAAACTGCAAAGTGACTGCACCATTGGCACCCCTCCTAGGAGCACAGTGTAAACTTATATATATATATATATATATATATATATATGTGTATATATATATATATATATATATATATATATATATATATATATATATATAAAAGGGTATTTTACAGGATGCAAAAGCCTGTTTGATGAAATGAGTTTAGCCAAGCCAATATTTTCTTTTAAACGTCATCAGGTAAGAATTAACAATGAATATTATTTCATTGAACTTTCTCATGGATCAAACAGTCCATTTGCAACTAAGGGTTTTTTTTTTTTTTTTTTTTACATCATTACCATCAGATGGTACCACCACGACATGATGGTCTTAATTTAATTGTAATAAAATGCATCCTTTTTTATTTATTTTTTACTTTTTCTTTCTACCAGAGGATGATTCTAATTAAACGCGCCCGCAGTTTACTGTTGCTATAGTAACGAATGCAACTGTCACGTGTGCGTCTGATTGACAGATAAAACACGCGCTCTTATTTCAGTGTTGATGTTAATTTGGGGGTAATTATTTTGTGGTTTTTGCTTCATTTAAGTTTAAGAGGATAAAAGTTATATTCAAATGAACTGTGCACTGCATATGGGTGAATTTGCCTTTCATTTTTTAATTAAACTGTACAGTAAAATGACTGGAACATGTATACAGTAACAGTAATGATCACTCTAATCAATAATCCTTTGAAAATGTGAGCAAACATATAAAGGAAAGCTTTTCATGAGTGTTTGAATGTGAGGAAATGATCCAAGTGCTACAGGATTTACAATTGAAAGTTTATTACAAGGTACATATAAAGTAAAATGAATTATATGCAATATGTAAATGCAATGTTACTTAATACAGTATAAATTATTTACATAATAATAAACACCAGCACGTCACAAACACTAAATAAACCCGTTTTCGTCAATGTAGTAAGACTCGCTATCTTGTGCACTCAACAGGAGTCAGAAAGCAAGTTTACATATACAAAACACAAAATAAGGTTTGTATGATAATTTGACAAGATAATATGGAAGTGACAGCTTAGTTTGTTATATTACTTAATTTATAGCTACAATAAAAATGACTTGTTGAAAGCGTATTTGTTGTTTGACACCAGAGGATCCTCTCACGATTGTCAATTATCTGTTAACACTAATAACTCCTTACAAATATGCACATTATCCAAAGCTGTTAGCTAACGTTAGCGAGTATGGCTAATAAATCCACCGCTTTAACTGATCTCTAACATCTTTATCTGAAGCAAACGCTGTTAATACACACTTAATGCTAATTAAATAAAAGGAAATAATCAACTTTACATACCTGAGATCCACCGCGATGCCTCTGCTCAGCCATGATGTTTGATCCGTGTCTCAAGCTAATCTTCTTCTTCTTCTTCTTCTTTTGTGTTTTTAACGGCGGTTGGCAACCAGCTTTTGGTGCATTACCGCCACCTTCTGCTCCGGAGTGTGAATCAGACAATAGGCTTACAATATAGTTTCAAATAATAATAATAATAATAATTATTATTATTATTATATATATACATATACACACACACATATTCACACAATCTCATTACACACACTCACACTCATTCATTTCCCAACACACTTTCCCATATCCCTTTTTAACCTCATACTCTATTAAACAAACCAGTTTCCCTTAAGAAAGTTAACAATATTTTAACCTGTACTCTGTCACCTATGTTCAACAATCCTTTTAATGTTAATTCCTGCACTCCTAATTCCCTCAAACTATTCCTCATTATCACTCTCTGTACCTCATATCTCCCACATCTTATAATGATGTGCTCCACTGACTCCTCTTCCTGACACCACTCACACAAGCCTGTCTCATGTTTTCCTATCATTTTCAGTGATTTGTTTAAAGCACAGTGCCCCAGCCTTAACCTTGTCATTACTGTTTCCTCTCTCCTGTACCCACCACCTAACCTAGTTATTTTTACACTCTTTTGAAACTGATACAAATGCCTTCCTTTCTCCTCCCTGTCCCACCTTTCTTGACACATTTGGTTAGTTTTTTCCCATATGATACTTTTGACCTCTGCTTTACTTATTTTAATTTGCATTTCTGTATTTCCCTTCTTTAAAGCCCTCTTTGCCAATTCATCCACCTGCTCATTCCCTTTCACCCCTACATGTGCTGGGACCCACATAAATTGTACCTGTCCTCCTTGATTTTTTATCCTTGTAACTGACTGAAGGACTTCATACAATACATCTTGACGGCTTTTTGAGTGAAAAGACCTTAAACTCACAAGGACTGAGGATGAATCGGAGCATATCAGCACCTTTTCTTGTCTTGTTTTTTCCACCCACCTTAATGCAACTAACACTGCCACCATTTCCACTGTGTATACTCCTAAAAAATCTGCTGTTCTTCTATTAATTCCTATTCCTTTAGCAGGTATTGCCACCCCATATCCTGTCACTCCTGTCTCAGGTTTCTTAGAACCATCTGTATATACATGTACGAATTCTTTATAATTTTTAGTTACGTGATACTTGAATGCTCTTCCCAAATCTATTTGATCTTTTTCTTTCCTTTTTAACTCTAACAAATACCAGTCAATATCTGGCCAAACAAGTACCCATGGAGCCACCATCGGATATACAACTGCAGGGCTCATCTTCATATCGAACACTCAATTCTATTGCTACCTCATTGCCTATTCGACTAAAATGATCTCCGTCATATCTTGTGCTCTCCCATGTCTCCTGCAACACTACTTTTGTGGGGTGGAAATCATTATGTCCCTTCAGATTAGCCCAATAGTTTGTCATCAGCTGCCTCCTCCTTAATGCTAACGGCATTTCTCCCATTTCTACCTGTAGTGCAGGTACTGGTGAAGTTTTAAAAGCACCACTACACACTCTTAATGCCTGTGCCTGAATCATATCTAATTTCTTTAATAAAGATTTGGCTGCTGATCCATAAGCTACACTGCCGTAATCCAACACAGATCTTATCAACGCCACATATATTGTTTTTAGTGCAGAGCAACTTGCTCCCCATTCCCTACCTGTCAAACATCTCATCACATTGATTACTTTTTTGCATTTTCCTTCTACTTTCATTATATGATCTGCCCATGTTAACCGTGAATCGAAAATAACTCCCAAAAATTTTATTTGTTTTCTGGTGAAAAAGACTGTTTGTGTTTTTTCTATTGAGAACTTAAACCCCCAATCATATCCCCACTCCACCACCTCATCAATTGCTCCTTGTACTTTCCTGATTGCATGCTCCATATTCCTTCCCCTTTTCCACAAAGCCCCATCATCCGCAAACAGAGATCTCCCTATATCCATTGGTACCTTTGTGAAGACATCATCGATCATGATGATAAAAAGTAGCGGGCTTATCACACGACCTTGAGGCGTTCCATTATCCACAACGTACTGACTTGATAAGTCTGACCCTATTCCAACCTCAATTTTTCTTCCAGACAAAAAATTCTTTATCCAGTTAAAGATTCTTCCACCTACACCCAACATGTGCAACTTTATTAACAATCCTTCCTTCCACATCATATCATAAGCTTTTTCTATATCAAAAAACACTGTAATGACTGATTCTGTATTTGCTTGAGCCTTTCTTATTTCATTTTCTAGTCTTATCACTGAATCCATAGTACTCCTTCCTTTCCTAAAACCACTTTGATCGTTTGCTAGCTTTCCACTCTTTTCTAGTATATACGATAACCTTTCTGTTACCATCCTTTCCATAATTTTGCATACATTTGATGTTAATGCTATTGGCCTATAACTTGTTGGTTTAGAGGGATCCTTGCCAGGTTTCCTTATTGGAACAACTACTGCCTGTTTCCATGCATCCGGTAATCTTCCCTCCTCCCACACTCTGTTATAAAATTGCAGCAACTTTAAGAGCGCTCCTTTCCCTAGATGTTTTAGCATCACGTAGCATATCTGATCTTTCCCTGGAGACGTTGGTTTAGCTCTATTCATTGCTCTCATCAACTCTGCCATATTAAAAGGTTCATCAATTTTATCATCAATTTTTTTCCCTCCAGTTTAACTGATGCTGATTCATTGTTCTTTCCTTTCTCATTTTGCATAACTCTGACAGGTTATCTGAACTGTGAATTTTTACAAATGTTTTTGCCAATATCTCTGCCTTATCCTTATTGGAGATTGCTGTTCCTTCTTCAGTAGTCATAACTGGAATTTCCCAATCCCTCCTTACTCCTCCCATCCTTTTTATCATTCCCCAAATCTCTCCCACAGGTGTTGATCTTCCTATTTCATTGCAAAATTTCTTCCAACTTGCCCTTTTAGCTTGACGTATTGTTCTTCTCACATTAGCCTGTGCCTTCTTATACTGAATCAAATTCTGCATGTTATGGGTGTTTTTAACTAGCTTAAATGCTCTATTCCTGTTTTTAACAGCCTGACGACACTCTTCTGTCCACCATGGTACCAATGTTTTATTCCTCCTCTGTTTACTCTTGGGAATTGATCCACCTGCTGCCATAATAATTGCTGATGTTATTTGCTTATTTGTTTCGTCTATATTTACAGAGATGTCTGTCCTTGATAATGATTCCTCACTTGGAATTTTTGGAATTTTACCCAATCTGCTCTTCTAAGACCCCATTTTAGTAATCCTTCACCTGGTCTTATTTCCACTTGCTCTCCCACTGAGCACGATACTGGGTAGTGATCGCTGCCCACTGTTGTATCATTCCAAACATGCCAGTTACTTATTCCAGCCAGGGGATTAGATACTAATGTAATATCTAATGCCCATTCAATTCCTTTTGTTATGTTTATTCTTGTTCCTCTTCCGTCATTCATACATACTAATTCCTTATCATCCATCAAATCTTCTATTACTCTTCCATTTACATCTGTATGTGAACCCCCCCCCCCCATATTTTACTGTGAGCATTAAAATCTGCACACCATATTATTTTTTGTCTATTATTTCCTTGTATCCTTAATAACTTATCTACTTCCAACCTTTTGCAAGGATTATAGTGGTTTATTATAACCATTTCCTCCCCTCTATCCCACAATACTACCACAATGTATTCTAGATCCTCTCCCTTTTCTAGTACCCTATAAGGAATATCTTGCTTAATAAATGTAGCACGTCCTCCTCCTCCCCGTCCCCCATTATCTCTGTCATTCCTTATCCCTATATATCCCTGAATCACAAACTCTAAATTTGGCTTTAACCACGTTTCCTGGATACACACTACATCTGGATTTATCTTCCTATCTTTGATGAAATGTTTGTATTCCTGGCCATTGGCCAGTAAGCTTCAAGCATTCAATAATAACCATTAATAACCAATACATGGTGCTTCCTGGCTTGACTGATTAGTGAGGTTCTCCCTCACTTCTTCCCATGTCAGTCCCACTAGTCCTAAATGATTTACTGCTGCTTTGACAACCAACTGTATTTTATAATTTTTTGACTTAACTTCAGCTGTACTGTTTATCACTCCTGCAATAAACGTCACCAAGTCCTTTTTGTCCACATAAATCTTGTCATTTGTTCTTTGTTGTTGCTCCTCAACCACCAATTCCGTTTGCTCTATATTAATATTATCGTGTACTCTTGACACTCTTGCTGCTTCTGCATAAGTAATCCTTCTTTCCACTCTTATTTTCTGGATTTTATTTTCCTGTCTCATCACCTCACATCCTCCATATGCCACATTATGTTTCCCACCACAATTACAACATTTTGGTTGCACTCCAGTTCCACACTTCCCATATTCATGCTCGCCCCCACATCTAGCACATCTCTTCTTCTCTTTACAGTTATTGGCTATATGTCCAAACCTCTGACAGTTAAAACACCTCAATGGTTTTGGCACATATATTCTCACTGGGTAGCTCATATAACCAAGGTATACCTTTTTTGGCATATTCTCCCCCTCAAATTCAATCAATACTGTTTCACTCTCCTTTTCACTCCTTCTCTTGTTGTCTTTAATCTTTGTGCACTCACTATCTCCCCCCCTTTAAGATGTCTCTTAAGTTCTTCCATTCCTACATTCATTGGTACCCCTGTGATCACTCCTTTACATCCTCCCTCATTTCGTGCTCCCACCCTCCTTGTGTTTATTACTTTCATTTTTCCAATCTCTTTTACTTTGAATGCTTTCTCAAATTGAACTTCATTTGCACATTTGACCAACAAATTTCCATCATTTAGGACCTTTGCATATATTATCTCCCCCATCTTACTTGCCAGATGTTTTGTTAATACAAACGGGTTGATGATTTTCATGTTTTCTTGATCTTTTTCATTGAATCTTATTATGACTATAAAATTCTCATGTATTTCCTTCTTATTTTGCTCATGTCCTTCTTCCTCACTTTCCGATCCCTCATCATTTTCATTTCTTATTCTTTTATTTCCTTTTACTTGACTATCTTTCTTTTTTGATAACTCTCCCTTCAATATTCCCTCAATTTCTTCATCTTTCCCTTCACTACAATCCATTTCTGCCCACCTACAGTATGTCTGATTCATTCACGAAGCAGTCGTGCTCAACCGCTCCTAATACAGTATTTCCAACAATTTTTGAATTTCCCGCTTTCAGTCGATTTCTATTTCCTCGCTCACGTCCTGCTGATGTCGCTTCCATTTTTTCTTCCAACACCCTCAACTCTCGGTTTGTTGTCGTTCGCAGAGATTGCGGATGTTGCTGTGTCGTGTCTGATGTTTCTGCAGACGGGTTTCCACCGCGATGCCTCTGCTCAGCCATGATGTTTGATCCGTGTCTCAAGCTAATGACGTAACTTCCAGGGAGGCGTCCCTGAGCCCGTTGTACACGCCCCAATCCCCTGACTCCACCCCCACGTCAAAACAGTGCCATAAAGTGAAACGCGCAGAAAAGTGAAGCGCAAAGGCAAAACGGTATCACGAGCTCACGCTTGATGGAAATGCAAATTAAAAGGAGCATTGCATAATAATTAGTAGGCATTGCAAAGAAAAATATGTGTGGCAAAATCAATGCTGCAATTAATTATATCTTGGTTTTTGCTATATTTAATTTCTATTTTGCAAATCATTTTTGTTTGCAAAACGTTCTTTTTTTTCCTCGATACTTTATTTTACTTTTGTGATACTTCATTTTTGCTTGAAAAAAATTTTTTTTTTTTGCTCAATACTTTTTTTCTTTTGCAAAACTTTATATTGTTTGCAAATATATGTGGCATTGTTCTGACTCCATAGAAGACTCCTGGAATAAACACACAGTGAAATGAGATCTGGGGCCCGTTCTTCGTACATTGCTTAAAACATCTGAGATCAAATGAGACATCCAAGATGATATCATCGGCCTAATCATGATCTGGCTAATTGGGTTCTTCGAACACTCCTGCCGGTTATGATTAGTATCGCTGGATTGAGTTATCGGAGATAATTGCGCGTTCATGCGCTGGTTTAAAAGGGGATATGTATCTATAGTAGAAACATTGATCAGCAACGCTGCTATTGGCTGTTCACCATGGCCAAAGAGCGCGCGCAGTTTTTCACCGCAGCAGAGCAAGAGTTATTGCTGAATTTGAAAACTTAATTAAAACGCCAGGGAACACCTCAAAGTGTGCAAAAGCCAGGAGAGAGGGCTGGCAAAAAGTAGCAGACAAATTAAATGCGTAAGTGCTCCATGTTATGGTTCTATCACTTATTACTGTATATATTTTTGTATTTTAATAATTTCAAAATTGCTTAATGTCAGAGCCACCTAGAACATGGGAACAAGTAAAAGTGAAATACAAGAATATTCTTCAAAATGGTAATCTTTTCTACTTCTACTGTTTAGTCTCTTTCATCAAAATAAATGATAAATTATGTGTTTGTCTGTTTATAACAGCAACCAAGAAAAAGGCGGAGCAGAAAAAAACAGGTGGTGGTCCTGCCCCCCCACATTTTAGCCCAGCAGAAGAGCTGGCCCTTGGGTTAAATGTGAACCGACCCATTGTGGAGGGCATCTATTCCTTAGACCAAAAGCCAGGGACCAGTAGCAACACCTTCATTACTGGTAAATGAGTTTTAAATTCTTGCAACACTGTAAATAATTTGTTGCTGCATTAAATTAAGTATGCCTATAATCCGAATGGCTGGTACAGTCATTTCAACTGATAAATATTGAGTAGTGATGAATTGCTTTGACTTGTGAAGGTGAAAACTGCATAACTTAAAAATATTTTGCAATATGTTATTGATCACATTTTTTCCTAGTGTAGTTCATTGTAATGCCATTGTGTTCTCCTCTTTTGTGCAGTTTTACATAATACACCAACACTTTTACCTGTTCCCAAGCAAGTGGTGGCTGAAGCATGTGCAGTAAGTGGACTTTTTCTAACTTTACATCAAAAGGAAAGAAAGTGCAACATTTTGTAATATCATTTGTTTCTTTTGCACAGGACAGTGAAGAAACCCTCTCAGATGACTGTCCTTTGGAGGAAGTACTTGTAAGTGCATAAATAACTACTTAATTTATAGTTGTGTACATATAATTTCTGACTGCAATATGAGTTGCAGGAGGAAAGGCCAGACAGGCCTACAGCACAAAGTGATACAGAGGTGGGCAGTGTAGTATATTTCCTTTTTATTACTGTTGCATGAGGCTTGTGTGTTTGTTTGTTTTTTGGTCATTCTTTTTATCCAAAAATGGCACAGGGTGATATCCGTACCCTATATAAACGGCATCTAAAACAGAAAATGTAGTATTTTGACCTGAAAAAACAAAAATTAAGGGGAGAAATAGAACTTGACACCTTAAAGAAGAAAAAACTGGCAATAGAGATTGAGTTGCTTCAAAAGGAACTTCAGAGTAAGTGCTAATACACTATTTCCCACAGAGTACTATTGCTGACCTTGGATAACAATATATCTTATTGCAGGCAAAATATGACCATCATTGGCTTTTCTTGACAAAGAAAAATTGAAATAAAAATCAAGGAACTAAGCATGTTGTGTTGTCTTCTATTCATTTAATGAAGGTTTTTGTATTTATAAAAAAAAAAAAAAAAATGGTGTTCCACAATTCTGTCCTGTGCAGCTCTGCCACTAGGTTGGTCCAAGTGCACTGGCTGGAGGTCATCATCAGGCTGCACCTCCACCACAGGGGTCCTCTCCTTTCTGATGGTGGCAATGTTGTGGAGTATGGCACATGCAATAATAATGTCACAGGCCCTGTCAGGTGCAACCCTCAGACCCTTCAGACACTGAAATCTTTCCTTTAGTTGCCCAAAGGTCATTTCAATGCGTGCCCTTGTCCTGGCTAGAGCTGCATTGACACGGGTTTGGGTCAGGGAATGGCGTCATAAAATACTGTCTGCAGGCATAGCCCCGGTCACCAAGCAGGATCCCGTCGTATGCACCTGGAAAAATGCAGTTTTGTTAGGCTCAGAATAAATGTATGCAATACAGTGAGCTTGATATAAAATTTTCCTTACCACGTTCAAATAATGTGCATAAATGTGACTCTCTGAAAATCCTGGAGTCATGCACAGAATCAGGCCATTTTGCTTCCACATTTGTGATGTAGGACATGGAGTCACACACCATCTAAGATATTTTTAATCAGTCAACTGCATACTTTTTGATTACTTTTTTTTTTAATTATTTGATATTACTAATCTGGAATATTAAGAATCGTAATTTACCTGCACATTTACACTGTGAAATCCCCTTCGGTTCACAAAATCCCCTTCATTGGGGCCTTGATGGGGACGTGTGTGCAGTCTATGGCACCAATCACATTAGGGAAGCCTGAGGAATAAATACTGTAAATCCTACTTTTTGGCATGATCATGGTTGCATGATCTTAACAATTATAATGTACCTGCAATGGCAAAAAAATTCTGCTTCACAACTTGTGGTCTGAAGTGGCTTGGAAATACCACAAAACCCCCTAAAAACTGCTTGAGTGCCAGATAAACTTTGTGAATGGCACGACAGACAGCACTTTTCCCCAAGTTTTCCGCATCTCCAATAGTGTAAAGGAAAGTGCCACTCGCAAAGAATCTCAATGCAATACAAACAGTTTGTGCCATTGTTAAAGCCCAACTCCGAGTCGAACATTTAACGTGTGGTTCCAACAAATTAATAATGTATATGACACCCTCACGAGAAAAATGATATCTCTCAATAAGTATATTATCGCGCTGCGCTAAAGGATCCTGTCTATCTCGCAATATCTTCCCGTATCACCTCCGCTAAGAATGCCGGGATCTAATCCCGTTAACATGAAATAAGCCTGCTCACGAGCAGGTTCAAGCTTACGGACCTGTTGCTATGACAGCAAGTCCAGGATGAGCGTCAAAGAACCAAACAATCCAAGATCATGCCAAATCGCCAACAATCAAATCCAGCTAAGTGAGTTAGCAACGTACGAAGAACGGGCCCCAGGTGTGGTAGTCAGCGTCAATACTCGCTGAGCTACTCAGGCCCCCAATCTCTGGCTATTTTTTAAATGGATCCTGGACCATTTTTTTTGCACCCGTCGGTGCAATTTTTAATCGTTAGCCTTTTGTAAACATTCACTCAGTGGACTTGTTTGATCGTTTTGATGCATTTCCGGCGATGCACGCAGTGTTTTAAGAGGGGTACATGCACAACTTGAGAGGGAGAGCGGTAAGGCTCATCACCTGGGTTGTGATCTCTCATAGTGATGGCGGAGGGAGACCTGATAAGGCACACGAGTGTCAGTGTGGAAGAGAAACAGCAGAGAGGCCGAGTGTACAGCAGTGGCATGCTCGTCAGACTGTTAAAAATCGAACTTAATGCCCGAGTGAAAGATTAACAGAGTGTGACCACACTGTACACAAAAGTGTGAAAGAAAATAAAAGACTCACGCTCACAATTCTCTAAATTCTCAAACACTACAGTGTCAAATACAGGGGACACATACAGCTTCACCCGAACATGCTAAATTACTTTTGTTACATGTTCAAGTGATAATACTTGCCTTTTTACATCTGTAGATGAATACAAGGACCAGAATGACCATAACTGCAACTGCTGCAATGACTGGTTTAACTAAACCTCCCTCTTTGGGTGTGGGGGATGTTGGGTGCGGTGATTCTGGGCTGACGGTACTGTACTGGGATTCTGTAAGAGACAAGAACAGAAACAACTAGAAAAGGAAGTTCATGAAGTCAGACTATGAAAAATAGCTTGACAAGCATTAAAGAGATAATTTTCACTCATGGGTGATCTATCGGTGTCAAAATTCACTCGCCCGCATGTTGTTCCAAACCCATTTGACTTTTATTCTGTGGAACACAGAAGATGTTGAATGTTATCCTAAGTCACCATTCACTTTACTGCATCTTTTCTCCATACAGTGAAAGTGAATGGTGATGGAGGACAACATTATGCCCAACATCAATCACCTTTTGTATCTGACGGATAAAGGTCAACGGGGTGAACTATTCCTTTAAGTTCACATAAACATCAGTCTATGGGGTTATGATGGCTTATACGGATGTCACGTGACAAAAGAATGAACGACATGGACAAGACGACTGCAGAGGTGAACCAATCTTTCGGTTTCTCATCATTTGTCATTGGCTGCATTATAATATTTTCTTATTGGGACTATAATCAAGACATGTTGGGGGGAAATTGTCTATTGAAAATGTAAAATTTTTTAAAAATTACTTGAATAAAGATTCGTGAAACTCTAGCAGTCAACGGATGTAAAAAAAGTTCCGACTTACAGTTAAAAGAGCCAATCAACTTTAAGATATTGACATCGCCGGTCAAGCCAATCTAGAACGCGCATGCGCATTAGCTATTCAAGCCGGGAAAATTTAGTTTTTATCGTAATATAAGGTGAACGATCAATTTATGATTCCAGTATTGTCCGATTTTATTGCTGATTTTTGAAAGATGTTCTTTAATCGTAATCTTGACCAACCGTTTTTAAGATTTCTGTCATGCTCCCGAGAGCGTTACAAATATGGCCGATAGTGGACTGACTCGCTAGAGACACTTTGGCGTCGTGTAGCATTCAGAACAGACATGTCCAAATAATTTTACATTTTCATGCTAAAGGCTAAATAATAATTAAACAATTTCGATGGAGTTAAGTGTTATAAGACAACATAAAAAGGAGGCTAGTTTATGGTAGCAATACTTACTGTTGACAACTAATGTAAGAGAGCTAGCATTAACGGTGTTCCCGATCGCGTTGACAGTGTAGCATCCTCGGTCACTGAAACTGACATTAGCAAAAGTGACAGTCCCATTGTCAATGTGGATTTTGTCTGACCGAAAAGACTTGCAGCCCTTCTTCGTTTCATCAGGCGAGCAGTATCGGAACACAACAGACCCGTTTTCACACGGTTTTAGCACAATCACTTCAGAAACATGCTCCAATCCAGGGAATTTAAAGAGGACGAAACTTTCTCCCTCTGTCACCTCCACCTTCTCGCTGTCATTCGTAGCACCTGATAAAATTAATATTTTAAGTGTAAATGCGAACAGATTCACAACTTCTTGGATCATCAAATCATGTGCCATTTAATGCCCTTTTTTAATACCCATTAATACATTACCTGCGACGAAGAGAGGGATTATCAACAGGAAAAATCCGCGACTGTTCAGAGACCTCATAACGGCAAGAATCATTTATCAGAAATGGCGCGAGAGTGTAAGCGGAAATACGTCACACTCTGACACCTGGAACAGGTAACCTTCCGCGGTGTGATTTTTAAATACTAAAAAATTAAATTAAAAATTAGGTTGGCTGTGCACATTCATGTCAACAAGCATGCATTAACATTCCTGTCTGGGTGTTGTCTTTACTGTATGCTGCTGGGCTGATTTTTATGTTTGTGCCATTAACATGTTACTTCTGCTCTACCTGTACACAGTTCTCACTTGTGTGCTTCAGGGTTGCCATGTGTGTGATTATGGGATGTGTCAAGCACCGCCCCCTTGGGGCGACCGTTCCCTTTACTGGCTTGCAAATCTGGGTATCGTTCGTTCATTTGTTTTTGCTTTCATATATGAAAACGAGAAAACAACTCCTTTTTTCGTTTTTTTTTTTTTTTTTTTTATTTTTGACAGAGAGAAGGCGGACATTTCCAACGAAACCATTTTGGAGGCAATCCTAAAATTGGAAAGGAGGGTGGATGAGAAGCTGGCGGATCTAAGCGAGCAGTCGAAGCAAAGCAGCGCCATTATTGCAAGCTTAACGAAGGCGATTCAGTTCAACACTGAAGAGATGAATGAGTGCAAGAAAAGAGTCAAAGACTTGGAGTTACAAAATGAGCATCTTCGCAAGGATAATTGTGATCTCAAGGAAAGGGTGAGAGAACAGGAAAGATATAGAATGAGATGGTGTCTCCGGATTAAAGGCATAGTAGAAAAAAAGATGAAGATATCAGATCACAGGTCATTCAGATTCTATGTAAGTTTGCACCTGAGATGGAGGCGAAGATGGAAGAGCCGGTTGACATCGTCCATAGGCTGAGAAGAAGGATGGACAATAAAAACAGGAATGTCATCGTGCTGTTCACTCAAAGGCGGGTGAAGGATGAAATCTGGCGTCGAAGCAAAAATTCTCCTATTTGTAAGGCGGAAGGAGATCGATTCGCGGAGATGCTTCCTCGAGAGGATTTGGACGACAGGCGAAAGTTGTGGCCACAAATCGATCAAGCAAGGAGGGCAGGAAAGCTCGCTTTCTTTCGCGGTCCATATGGCTTCATTGAAGGACGACGGATAGTCGGTGACGGGTGAAATGATACATTTCTAAGTGTCAATCAGGTAGTTGGAAACTTTTCTAGGGGACACTAGAGCTCTATTTGAAAGTTGTGGTTCATAGAGTGACTGAGTGAGCTTACAAGTGGTGGTTCAATTTGTGGTTTTATAGTTCTCTTTTTAGCGTAATGATTAAGGACTAATTGTCGGTTCTATGAATGTTAGGGGCTTAAAGGACAGTGTTAAAAGGAAAGCAGTTTTTTTATTTTGTAAAGGGCAGAAATCTCATTGCGTGTTTCTGCAAGAGACTCATTCTTCCGACTCGGATGCAACTTTCTGGACTAATCAATGGGGGGAGAAGATTTTTTTCAGCCATGGTTCTAACCGTTCTGGAGGAGTGGCGATATGCTTTAACAAATGTCCTGGGGAAGTCGTTGTGCATAAAGCTGATGGAAGTGGTCACTGGTTGATGGTGGTACTGAAAATTGATGGTATTTTTTTTAATTCTAATGAATATTTATGGATTTAATACAGCCCAAAATCAGAAATTATTAGAAGATATTTCTACTTTGATCGCTGAAACCAAAGTGTGCTATCCATCTGATAATGTTTTAGTAGGTGGGGACTGGAATATGGTTCCTGACGAGTGGAAAGATAGATGGCCTCCCAGACTTAATAAGGGGCGGCTTAATGTTAGTGTTGATTTTTTGTTGACCGAAAATAATTTGAGCGATGTTTGGCGATATTTAAATCCTGAGGTTGAATGTTTGTCATGGTTGAAACCAAATGGTGAGAGCAAATCTAGAATTGATTATTGGCGGGTCAGTGACAACATCCTAAATTGGGTTTCAAAATCTACAATTTCTAACGGATCATTGTTTCATAGATCTCGTTTTAGAACCCACAAAGCAATTTAGAAATAAAGGTTATTGGAAGTTTAATGCCTTCCTCTTACAAAATGAAGAATTTTGCGATAAAATTAAGGAATTAATAAGGGATATAGAGAGAAATGTTTCTTTTGACTGTAATATTAGTAAGTGGGAATTTCTTAAATTTAAAATTCGTGAATTTTCCATTGGTTTCTCTAAGAAACTAAGTAAAGAAAAAAGAGAACATGAAAGGAATCTAATATGGGAAATAAGTCAGTGTTGTAACAAACCTGTTTTAAATAATTATGAAAATGATAAGGTGATGGAACTTCAAAGTAAATTAGATAATTTGTATCTTGAGAGAGCACAAGGGGCTTATATAAGATCGCGCGCCAAGTGGATTGAGGAAGGTGAAAAGAACTCTTCATATTTCAGTAAGTTAGAAACAAATAGACAGCAAAGGAACTCTATCAGTAGTTTAATGATCCAAGGAGAGGAATGCAAAGATTCTAAATTAATTGAAAAAGAAGTGTTTCAGTTCTATTCTAATCTCTATTCCTCGGACTTCTCCTCTTATGAGTCAGATCTTATTTCTGCTCAAATTCAATTCAATATTCCACATATTGAGAACTCTTTCAAAGTTTTATGTGATTCGGATCTTAAAACTGAAGAATTGGATTCAGTTGTTGAGAAGATGCCTTTAAACAAATCCCCAGGAACCGATGGGCTCACTAATAATGTTTTTAATTTTTTGAGGGGGAGATTTGAGAAATCTATTATTCTGTGCCCTAATTGAAGCTATTGGAAAAACAGAATTGATTGAAAGTATGAAGCAAGGTTTGATTACATTGATTCCAAAAGCTGGTAAAGATAAAAGAGTTCTGGACAATCTGAGGCCGATCACTTTGCTTAACATTGACTATAACATTTTTTCTGGGGCTATCGCTGCTAGGCTGAAAAAGGGTATTTCTACTATAATTAGTGAGACACAATCAGGGTTTTTGGGAGGAAGGTCAATCCACAATAATATTAGATTGGTTTTAGATTGACTAGATTATAGTGAAATGGTTCAAGAGAGTGGGTTTCTTATTTTTTTAGATTTTTACAAAGCGTTTGATGCTGTTGAGCATCCCTTTATTTTGAAAACCTTGCAGCATTTTGGTTTTGGAGTAGAATGTATAAACTTAATTGAAATGTTATATAATGGAGTCAATAGCTCTGTAGCTCTAGGGCTTGGGACCTGCTCAAGATTCCCAATTAAGACGGGGATTCGTCAGGGATGTGGTAGCTCACCATTATTATTTATAATGGTTGCGGAGTTACTGTCTATATTGATTAAAAATAGTGCGATTGAGGGTCTAACAGTGTTGGATAGATAAATAATTAGTTTGCAGATGTTAATAATTAGTTTCCTTTGCAGTCATTATCTAATATACAAATACAAATTAAGAAGGAAGTTAAATATCTGGGGATTGTTATTTCTAAAGATAAAGATGTCATGGTGAATAAAAATGTGATGAATAACATAGATAAATGTAAGTCCATACTAAATAGTTGGCTGCAGAGGGATCTTTCAATTTTTAAAAGGGTGCTTTTATCTAAAATGGATAGTTTGTCCAGACTCATTTATCCAGTCTTCTCCTTGCCCATATCATCACGAATTATTAAAATAATAAATAAGGTGAATTTTAAATGTATTTGGAGGAATAAATGTCAGTATATAAGAAAGGAGGACATGATTAAAACTATGAGGACGGTGGTGTGAATGCGATCGATTTTGACATTATGAATGGTGTTTTGAAATTGAAATGGTTAAAATCCTTCATTCAAAATAGCCACTCCTTTTGGTTTATTGTCCCCAATGCTATCTTTAACAAACTGGGGGGAATTACATTTTTTTTCTGTTGTGACTTTGAGTGCACCTCATTACCAGTTAAACTTTCAGCCTTCCATCAGCAAGTGTTGCTCTACTGGAAACTATTGTTCAAACATAACTTCACGCCTCACAACACTCCAGTTTGGAATAATAGATATATAAAATTTGGCAGAAAATCTGTATATCTTGAGGAATGGAAAGCTAAAGGGATTTGGGCTATTGCCCATTTTTTGGATGATAATGGAAATTTGCTTCTGTATAGAGAGTTTTGTGAGAAATTCCCGTTACAGTGCACTGTTCACCTTTTTAATAGAATGATCAGAGCCATACCAGATCCTTTAAGATTAATGGTTAAAGAAGACATGTTGTACTCCCAAATCTCCCCTGAACTGAGACAGCTCTCCTTAGAAGGTCATGGGTTTTGTGATAAAAAATGTACAAATGGAGTTATCAGAAATGTTATTTTACAGGCTTATTACCCAAACCCAATTAGACGAGAATACATAGTTAAAGAATTTGATACGGTTGAAATTAAAAAAATTAGGGAAAATTATTTGTCCTTTCCCCTCCCTCCTAAAGTTAAGGAGGTGAACTTCAAAATTTTAAATGAGATTTACCCTACTAATGAATTTTTAAGATTGAAATTTAATTTTGAAGTGAATAATTCTGTTTTTTGCAAAACTAATATTGAAAATTTCGAGCATGTCTTCTTTTATTGTGATATGGTGCAACCCTTTTGGAGTGAGGTGCAGAATTGGTTAAGATCTAGGGGGGTTGAAATCCCATCCCTCAATGTGAAGTTGATTAGGTTTGGTGTTTGTCTGGAAAACAAAGATTGTGATTTTGTGATTAATTTCTTGTTATGTTTTGGTAAGTTTTTCATTCATAAATGCAGATGGTTTAAATCTAAACCCAACTTTAATCAGTGGAGGAATGAGGTTAAACTCTTGTGCAAATCTTTAAAATTAGTAAAACTCGAAAAGCCCTTAAATTGACTTCCCTTTTTGATACGTTTAAAGTATTTTAAAAAGAAAAAGCCCCTTTTGATTTATTTTTCATTGTATTTTATTTATTTATTTATTTTTATAATTGTTTGTTTGTTCTATTGTGTGTTTTTGGTTCTCTGGGAAAACCAAAAATCAAGTCATAATTTCGTTTTTTTCGTTTTTCAAAAAAAAAAAAAACGAAAAAACGAAAAAAGGAGTTGTTTTCTCTTTTTCATATATGAAAGCAAAAACAAATGAACGAACGATACCCGGACCCTTGCAGGACCTCACTATGAGTGTATTGTGCAATCGGGGAACTGTCCATGTCTCCCATAGATGGATCTCGAACACGAGATGATGAAAGAGAACAATAGGTTACTCACGTAACCCCGGTTCTCTGAAGCATCGAGTGGAGAGATCCACCAAGCTTGCCCCGCTTGCTGCACGAGAAGCGGATATACTTACTGAGTAGCAGCAGCGCGTGCAGGTCGATATATGCTCTTAGGTAAGGGGGTGTGTCCTTACCGAGCGTAGGTCACGTGCTTCTGTGGATTGGATGCTTCTGCAGAGGTCAGGTACGGATGCCCTTCCCTGGAATATAATTCCATGGATACACCGTTGTAACCGTGTTTATTTGATCATTCACGCCTACGGAGGCTGCAGTGTTCACCGATGCAGAGTCACAAAATAAGGGTTACAATTACAACAGTTACATCTGCATCTCAATTCAAAATGAATGTTTATTGTCAAATGTGCATTTCATAGTAACAAAATATGCAATATTATTTGTAACTGCACTTATATATAAAATAATATCACTAAAAATTATATTACTTTTATTATTAGTGTAATGTATTGAAGACATGAAACCGCATGTGGTTGAACTGAACTGTCTTTACTTGTGTGTGTTTTACCATCACAGATCGTGACGCAATAGCGCCTCACAGCGTTCACACAATTACACTACAACATGTACACATTAATACATGACAATTAGTATTTGTGCTTAATTACAAACAATATATATAATAAATTCACTGCTAATCCGGTGCTGATGCACACACTGCAGAACTTGGTTGCACCGGTGCCACTGCATTAAATGTTAAAACTGTCAAATTCTTTCCATGGTCAGGGAATGAAGAAGGGGGCGTTCATTCAAAAATAGTTGAGAAGTGCTGCTCTATATGGATCAGCAGTGGATTCTGGAATGTGATCTTGACTGTCAACTCTACTGACCACAGCGTCAACCTAGAGACTGAAAGAGGAAAAACACACAATCAATCATTACTGTGAACTTCACGAGTCAGACAGACATGAACATTTGATCCAGAGTCTGGACACTGATGTTTTTACACACAACTGATCTCAGATCAATTCAATCAAATTGGATTTTCTTTTGGTCAAGTCAAGAGATGACCTGATTTCACCCAAATTTACATGTTTATTGGTTTCCTTGACATGTAAAAGGTTGAAGACTCCTGGAATAAACACACAGTGAAATGAGATCTGGATTAAATATATAAAATCTGTATTGTTGACAAACTGACAAATCACCTTTAAAACACACCTGTGTGAAATCAGTTTTATATGATCACACTTAATACACACACACACACAACACAGCCAATAGAAATGAGTTTATACCTGTTACATATTCATGAGATGATAGGGGCGGAGCTATGACATCACTGAATCTCAGGTAAAGTGAAACTGATTTTAAAACAGGAAGTCTCTCAACTTTTTCTCTCTTCAAACGGCAGAATATTTCTTGAGATATTGTCAAACTTTAGTGATCACAGCTGATACTCACTCACAGGTAAGTGATAATAGAAATATAAGAGAAATTTCCCTGAACAGGTTTCTAATGTTAGTGGTCTGATTCAGAGGAGTTTGTGTCACACTGGAATAAAGCTGCACAAAACCAGATTTAAACACCAGTTAAATACTCCAACTAGTTTACTGAATTAGTATCAGAATATCATTTAATGGGTTATAAATCAGAGTTTGATGTGTGCTGTCATGTTGTCAAATAACTGGAAGACGTCAGAAACAGGAAGTGCTTGAACTGCAGACAGAATGAACAAAGTCCATTTAGTCTTTCATATACAACACACCGCTTAAGTTTATATATATATATATATATATATGTATGTTTCTTTATTGCAATCAGTAATTTAAAGTCTGTGTTGTTATGTGATGACTTCATTCAGCCGTCACCAGCCAGACAGTGAATACTGCCAACACAGGACTGCAAACTACAGCCTACATGAGGACACTTCACTGACTATTACCTGCATCACTCAGTCAGTTTAGGGAATATTTTGAGTAAATGACTATTATTCAATGAGCACATGACTAATATTACACATACTATGGAAATAATTGTAATGCCAGAGGTCAAATGGGTTTAGAACGACATGAGAGTTAATAAATGATGACAGAATTGTCATGTTAAGGTGAAGTATCCCTTTAAATGTACTCATAACATAAAAATATAATGTACTAAAACTATTGCGAATTATAGTCCATATAAGAAATGTGCTTTTAAAGTGAGCACATTGAAGTAAGCTCACACATCAAAACATACTGGAGCTCTGTCGGGTACCCAGAATGCATTTCGGCGGGTGAAGGACTGACCAAGTTTGGACTGAACAACTGAATGGCCATTCTGCAAAATAGTTCAGAACGGGTTTAGGGGAGCGTTTATAGTTGATTGTACTATCAGAATTTGCCATATTTAAATGTTCTTGTTTGTGTCTTTCCATTAAATAACTTTTATAGTCCTCAGATACTAGAACTGAAGGTGTGGCGTTATGTATGTGTGATTCTGTCAGACTCTGCGTCTCATTTGAAGAACAGAAAAAAAATAAAAAAAATTTAAACTCTTAAAAACTATTAAATGTAGCAGAACATCAGAATACAAATAGTGATATTTTAATGGTCAAAACTTCTATTTAGGGTGGCAGCTGCCCCCATTGTGGCCACGCCCCTACTGTACTGTAAGAGGTGCTGTAGACTAGAGCTTCTGTACATGATCAGGATGGTGTACTAGCATACTGCTAACTGCATACTGCACACTAAATACTGAAATCAGCTTTAAACTGCAACATTTATTACTTTTGATCACAGACACTTTTAACACTTGAACTTTTGACTTTCATCTTACATCGAGTCATTTAATAAAACTGGAGATCTAGAATATATGAGTACTTACTCAGAAGTGAACTGAATGTCCTCTTGAGAAGTTCATCTTTAATATTTCACACACTTTGATCATGTTTCATGCTGTGAAATGAGATGTTGGAGTGTTGTGTCCTAAACAGGATTAAAGAGAGGAAGAGCAATGGCAGAATCTTCATCAACATCACCAAAACAAAAACCAACCAGGAGAAACAGTTTAGATGGTTTACGTCCATGTAAGTCAGTGAGAGAGAAAAATAATAAATGAGTGAATTAATGAAGCAAATAACATCAACAACAATAATAATGTCATGTGAAAAACCTAAACATCACATCAGATTAAATCTATATACAATAATACTTCAATAATTTGTATTTTCAGTCATGTCGTCCTCCAGTAGTGCACTAAATGAGGAGCTTCAGTGTTCAATCTGTCTGGATGTGTTCACTGATCCAGTCTCAACTCCATGTGGACACAACTTCTGCAAGACCTGCCTGAATGAATGCTGGAAAAACACTCAGAACTGCAGCTGTCCATTCTGTAAAGAAACATTCAGCAAAAGACCTGATCTGAAGATTAATACAACACTCAGAGAGCTCGTGCAACACTTTGAGAAGAAGTTTAATCTGGGTAAATCTGAAGTTCTCTGTGACATCTGTGATGAAAGAAAGCAGAAAGCCGTGAAGTCTTGTCTGATGTGTCAAAGCTCTTACTGTGAAACTCACCTGGAGCCTCATCGGAGAGTCCCACGACTAAAGAAACACAAACTGATGGACGCTGTGGAGAATCTGGAGGATTATATATGCCAGAAACACGAGAGACCTCTGGAGCTGTTCTGCAGAGATGATCAGACGTGTGTGTGTTTGTCCTGCACTGAAGGAGACCACAAGATTTTCCAGGGGTAATGCATAAGCTTTTACTTTACGTAGATTATATTTTATTATTCGTCTCTGACCCTATTAGATCTATGCCTTGCCTCCACAGAATTATTCATTTGTTTTCTAAGTTCTCAGGATACAGAGTTAACTGGTATAAATCCGAAGCTTTGGCTCTGACAGCGTCCTGCCTGTAACGGCTTTTCAGCCGGGCGCCTTCCAGAGGCCCAAACGGGGGATTAAGTGTTTGGGCATCTTATTCCCTTAGTTAGAGTTCATTTCAACCCCTTAATAAAAAGGTTTTCGAGTGATGTAGACAGGTGCGCTTCATTACATTTATCTATGATTGGGAAGTTTAATGTTATTCAAATGAATCGTATTCCAAAGTGTAACTACCTGCTACAGTCTCTCCCTATAGATGTCCCCCTCTCTTATTTCAAGCAATTTGAAGCATTGCGAAGCCCTTCATTTGGAACGGTAAACGTCCCAGATTACATTTCAATAAGTTACATAGACTGATTGACAAAGGTGGGCTAGGCCTACCCAAGATTTTGATTTATTATTATGTATTCTGTCGCAGATATTTGGCTCATTTGTCGCTTCCACCTGAGAGAGCCCCTCCCTGGTTTAGTATCGAACAGAAAGTTCTTGCACCTATTTTGCCATTGCAAAGCCTTTCTATTAAACTAAACGGAGAAGTTAAGTTACACCCGGTTATCTCACATTTGCACACGGTGTGGACAAATGTGTCCTTTATACTGGATGGATTGTGTGGGAGGTTACTACACTCGGTGACCTGTATGAGAGTGGGATGTTGAGATCTTTTGAAAACATGGTTCAACATTTTAGGATTCCCAGATCTCAGGTCTTTAGGTATTTACAGCTGCACCACCTGCTCTACTATTTTTGGGAGTATCATACACCCCCATAAAGCTGCAGATACTCTGAGAGAGGTGATTACTGCTTTTGGAAAAGGTCATGAGGCATCAGTGTATTACTCCCTGATGATTCAGAGTCTGGGGGACGGAGCTTCAACTTCTCTCGGGAGATTATCGGAGAAAGATTTAGTGTGGGTTTGGATTCTAAAAAACATCAAGTTTGCATCTAGAGATGTAAGGGTGCACTACTGGACACACCCACCTGCTGGCGATGCCAATCAGCGGACGGGGAAACAACCCATGTGTTAAGATCCAAGAGTTCTGGTTGAGGGTTCAGAGCTTCATGTGTGAAGTGGTTGGCACTCGGTTTTCGTTTTGCCCCAGCCTGCGTTATGATTGGCAGGTGGGTAATCCTCAGGGGTTGCAGATCGTCTGGTGCACCCTCGTTTCGTGAGTGGTGTGTTGAGTTGGGCAGGGTGGTGGCGTTTGAAGAGTTAGTATATAGAAGGCTGGGCAACATCAGGCATCAGGAAGTGGGGCGGCTATATGGTATTTTAGGAGGGCTCTCAGAGAGGGGCAGCGGAGAGGGACTGGTGTCTCCAAATATTTTCTGTTTTATTCTCTATTTGTGTGTCTTTGTCAGTTGACTTTTGACCACTGGAGTGCTTGTTTGTGTCAGTTCGTGGGGAAAAAATGTATGATTTAATGTGGTTTGATGTTGCATTTTCTGCATGGAATCAATAAAAAGTGTTAATAACAAAAATCAATTTTGAAGATGGAGACGCTGTGTTGAGTGATGAAATGTGTCTGTGTTGTTCTCTGTCTGTAGAATCAGCTGGTAAAGACACAGACAGACGTGCAGCAGATGATCCAGAACAGAATGAAGAAGATTCAAGACATCCAACACTCTGTAGAGATGAGAAAGGTCAGTCAAATTTAGGTTCAATCTTCTTTATAAATAAAGGGGCTGAATTAAATACATTTAAACTGTGACTTGATCTCATCAGAGAAACACAGAAGAAGAGAAATCACACAGTGTTGAGGTGTTCACGACTCTGATCCGCTCCATTGAGAGATGTCAGACTGAAGTTGTTGAGATGTTGGAGCAGAAGCAGAAAGCAGCAGAGAAACAGGCTGAAGATCTCATTAAAGAGCTGGAGCAGGAGATCACTGAGCTAAAGAGGAGAAACTCTGAGCTGGAGCAGATCTCACACACTGAAGATCATCTTCATCTCCTACAGGTCAGTGTCCATCTCTCTCATCAATGAGAATGATTAGAAAACACTCCTCATGCTGATGGATTTCTCCTCTCTCCTGCTGTAGATTGACCCGTCCCTGTACAGCCCTAAAAACAGTAAGAACTGGACTGAGATCAGTATTGACACTCATGTGAGTGTGGACACTCTGAATACAGCTCTGACTCGACTCAAAGACACTCTAGATCAAAAACTCGGTCAAACTGGTGAGTGTATAGTAGACCTGTCATGATTATTAAATAACCGTCTGATCACAGTTATTTGAGACAACCGCGATTATTGGGCATTCAAATTCCAATCACATTTTAAAGCCCAAATAAGGGAATTTTAAGGGAATATACTGTATTTGTATATGTATTTATACTGTGATTTGTGTTGACAGTATTGAGGAGGATGCAGCAGTATGCAGGTACAGTGTGTGATCTTCACTGTTCTCTCATATACACTTACAATACTTGACATTTATATCCTGACAGCTGACTTACTGCACTACACTTTCATTATACTCTGATTCAATATTACATCAATCTAAATATTCTGAAGTGATTGATATTCTCTGATCTCTCTCAGTGGATGTGACTCTGGATCCTGATACAGCTCATCCATATCTCATCCTGTCTGATGATGGAAAACAAGTGACATGTGGAGACATTGAACAAAACCTCCCAGATAAACCAGAGAGATTTGATTACTGTGTAATGGTCCTGGGAAAGAAGGGATTCAGTTCAGGCAGATTTTATTTTGAGGTGCAGGTGAAGGGAAAGACTGACTGGTATTTAGGAGTGGCCAGAGAATCCATTAACAGGAAGGGAGAGATCTCACTGACTCCAGTGAATGGATTCTGGACTGTGTGTTTGAGGAATGAGAATGAATATAAAGCCTGTGAGAGATATTGGGTTTCTCTGTGTGTGAGTGTGAAGCCACAGAAGGTTGGTGTGTTTGTGGATTATGAGGAGGGTCTGGTCTCCTTTTATGATGTGGAGTCCAGCTCTCATATCTACTCTTTCACTGGTCAGTCTTTCACTCAAACACTCTTTCCATTTTTTTGCCTAAGTAATAATGCTAAAGGTAAAAACTCAACTCCACTGATCATCACACCTGTCAGTTACAATTAATTAATTTACACCCCATAAATATAAAAAACTACATGAACATTAGATTTGTACATTTCTTAAAAGACAATATGAGGTATGGTTGCTAGGGAGATCTGGATGGTTGCTAGGGAGATCTGGATAGTTGCTAGTGTGTTTTGTGTACTTTAGTTGGAGCACAATATCACTGACTCTGTGCACTTGGGTCGGGAAACATGAGAACAAACTTCTCCATCAATGAAACTGTCTCCAGCTTTTCCACATCACTGAGAGAGAGAAAATAAACTTTTCACACTCTAAGAACAGTGTTTATAACCTCAGATTAAAACAGTTCACAAATAAAATTCATCATCTTCAACAAAAACAATCAAGATGCAGGAGGCAAATGTGTCGTGTTAAATACGTCATCACAATTTTCTAAATCTCTGGTAAGAATGAAAATAAAACACACATTTATATTTGGAGATTGGAGATGCCCCGTGTTACACTTCATGTCTGTTTCTTTTATTTATATTTTATGGGTTGACATTTAATCTGTGTTTGTGTTTTGGGGACTGTAATTTGCGCTATATTTTTCACACGCACACACACACACTGACTCACTCACACACACACACACACACACACACACACACACACACACACACACACACACACACACACTGACTCACACACTCACAATCACGCACGCACGCACACTCTCTCCCACACACACACGCACGCACACACTCTCTCACACACTTACACACACACACAAACACGCACACGCACACACACACGCACAAACACACGCACACGCACACACTCGCACACACACGCACGCACGCACACACTCTCTCACACACACATACTCACAAACACACTCACACTCACTCACACACTCACACACACTCACAATTTCACACACACTCTCACTCCTCACACACAGACACACACACACACACACACACACACACTTTCACACACACTCTCACTCACACACACACAAACACACACACATACACACACACTCGCACACACACTCGCGTACACTCGCACACACACACTCACACACACTCACTCACACACACTCACAATTTCACACACACTCTCTCACTCACACACTCACACACTCACTCACACACAAACACACTCACAAACACACTCACTCACACACACACACACACTCACACACTCACGCACACACACGTTTGAAACATTCTGCAACATTAACCACATAAATCTTGACATGTAAAACTGGTGTAGGTCTCTCCTTTAAAACTTGAGATATGTCATGAAATATCCATTAAGAAGAGTAAAAATAGAGTTTCTAACAGTGTAAAATTTGTCTATCCTTTGAAAACAATGACCAGAATGACTTTGAATAATTTGAAGAAAAAACCTGCTGTATCCAAGTGTCTTCTGTTGATGGATCCAATAGTTAGAGCTGGACACTCTGCGTGTCATTTTCTTTGGTTTGATCTCCATCAATACTTTCTGCAGCGCATCAAAAGTGTATTTGAGCTCAAGTTAAGAGCATAGATGAGGCCGAACAACATAGCAAATGCATGTGCAACTGATGGTCACTCGTGAAGTACTTCCACACCTTCAATAACAATCCCGATTTCATGTGGTGACTGGAGAGGATCCTCCTCCTCTCTGAGGACAAACACTGCTATTGTACACATCTCAAGCTCCGTTTCAGCTTCATCCTTCTGAACAACCTGATAAAAGACATTTATTACAACGTTCTTGTGATGAAACGCGTGTCTGATGTACCAATATAAAACAGAATTATCTACACAAATCTCCCAATCAAATCTCAATGAAAAACACTTCAATTGGGGTTCTAGTGATGCACAAATGTAATGACATGCAAAGTCCAGCAGAGTTAACGAAGACTCCTCCAAGTATTTTTCTAATAGCAAACATTTGACTTGATCACAAATAAAGCATTGGTACAAGTATTAATAATAGCTACTCTCCAAAAACTTATGAAATAGTAGAATAGAGTCGTAAACATTTACTTCAATTCAGATTCACTACAATGTTAAAGATAAAACTGCCTTGTGTTTTCATATTTTCATTCATTTCATAATCTGGTCACAGACGGACACTTTCCACAAAGCAATATTTGGATATAATGTCCATTTTATGTCCAGGTTTTCACTGCTCCATCTGCTCTGCTGCTGCTCTGAAGTGGAAAATATTAAAATATCTTGATATGTTCCAGCATACAATGTTTTACTAAATACAAATCAGCTCAGAAAACTTTGTGTATTAGACATATTCAACTCTAAAAAACTGTGTAGTTTAATGACCACTGGGGGACAGAGAACAACAATAATAAACGATTAGTCAACGTTAGACAACACAAAATGTCATTGTCGAATAGTCGTTAGATCACAATAAACTGTAATGATGACGCGCGAGAGCAGCGCTGCGGTTCCCGCCAAAGTCTGACTGAGGAATAATTACACAGATCACCGTCCAGATGCACTTTAAACTTTACAAACAGCTTCAGGTGATGTACATCACAAAGTATTGGGGAATTATACAAAAATACCAAATAATACTGAAGCACTCTCGATGTGGAATAAGTGGAGCCGGAGGTCTTTAAAGGAAACACCTCGGCGTTACATCTTAAATGCAGATATATGTAATGCGTTACAGCTTTATTAAAGTTCAAATAATACGGAAGCAGGTCTTGTAGTTAACTATAAACTCCGAAACTCATTTTTCTGTGTGGTCAGCACCTCTTCTATGTGTATGTGAATGTCCCGATCTAAGGGGTAGAGATTGAAACTGCACCCGGCTGAGAGACACACTGTCACGGGGACGCTCGTCCCTCGAGCCCGCACTTACCAAAGCTAGATTATAACGCCATATATTATTGAATCATAATATATACGTCACTGTGCATTTCTTATCGTGAAGAAAATTGTCAATACGCAGCTTTCTTAATAAGAGAGAGTTTGTTATTGTTGTGAGTTAAAGATGGATTGAAGTGAACAGAAACATCGAGTTCTTCAGTAGATGTCAAGTTTAGTGCATCTCCAAAGTCTCTGTCTTGGTACTGCAGTCTTAATTTCCCAATTAACCCACAAACCTTTCTGACTTCATCCATAAGCTGTTCCATTGTCTCTGGACTTCCATCAGGAAGAATTAGCTTCCTGCTGTCATCAGGATCCAGAATAACTCGCAACTTGGCCATGTCAGCCCATCCAAAAGGATCTAGTAAAAGCAATAATTAAAACAGTAATATTAGTTGTAGTAAAAACTTGCATGTATTTCACATTAACAAATTCATTGATTCACAATTCTCCCTTTTCAGAATTCTGGTGGAAAAGCAGACATTTTATACTAAATATAGGACATTCCCAAGATCTGTGAAACTGCTAAGGCCTTATGTTAGGTTTAGCAGAGTCTCATTTATACATTGAATAAGGACAGCAATTGTTGTCTCTTTCTCTTTCATTTCATCTTTTAGGATTTGTCTTATAGCCTAAAGGAATAGTTCCCCCAAAAGTGAAAATTCTCAGAATTTACTCACACGTTTGCCTTCCCAGATGTGGGACTTTCTTTCTTCTGCAGAACACAAATCCCAGATCTCTGGTCCGTACAATGCAAGTAAATCATGCAAGTCTAAAAGCACAAAAACATCATAAAAGTAATCCAGAAGAATCCAGAAGTGGTTTAATCCATTAAAACATTTGAAAATGACATTCTAGTATATTAATACATTTTAAATATGATAAAGTACTTAAAAAATACTTCTGAAGCTATAAAATCAGTTTTGGGTAAGAACAGACTAAAATAAAACGTCTTGCTCATAGTCGCCATGGAGACTGCTGATGTCATAATTCATATAAATAGGAGTTATATTTTGGTATTTTCTCACCCCAGATTGATTGGATTATTTAGTCATTAATTAAACTTCATGATTCATATGTAAGTTTTGGTCACCATTCACTTGCATTGTCAGTTCCTACAGAGAGAAGATCTTAAAATCAGCTGAAGATAATCAGTCATACACAGGCTTGTCATAATAAGACTGCAGCACAAATCTGACAGTAATTTGACCTCTGTAAACTTGACCTTATTTTAGTTTTTCATTAAATGCTGCATTTATTTGTGTATTTTAATTAAACTATGTATTTGTTTTCCTTTTAAGTGTAAGTGTAATGTACACTGCATACTGTTTGATAAAATAAATAAGTGTGTGTGTGTGTGAGAGAGAAAGTGTGTGTGCGTTCGTGTGTGTGCGCGTGCATGTGTGTGTGTGTGTGTGTTTTATATCTTGTTGGGTGTTTGTAGTTATTAAAGTTATTGATCTGCCTATATATAAATATACATAAATTCATATATATATGCTTTGAGTGGGGATAATATTTAAAATATAAATGGATAAAACGTTAAAAAATGCATCATGTAAAAATTGTTTAAAGTGTTTTATGGTGTTAAAATAATTTTTACACTCATTAAAGTGACTAAATTAGCTTAATATCATTAGAAGATTAAAGCATGTTAGATTTAATGAATGTGATTTAATTTGAAAAAACAAGGATTGAAAAGGTCTTATAAATATTACGTGTAATATTGTTACAATACTTTAATTAGTCATCACGTAATACTTTTATCATGACACACTAGAGCTTAAAATGATGGTTCACCCGTAAATAAAACTGTGATGTGCTCGGAGAAGGTCCGGAAGTGGAGAACTGTGCAGTCAGTGCAGGTGTGCTAACAGATGACCTTTGACCCACTGAGGATGAAGGAGGTCGGGGTTGTACATTTGATGTTAAGCACATCTGCACATCTGTTCTGCTCGCCAAATGACAACAGCATAATCTTTTATCTTTAAACACAGCATGAAAACACATTTTAATAATCGTGTCTGTGCCAGTGTAAGTCACCCACTATTGCAATAAGATAATGCACTTATATCTAAACATGATTGCCTGTTTGACATGGACTTCCCAATGACTTTAATCTTCTTTTGAGTCGTTGGCTTCAGTGAAGGGCTCAAGGGACAGTGATGAAATGTGCAGAAAGTTTTGCCGTGTGGTAGCAGGTGTTTGTCACCCTCTAAGACGAGTGAGTGATGCATCTGAACCAACTGAAGAAACTGAAATGACATGAAAAGCATCATCTCATATATATCATATTTCATGACTTTTACTTCTTATCAGAGTTGTATTCCACAAATCTCTCGTTTCCAAAAACCATTGAAGTATATTCAAATTATTTTATAGATTAAATATTTATATTAAATAGTTTGTTTGTCAAAACACTGCTGCAATTATTGAACAGCACATCTACACTATAATAAATGATTAAACACGCCGCTAAACAATGAATTGAAGATGAATTAAATACATTCTGCTTTATTAATTATAGATAGTGTTCTCTCTTCATCACGTGCAATGAGAGAAAGTTACCTTCAACTTTCATTGACATTATTCAAACTCCTCTGAAAGGTGGCAAGATACTATCAGGCTGTCATGACACTATAGAGAGGAGATTAGGTGTGAACCCGGTGCTGGAGCTTTATTCAAAGAGTGCAGGACAACTGGGCAAACAGGATACAGTCTTTACAATAGTTCATAAGTTTAACATGTCCACAGGAGATCCTCAAAGGTTCATCCATAACAGCCGTCAAGGTCATTTCAGGAACCAGTGGGTGAAGACAAACCAAACAGGTTAATATTCACTGTCTCATCAGCATCTCCTTGGATTAGCACAGAACTCAGGACAGGTAAGCATCACATTTCTTCAGGAGCAGGAATAACGAAAATCCTCTTTACCTGCACTCTAGACAATGCAACATGTTGCTTTCAGTATCTTTTTAAATAAATATACATAATAAATATCTGTAAGATTGAATGTTTTTAACAGAAGTCTCTTCTGCTCAGCAAGCCTGCAAAATACAGTAAAACAGTAATATTGTGAAATCTTATTACAATTTGAAATAATAATACAAGAGTAAAATGTCATTTATTCCTGTGATCAAAGCTGAATTTTCAGCATCATTACTATTCAGAAATCATCTGATATGCTGATAATATTATGTATTATCAATGTTGAAATCAGTTGTGTTCAGTTTTTTTTCGGGATTCTTTGATGAATAGAAAAAAACATTTATCTGAAATAAAATCTTTTGTAACATTATAAATGTCTTTACTGTCACTTTTGATCAATATAATGCATCCTTGCTGAATAAAAGCAGTCAATTAATTTATTTCCCCTAAAAAATAAAAATTCTTACTAAACCCAATCTTTTGAATGATAGTGTCTCTCTTTAATCCTAAAAAAAGGAATGCGGTGCCAACTTTGGCCAGCAGGTGCCACTCTCAGTAAACATGTGATCTTCTGCTTTTAACGCTTTCTCTGCTGCTGTTTGTCAAGTGCAGACTTTCATGGGGAAATTTCATTATAATAATATATTTTAATATCACAAGTTGTCTATGCTTTTGAAACACACTGTCAACTTCAGAAGATTTCCAGATGAAGAATGTCAAATAAATATCCAAATATTGTTGGTCTGATGGAAGATAGGGGCGGAGCTATGACATCACTTCCACTAAGTAAAAGTGAAACTGATTTTAAAACAGTTATGTTCTCTCTTCAAACGGCAGAATATTTCTTGAGATATTGTCAAACTTTAGTGATCACAGCTGATACTCACTCACAGGTAAGTGATAATAGAAATATAAGAGAAATTTCCCTGAACAGGTTTCTAATGTTAGTGGTCTGATTCAGAGGAGTTTGTGTCACACTGGAATAAAGCTGCACAAAACCAGATTTAAACACCAGTTAAATACTCCAACTAGTTTACTGAAGTAGTATCAGAATATCATTTAATGGGTTATAAATCAGAGTTTGATGTGTGCTGTCATGTTGTCAAATAACTGGAAGACGTCAGAAACAGGAAGTGCTTGAACTGCAGACAGAATGAACAAAGTCCATTTAGTCTTTCATGTACAACACACCGCTTACGTTTATATATATATATATATATATATATGTTGCTTTATTGCAATCAGTAATGTAAAGTCTGTGTTGTTATGTGATGACTTCATTCACCCTTCACCAGCCAGACAGTGAATACTGCCAACACAGGACTGCAAACTACAGCCTACATGAGGACACTTCACTGACTATTACCTGCATCACTCAGTCAGTTTAGGGAATATTTGGAGTAAATGACTATTATTCAATGAGCACA
Source organism: Moxostoma hubbsi (assembly GCA_032164185.1). Classification (NCBI taxonomy): domain Eukaryota; kingdom Metazoa; phylum Chordata; class Actinopteri; order Cypriniformes; family Catostomidae; genus Moxostoma; species Moxostoma hubbsi. The sequence continues at coordinate 48,781,401 of JAVLUX010000001.1, forward strand.
TGACTAATATTACACATACTATGGAAATAATTGTAATGCCAGAGGTCAAATGGGTTTAGGACGACATGAGAGTTAATAAATGATGACAGAATTGTCATGTTAAGGTGAAGTATCCCTTTAAATGTACTCATAACATAAAATATCATGTACTAAAACTATTGCGAATTATAGTCCATATAAGAAATGTGCTTTTAAAGTGAGCACATTGAAGTAAGCTCACACATCAAAACATACTGGAGCACTGTCGGGTACCCAGAATGCATTTCGGCGGGTGAAGGACTGACCAAGTTTGGACTGAACAACTGAATGGCCATTCTGCAAAATAGTTCAGAATGGGTTTAGGGGAGCGTTTATAGTTGATTGTACTATCAGAATTTGCCATATTTAAATGTTCTTGTTTGTGTCTTTCCATTAAATAACTTTTATAGTCCTCAGATACTAGAACTGAAGGTGTGCCGTTATGTATGTGTGATTCTGTCAGACTCTGCGTCTCATTTGAAGAACAGAAAAAAAATAAAAAAAATTTAAACTCTTAAAAACTATTAAATGTAGCAGAACATCAGAATACAAATAGTGATATTTTAATGGTCAAAACTTCTATTTAGGGTGGCAGCTGCCCCCATTGTGGCCACGCCCCTACTGTACTGTAAGAGGTGCTGTAGACTAGAGCTTCTGTACATGATCAGAATGGTGTACTAGCATACTGCTAACTGCATACTGCACACTAAATACTGAAATCAGCTTTAAACTGCAACATTTATTACTTTTGATCACAGACACTTTTAACACTTGAACTTTTGACTTTCATCGAGTCATTTAATAAAACTGGAGATCTAGAATATATGAGTACTTACTCAGAAGTGAACTGAATGTCCTCTTGAGAAGTTCATCTTTAATATTTCACACACTTTGATCATGTTTCATGCTGTGAAATGAGATGTTGGAGTGTTGTGTCCTAAACAGGCTTAAAGAGAGGAAGAGCAATGGCAGAATCTTCATCAACATCACCAAAACAAAAACCAACCAGGAGAAACAGTTTACCGGGTGTACCTCCAAGTAAGTCAGTGACAGAGAAAAATAATGAATGAGTGAATTAATGAAGCAAATAACATCAACAACAATAATAATGTCATGTGAAAAACCTAAACATCACATCAGATTAAATCTATATACAATAATACTTCAATAATTTGTATTTTCAGCGATGTCGTCCTCCAGTAGTGCACTAAATGAGGAGCTTCAGTGTTCAATCTGTCTGGATGTGTTCACTGATCCAGTCTCAACTCCATGTGGACACAACTTCTGCAAGACCTGCCTGAATGAATGCTGGAAAAACACTCAGAACTGCAGCTGTCCATTCTGTAAAGAAACATTCAGCAAAAGACCTGATCTGAAGATTAATACAACACTCAGAGAGGTCGTGCAACACTTTGAGAAGAAGTTTAATCTGGGTAAATCTGAAGTTCTCTGTGACTTCTGTGATGAAAGAAAGCAGAAAGCCGTGAAGTCTTGTCTGACGTGTCAAAGCTCTTACTGTGAAACTCACCTGGAGCCTCATCGGAGAATCCCACGTCTAAAGAAACACAAACTGATGGACGCTGTGGAGAATCTGGAGGATTATATATGCCAGAAACACGAGAGACCTCTGGAGCTGTTCTGCAGAGATGATCAGACGTGTGTGTGTTTGTCCTGCACTGAAGGAGACCACAAGACTCACAACACTGTTCCTATAGAGGACGAGAGTGCAGAGAAGAAGGCAAGAGTTACTAATAATCAATCAATACTTATTTTGAAGATGGAAACGCTGTGTTGAGTGATGAAATGTGTCAAGGTCAAGTTTATTTATATAGCACCTTAAAAGCAACCAAGGTGCTGTACAACAGTCATAAAATAAGACATCCCCCTACAATAAAAACCATTAAATGAAATAAGAAAAAAGAAAATATCAACATAATCAGCGTCACCAGACAGGAGAGTAAAAAATAGTAATACTTAATATTAAATAATAATTGTACTATTGGTGAAAACAAGTTACGAATAAGCCTGTGGAAAAAAGTATGTTTTAAGAGATGATTTAAATATAGATAGAGTAGTGGATGATCTAATAAAAAGAGGTTGTTCCAAAGCTTTGGAGCCCGAACTGAAAAGGCCCTATCACCTTTGGTTTTTAAGCGTTACTTTGGAACAGTCAATCACAGCTGAGAGGAGGATCTGAGCATTCTCTGAGAAGAGTAGGGACGAAGAAGATCTGAAATATAAGCAAGAGTAAGTCCATGCATTGCTTTAAATACAAATACTAAAATCTTAAAATCAACTCTGAATTGAACAGGTAACCAATGCAGTGATGCTAACACAGGCATAATATGCTCCCTCTTTTTTGTCCCAGTCAAAAATCGGGCTGGGGCATTCTGTACCAGCTGTAGACGTGAGAGTGAGAACTGGTTTATTCCGGCATACAGAGCATTACAGTAGTCCAGCCTCGTTGAGATAAATGCGTGAATGACGGTCTCCAAATCATTGAAAGTAAGAAAACTATTAAGCTTGCGAAGCCCCTTTAGCTGAAAAAAAAAAAACTAGCTATGATTACAGAATTTATTTGTTTATCAAATTTTAATTCAGGATCAAAAATAACCCCCAGGTTTCTAACATGGTCACGGGTAATTCTTGAAAGGGACCCAGGGAGGCCCTAATTTTTCTAATTGCTGTGGGGGGCCAAACAAAATGACTTCAGTCTTTTTGTGGTTCAACTGGAGGAAATTATCATCCATCCAGCCTTTAATGTCCTTTAAACATGCTAACAAGGTAGAGACTGAATCCGAACCTGTTTTAAGAGGAAAATAAAGCTGGGTATTGTCAGCATAGATATGATAGGAGACCTTATGATACTCAAAAATATAACGGAGAGGGAGCATGTATAAAGAAAATATTGTTGGACCCAGAATAGAGCCCTGGGGCACCCCACAGGTAATGGGAGCTGTACACGATGAAAAGAGTCGATGTTGTTCTCTGTCTGTAGAATCAGCTGGTAAAGACACAGACAGACGTGCAGCAGATGATCCAGAACAGAATGAAGAAGATTCAAGACATCCAACACTCTGTAGAGATGAGAAAGGTCAGTCAAATTTAGGTTCAATCTTCTTTATAAATAAAGGGGCTGAATTAAATACATTTAAACTGTGACTTGATCTGATCAGAGAAACACAGAAGAAGAGAAATCACACAGTGTTGAGGTGTTCACGACTCTGATCCGCTCCATTGAGAGATGTCAGACTGAAGTTGTTGAGATGTTGGAGCAGAAGCAGAAAGCAGCAGAGAAACAGGCTGAAGATCTCATTAAAGAGCTGGAGCAGGAGATCACTGAGCTAAAAAGGAGAAACTCTGAGCTGGAGCAGATCTCACACACTGAAGATCATCTTCATCTCCTACAGGTCAGTGTCCATCTCTCTCATCAATGAGAATGATTAGAAAACACTCCTCATGCTGATGGATTTCTCCTCTCTCCTGCTGTAGATTGACCCGTCCCTGTACAGCCCTAAAAACAGTAAGAACTGGACTGAGATCAGTATTGACACTCATGTGAGTGTGAACACTCTGAATACAGCTCTGACTCGACTCAAAGACACTCTACATGAGACTGTAGATCAAAAACTCTGTCAAACTGGTGAGTGTATAGTAGACCTGTCACGATTATTAAATAACCGTCTGATCACAGTTATTTGAGACAACTGCGATTATTGGGCATTGTTACGTGTTAAAGATGTAAACGGGATGATTAGGTAACATTTAGGTACTGCTGCTAGATGGGCAAGTGGAAAGAAACAACCATGAAATTGAGTTTAAACGTTGAAAACGTTTATTTACGGCACCAGTGTATCACATAATGAATCTCATGTTCAGAATTAGAGACAAGCAAATTAGGAAACAAGCGGGTCGTCAAATTAACGAAATGATAAAAACATACATCACCTTTAAATGTCTAACCCAAAACCTCTAAAGCTAACTACCAAATGAAAATGTAGAAATAAAACCGCAATCTTCAGCGTATTCGACGCCGTACATAAACTACGTACTAACTAACTAAATAAACAAAACAACAATGGGTGACGACCCCTCTCCAACTAACTAACATAAAAGAGAGCTACCTACCATGATCTTTACAGATGGAGTTTTAAGGAAATGACAGGACGTTCAGTAGACGACTCACAACCGGCATACGTTTAACTGCACTCAATCCCACATCAATTTCGAGCACACGACACACTTAATCGAGGTTTGGAGATGGAGTTTCGGAAACCTAATCTTCAACTCAATAATGTAATATAAATAGAAGTATAAGCGTCAACATTATCATTGATAGTCATAACCGTGAACGTGATTCTCTACAGGCAGGGGCGGATCTACCGGGGTGGCATAGGGTGGCAAATGCCACCCTAAAAGAATACCTTGCCACCCCTGCTGCCACCCCAGTTGGCAGCAAAGAATTAAATTAAATTTGACAATTTGCGAGCGCAAATCTCCAATGTCCGACTGCACTGAATGCAGCACGAGATGACACCAGAGCGGCAAGAGACTGATCAGTGATCAGTTTGGAAAACTGAGTGGCGCGAAGCAAGGGAGCCAGGAGTCGCGAAGAAAGGAGACACAGGAGAAAGAGGTAAAAACGGATTAACTATCAGGTTGTGTAAAATAGCGGTTGTTTTAACTGTGAGCAGTGCATCTTGTGAACGAAGTTTTTCATCTCTCAGCCTCATAAAGTTCGGTAAAGTTGGACATATATTCACAGATTCGAACTTTCCGGATCAATAACTCATAAGCGAAACGTTCTTAAAACACAAACAACACCTCTTTCCAACCGCAGTAATGTAGACAACGAGCTACAACCTCGTTTTCATCAAAACAAGCCTCCGTTGGAGCTGGACAATTCCATTGATCTCTAAGCGCAGCCGGCTGAGAGACGAGACCGCAGGGACCGTCTGCAAAGTGCAAAACCGAAATGCGATACTACACAAATATTCAATAACTTTGCTGTTACACATTGTAGTGTCACCAAATTCAGTTCACACATCAGTGGTCTCCTGCTGGTTATACTACAACACTTAGATTGGAAAAATCTGCTTTTGCATAATTTGGGGGGAAAATATTCAATAACGTCTAGGTTACTGTTGTAATCTCCGTTCCCTGATGGAGGGAAGAGACGTTGCGTCGAAGAAGCGACATTAGGGGTCTAGTGAATTTTGAAGAAACTTTGAGAAAAGGCCAATGAGAAATTGTCAGACAGAATATGCATGGAACCCCCGGACATTAGGGTGACCACCTCCGGTCAGACAAAATGTGGGACAAGTAGCATGGTAAAGAGGGACAATGTGGGACAGACGTAATAACTTTAAACTTAAGATATATTGTCTATCTAATTTACCCAGAAACATTTTTTAAACCCACCAACTAAAAGATTAAGACACTACCTGACCCAAAATATCACCCAAAGTTTCTACAGCTTAAGGCATAGGCCTAGGCCTATAAAAGACAAAACACTCATTTTGCAACATCTCTCTTTATTGGACCATCAAATTAGTCAACTGTCCAAAGGACCAGGCATTACGAAACAAAAAAAAATGCTCTCAGTGAATCAAATTCACCTTAAAATACAAGACACAAAAAATATTAGGCCTAGCCTATTTAAGTTCAACAAAATATAAGGCCTAGCCTATACAGTGCAAAATATTTAGGGCTTGCCTATAGAAAGTTAGAAGGAAAAAAACGGTGTGTGCGTTCCACCCGCAAGCATAGGTGATGTCAGTTCTTGAATACATTTTTCCACTGAGACCGGAGCGAGGACATCTGTTACAATAGATGTTGCTTTGGTGCGGCCACACGACATTTTCTTAGCTATTTCAGAATCTGGAAAAATTACTGGGGCTAACTTGTTACTGCAGTCGGTAGAGCGATATGAATGTGTGTGATGTACGGCATGATAAATGCTCGTCACTTCTGCTGCCGAAACTTTGTCAGCCTGTGGTTCATTTGGTTTATTGAAAAACGATTGCACTGATTTGCATGTTTCTTGATGATTTTTTTCTGTGGTACTCACATGCAACATGTCCCACAGAAAAACTGCTTTTGCACAAAATACAAAAAGCTCTCTCTGCTTCGCCATCTACAGGTCTTAACCAAGAGTATCTTGCGGTCCATTCGCTATTAAAAGTGCATCTTCTCTTTTTCGTGGCCGCACTGGCCATGGCTGCTTAACCGACCGAACAGCGCGCCCTCCAATTTGAGATTGTTGACAATGTTGAGGAGGCGTTCGTGCACCAGTCAACAGTTTGATTGACGTACGACGACTCAGCCTATCGACTACCGCATTTATTGCTCTCCTCTGAACTATTGGACATAAGTTAACAGTACGCCTATGGACGCATCCGTGTATTTAGGCAGGGTCCAATGAAAAAGCGGGACAGATGCTCAATTTGCGTGAGGCGGGACAAAGGGTAAAATTGCTGTACAGTGCAACGTAAAGCGGGACAGGTGGTCACCCTACCGGATATACGGGTATAAAGGGGGGAAAATGCGTCTGTTTCCTAAGAAAATTCCCCAAAATTATGAAAAAGCAAGTTTTTCCCAAACTAAGTGTTGTTTCCACAGTGTATTTATGCCCACTTTAGTACAGCTCAGTCCATAGATCTTCATGTGTAAGTTTTTCTTTGTATAGTTTCTTCTTGTACAAATGCTGCATGCGTTTGCTTCCCCTCTCACACATCTGCCTGTCATCACCTGTGTCTTACCTTAATGCCTTTCCGGTGATAATGCCCTTACTTCAATCATACTTCTATCTCCTGTTAAGTGAGATCACATTGTATGGTCACTTATTCCTAATATGAACTGTTTCACATGAAACCTCAAATGCAAGACATTGATTGCATGAGATTAAGTTTGTCTGTATGAGTTTGTAAATGCCAGCCTGTGCCCTTTTGTAGTGTGTACATGCTATTTCTCATCAAACTGTGATAAACATGATTAAATTAAGTATATATTAGTCTGCCATATGTTGCCACCCCTCAAAAATTCCTGCCCCCCTCTCGCCACCCCATAAATATTTTTCTAGATCCGCCCCTGTCTACAGGAAAGCATGGGTGTTCAGTTGAAATCTGGCGCTCTTCCCACGCTGGTTATCAATGGGCCTTTTAACTTAGCCGAAGCCTTCAGGGATTGGTGGACACCCGTCAATGAATGAGATTGCGTCACATCCGAAACATCCCATGATTCATGCCTTTGAACTGAATGAAGAGAACACAACAACAGAAGACAAAACATACAAACATATGTAGAACGTAACAGGCATTCAAATTCCAATCACATTTTAAAGCCCAAATAAGGGAATTTTAAGCGAATATACTGTATAAATGCCATGAACGGCACATTTGTGTGTCATTCAGTTGAACTGTGAGTCCGATCTTCACTGAGTCACACACGGACGTCAACCAGCTCCTGTCCTGAAGAGAAAGAGGCTTGCGAATATAAACAAACAAATATAAAGTTTGATAGTGAACACAAAGCGCACTTTCACTTTAAATGATCGTGTAATGGCAAATGTTCCTGGTTCACACACACTGTGTTAATGACACACAGAGACACAGAGGAGGAGACGCACACTTACTCTATTTCTGTGGAGAGATCAAATGAAACGAAATCTCAAAGGTTTTACTTCATGACAAATAAGGGCTGTGGGTTTAATCAGAGCATTAAAATAACGTGTGAAGTCTCAGTTATTTATAAAGCACTTTCAAACTGTAACACCAAAGTCATAAACATTGAAAATAAAATATAAAATAACTATAAACACACAATAACCAAAACAGTGTGAAATAAAAACTAGCATAAAAAGACCCAGAGTCCATCAAGTAGAAGACTTCAGATGAGAAATAATCTCTTTTACTTCTGAGAGAGACACAAGCTGAAACTGATCAAAAATCTCATCACTAACAGTCACGATCACCGGATCAGTGTCGGAAACTGGAGGAAAACTCAGCCTTTATTTTATTTCTTTGATCAACAAAACGTTTCAAAAACAGTTCACAGATATCCACAGAGGGGTTTAAATCAACTCTCTCCGGGTTCAGTGATCTATTAATGGTGTTGAACAACACTCTGGGAGAGATCGAGAGTAAAGAAATAATATTAGAAACATGATTTGCTCTTTTAATATTTCAACAAACCTCCGATCAGCCTTTCTCCACTCCTGTCTGACAGCACGAGTAGCATTATCTAACCACGGTTGACCTCTAACTATGATGTTTTTATACGAGCAATAACATCCCAAATATCTGAACACTCCGAGTTAAACACAGTCACCAGCTCATCAGGACCTGCCTTAAAAGAGGGAGACTCAATAAATGACGTAAAGGAGGATAAAAAAGCATCTGTAAAAGCCGTAGATGCAGATGAAGCATTTATCCTGTAATATTCCTGTAAACAATTGATGATGTTTTCTTGTGATTTGTGTTGACAGTATTGAGGAGGATGCAGCAGTATGCAGGTACAGTGTGTGATCTTCACTGTTCTCTCATATACACTTACAATACTTGACATTTATATACTGACAGCTGACTTACTGCACTACACTTTCATTATACTCTGATTCAATATTACATCAATCTAAATATTCTGAAGTGATTGATATTCTCTGATCTCTCTCAGTGGATGTGACTCTGGATCCTGATACAGCTCATCCTAAACTCATCCTGTCTGATGATGGAAAACAAGTGAAACATGGAGACATTAAACAAAACCTCCCAGATAAACCAGAGAGATTTGATTACTGTGTAAATGTCCTGGGAAAGAAGGGATTCAGTTCAGGCAGATTTTATTTTGAGGTGCAGGTGAAGGGAAAGACTGAGTGGGATTTAGGAGTGGTCAGAGAATCCATTAACAGGAAGGGATCGATCACACTGACTCCAGTGAATGGATTCTGGACTGTGTGGTTGAGGAATGGGAATGAATATTACGCCGGTGCTGGTCCTTCTGTCTCTCTGTGTTTGAGAGTGAAGCCACAGAAGGTTGGTGTGTTTGTGGATTATGAGGAGGGTCTGGTCTCCTTTTATGATGTGGAGTCCAGCTCTCATATCTACTCTTTCACTGGTCAGTCTTTCACTCAAACACTCTTTCCATATTTTAGCCCAAGTCTTAATTATGAAGGTAAAAACTCAACTCCACTGATCATCACACCTGTCAGTTACAATTAATGAATTTACACCCCATAAATATAAAAAACTACATGAACATTAGATTTGTACATTTCTTAAAAGACAATATGAAGTATGGTTTCTAGGGAGATCTGGATGGTTGCTAGGGAGATCTGTATGGTTGCTAGGGTGTTGTGTGTGGCGTCATTTTTATATCACAAGAACTTGAATTTGAATTTGAAAACTTGCTGTTAATTTTTAATATTTGAAAATATTTTGTGTAAATTCACCTAAAAAAAATTCAGGTTGTGAAGTTCAAGTTTTTATGAATCAAGTGGTGAAATTCAGGTGTAATTAAAATATTTGATGTATTAATGTCAGACAGAAAGTTTACACACAATAACAGAACAATGTCCACATTGTGTGAAATGTTCATTCAGATCCTTTTTCAGTCAAGTGAAACTTTTCATTCAGTTTTCATATTATTTTAAATAAAACTTTTTAACGTGAAGATGAAAGAAAAATCTGTTACATTTTGATCATTTTCGATTCATTTTATTTTTTAGGAATGAATATATGAATTATTAAGCAGCATTAATTGGGAACACAAGGTCATTTATTCTGCTTACAGTAAAACTGGTGTTTTGTTTTAAGCACAGATAAAGTGAAGTAACACACTGTTGTATCGGGACAGGCGACCCGTTCTCATCAGTCTGCGTATAAATAACACGACTTTACACTTTCAAACTGCGTGTAATGCATACGCCAAAGTCCAATTTTGCGTGCATATGATACGCCAATCCTTCCCGTTAACTTCGCTGGAGAGCAGATGCGTCTAAATACCGCGTCACCTTCAACGGCAATGACGTCACCAGCGAGGCTCAGTTCGCCCAGTTCACCTGATGCGCGCACATCTTCAAACAGGTAAGGGAGGGCAACCGTCCTTTTTTGTAATCAGATCACGGTGTTAACTGTATTATTTTAATTATTACAGTGTTTCTGCATCACGTTATATGGGGTCATGTGTCAAAATGGCAGCGAATGCGTTTAAATTAGTTAGTGAACAGTTTGCCGCGCTTTCTGCTTTACTGTAAACAGACCTGTTGCAGTTTGAAATTAATAAAACAGTTTTCAATCATGTTGTGACATGCGTCTTCAGCTTTTAGACATGGCTGATGACAGCACTACAAATCAACAGACTGAATTAGTGTTTGCTAACGTTTTTAGCTAAAGTGGCATGGTTAGCCTACGGGACCCCCCAGGGGTCAATAATGTGGACTAATCAGTGCGTATGCAAAAATTCAGGCACGCGCAGACATTACTAGTTGCTTGCAGATGCATGATACTGTAGGGTTAGATTAGACTCCTATCCCCAAGATATTTGATTTCTAATGTTATCATATATATAGTGCATTTTACCTAAATTGCACATTGTTGGTTTGATTGCTTCTATTGCTCTTCATTTGTAAGTGGCATTGGATAAAAGCATCTGCTAAATGATTAAATGTAAAGCAAAATTAAGCAAGATTTAGACTAGACCCTTTGTCTCCAGCTGAAAAACAGTAACCGCTTACAAAAAAAAACATGACTCTATAGTTGATGATAATAATAGCTAATATGTTAGGTGACATAATTGTAGCCTTGGTAAAATAAACAATTGAATACAGAAATGTCATTATAGTTACAACCAAAGGTTGAAAATGAAAATCTGCATTCTCCTGCAAATAGTCAGATACCACTATCCTCTACTGGAAAATTGTAAATTTTAACCTTTACCCTCATATCACTGATGTGGTCCAAACTTTCCATTCAATTATAATAGTCAGCAAGTTTGAGTCGCAGGCAGATCTCAGATCTAACTGACACCTTTATTTTTTGTTTAAGTACAATGTCAGGAGGAAATAAGAACAAACTAGAAGCTGTTCTTCAGCTCGGGGATGCATTTGTTGAAGAGATACAGGCAAGTTTCATTCTTGTTATACACAAATGTGTAATTAATTAACTCCAGTTAGTTAATGCCTATATTTCACCCATCTACTTTTCATTACATGTGCATAAAGAAACGTAACACAGAGTTACAAACTCAGAAGGCTGAAGTCACAGGACAATCTAAAGTGACCTGGTGGAAGAGGGACCATGATGGGCAGCGTGTGACCACCAGCAAACGGAGGAAAAAAGGTTCATCTGTTGGTTAGTGTACATCTTATCAAATTTATGTCACATACTTTAAATGGAGAGTGATGATGTGTGATTTAGAGTAGGTGCTGTTTTGATAATGCTGTTGTTACTCAATATTCTGTATGCTTGCACATTTATAATGTAAATTACATTATTATGCCAAATATATTTAGGTTTGATAGTTTTCATGTTGCAAGTTTGCCAAAGGTTTCAGCTTTTATTTTTGTACATCTGGCAAAGAGTTTGAAAGAATTGTACTGTAATAAGAATTCTAATGTGGTTTATGTTATATTTACTTCCAAACAGTTGGTACCATTACTTCTCCGTGTGCTAGTTCCACCATCACAATGTACTAGCTATCAAGATCCTGGTAAGTTGAAAAACTACTTTAAAAACACTTTTCATAATATGGTATGCTTCAAATGAAAACAAGGATTTACGTAAAAAGGAAGCTTCACTATACCTGCACTTTTGCTATGTTTAGTAACTAGTCATCTAACGATGTTCCTTTTCTAAATGCTTTTTCCACACTCCCCTAACATGCCTCAAATATTAAAGTTAACACAATTTGGTGCATCAAGCCCTGTTAACATGACTTGTACAGTAGGATCACTTTAGACATTTAGCATCACTGTTTCTCAGCAAAATCACATGGTTGTTTAGTTTCACAATTAAGTGGGCAACACTACTGACAGCCAGCACCTACACAGAATCTTAAGGGTCATGGACCTACACTGGAGCCTCTACGCTATGGACTACGTGTTGGTTTTCATTTATACTTCTGCGTCGTTGTCTGCGTTGAAGCACAATTACACATGCAGAGGGAGCGTGTGAAACCCGAGGGAGGGGTTCTAGCAGGCCAAAACACAGCGCTTGCTTACGCAAAGAATTGACGCGTTGTTACATTTTTGGAGAGGTGCACGTCAGGGTTCGCCGAAGGATACGCGCTACACACAGCCTACGACGTAGATACGGCGGGAGTTCGACGCAGAAGTATAAATTGGGCTTTACTGGCACATTGTGCTTGGTCTGTCATTTCCTACCTCAAATAATATTGTTCCATTTTGGTCTGATTTGCATGAACATGCACCAATCATTCTGTTTTCATTGCTAAAAAGTTTACTTTAAGTCAAAATACCTATTGAAGACTTATGACTTGCAAATAGTGCCCATCCCCACATCATAATTTAACATTAAGCTACAGCTACATGCATTACAACCAAATTACTCCAGTGTTTATGTATAAAACAACATTGCTCTTACCGCTACTGGCCCACTGCTTTAGCATGTCATCACTGCAATGCAACTGGTCCTGCATCTTCTTCAGGCTCTCTGTTGCATCCAAGGTGTTTTCTACTGTCTGCAAAACAGCAACACACAACACACTGTCATTTCATAAAATACCAAAAAGTATATGTTCCTGCCTGATTTAATATACTGACATATTCGACTACATATACATAGCTGAAGTGATGCATTTTGGGTGGACTTTAAGTTCAAATTTAACAGTTTAAAATAGTTCATCCTTTTTCAGTACATGAACATACCTTTTTGAATCTGGAAGACAAGGCAATGTGGAGGCCATTCTCTTTACGTTGATTCCACCCAATAGCATGGACAGTAAGCATATCAGTTCTTACTGTAAAGAACGATAGGAAAATCACCATAAATTGTAAAATGTTAATGTGTACATTTGCAGGGGAGCAGGGGGGCAAAGAAGCTTACAAACCTGACTTGGACATATACTCTGTGGTCAGGGAACATCTGGAGAGAAAACTATTGACTTGCTCTACTTCTTCACCAAGAGTGGTTCCGGCACCTTCCTGGTTCCTTGCATTCCACAGAATCTACAGGAAGCAGTGGACTTGTTAAACAGGGTGGACAACAGGGTGATCAATATTGATACATATCCCAAGGTCACCAGCTGTAGAGGACAGCACATAGGGCCTCATGTATAACTCAAAATACACTCCTGGGTTGTTGTTTGGGTCACAACATCATTCATTGTGGTACTTTACGTTAATTGTTGGCTACATCACTCTGAAATGTAAAAGTAGTTAAAAGCATCACCTCGCATTTTGTATTGTGGGCTTTGGCATGCATCACAGACGATGTACTTATCATCATGGAGTTTCACAAACTCTGTTGGGGGAATGTATTTATAAAAGCCATACATGGTGGTCTGCATACTGTGCAGAGTGTGGCGTTTATGTACCAATTGATCACACTCTGCACAAAACCACTCTGATGGCAAACATTCCCTGCAACGGATGATGGCTTCTGTCACGTGACAGTGGTTGCACTTCATCTGGACAATGTTCTCAGCTGACAACAAGTAGTGAATATTTTGTGGCCTCGCCTGTTGCCAACATTGTTGGGCCCCTTTCTGTCTTTGACACCAACTGGACAAAGATGGCTGCTGAGCAAATTCTTGCCCATCAATGCTCTCTGAATCCCGCAGAAGGTCCTCAAGCCTCTGCATATTAAAATCTTCAGAGAGAGAAAGAGAAAGATAAAAACATACTAGAAATCCAACATTGCAATTCCACTACCACTGACTTCTTTTGAGGCATTTCCATTGCTTTTTATACAGGGACAGTCCAGTGATAGCAGAGAAGGCAGAGGGTGAAAGGATAGTTGGAAATGGGCAATCAAATCCATGACCCTTAAGATTCTGTGTAGGTGCTGGCTGTCAGTAGTGTTGCCCACTTAATTGTGAAACTAAACAACCATGTGATTTTGCTGAGAAACAGTGATGCTAAATGTCTAAAGTGATCCTACTGTATAAGTCATGTTAACAGGGCTTGATGCACCAAATTGTGTTACTGGGGTTACTGGCCCGCTACCATGCAAGCACAGACACTTTTCCACCAAGATCTGTTCCTTTCCTTTGAAGCTATGAAGACAACAGCTCCAGGAATGTCAGTGAAAGCCTTCACAGCAATGTTGGACCAGAGAACAAAGCGGTTTGGAAGAGTGAGTAAAAAAATTTGAAGCTGAAAGACAAATGCATTCGTTATTATTATAAGTAGCTGTAAGGCTGGACAGTATGGCAAAAGGGTGTTTGAGTCCAAACAGGGCGCAAATTCGAATATACCCACATATGAAGTCAAGGTCCACAAGTGGCTGTAATATTTCAGGTTACTGAAATTAACTGAACTCAAGACCATATTAGAGAGCATTGCCAATTGCATCCTTTCTTGGGTTTGAAAAGGTACATTAACAAAACATAAATGGGGTGACCTTGTAGTTCATTGTCGTTTAAAGCTGTTCTATAAATTGTTTTTCAGGCTGGCAAAGTGAATGCAGATGCTTTTCAGAGGAGCTTTCTGCAATATGTGTACTGCAACTCTGAAGAGGACCAACTTCTAGAAAAGGAGCCATTTGTCTGTCCAGCCTGTAGTCCTGAAATGGTGGCTGTTTCAGTGGATGGCAACAGAAAACTCTACAGGTTCCAGAAAGCAAACCAGTGAGTTTTGTGTATACATTAAAAACAGCCAATGTAGTTAATGTATGTACTTGCTATTAACATAATCATAATAATATAGTTCTCATTTTGTTATTTAAAATGAAGCTGTTGATACTGTAGCTGTTGAATATAATATCCATGTTAGATTTTGTAACCTTGTAACCTTTAAAAAAAAGTGTCATATAAATACAATTATTATAATTTATTATTATGTAAAACTTCTTACTACAGTGGTTATCCAGAATACATTTTGTTGCAGGACTGAAGAGCCAGGGTTCTTTGGAGTGTTTTTATCACAAGACTCTGTGGTGTCCAGTTTTGTTGAGGAAGTCCGGGGGGCTGTCAAGAGTGTAGCAGTGGGTATCTCTGGCTTATTTTATAACTAATTGGACGTAAAGTTGGAAACACTGTAGCCTTATTAGGTGTTCGGATGAGGGAATCTTTAATCAGGTGTTGAGATGGCAATGGCAGGTTACTGGGGTTAGCGATGCAATCACACTTTCACAAAGAGTGGAGTTGCAGAGCTGGATGAAAAAAATACAACTAGATTCTAATTCAGAGGGCACAGTATGTTTATAGTATTGATTGCCGCACATGCATTATGTCTGACACAATTTCTGACAAAGTTAGACTATTGGAATTATCATCCTGCATGGTAAATGGCAAATAATTTCAATTGGTTTGTTATACTCCATGGAATTGCAGATGGATGATGGGTCAGGCAATCAAAGACAAAATCTAATCAGACTGTAATTGTTGGTGTGTGAGCGTGCAGCCCTGCTATTTAACTTTTTACTTTGGTAGACGGCAGGAAGAGCGATGTGTGGGGAATCCCACTGGACAGCAACAAGAGAGACATCAAAGCAGGCCAACAAGTTGGATGAAGAAGGTGTAGAAATCGCTGTGTGCAGGCATGGATTCCTCCTCAAAGGTTGGTATTGGTCTTGATAAATTGCAATGAAAAATATTTGTAGATGAAACATCTGAAGCCTATTCTTCAGTGTGCAATGTGCTCTGTACTTATTTCTTTTTTTCCAAAAGGTCTGAATATGTATAGAGGAGAAATCTTTGCATATCCAATGTTTCTCCAAAAAGAGTTCCAGGGTGCTGCATTTTTGGCCATGGATGTGACCTGCCGTTATGTGCCATACCTGGAGAAGGTGTCAGAGGCCCTGACTCATCTTCAACCTCTTCAGAAAATGAGACATTGCTTGTCTGTGATGCACGCCAAAGCCCACAATACAAAATGCGAGGTGATGCTTTTAACTACTTTTACATTTCAGAGTGATGTAGCCAACAATTAACGTAAAGTACCACAATGAATGATGTTGTGACCCAAACAACAACCCAGGAGTGTATTTTGAGTTATACATGAGGCCCTATGTGCTGTCCTCTACAGCTGGTGACCTTGGGATATGTATCAATATTGATCACCCTGTTGTCCACCCTGTTTAACAAGTCCACTGCTTCCTGTAGATTCTGTGGAACGCAAGGAACCAGGAAGGTGCCGGAACCACTCTTGGTGAAGAAGTAGAGCAAGTCAATAGTTTTCTCTCCAGATGTTCCCTGACCACAAAGTATATGTCCAAGTCAGGTTTGTAAGCTTCTTTGCCCCCCTGCTCCCCTGCAAATGTACACATTAACATTTTACAATTTATGGTGATTTTCCTATCGTTCTTTACAGTAAGAACTGATATGCTTACTGTCCATGCTATTGGGTGGAATCAACGTAAAGAGAATGGCCTCCACATTGCCTTGTCTTCCAGATTCAAAAAGGTATGTTCATGTACTGAAAAAGGATGAACTATTTTAAACTGTTAAATTTGAACTTAAAGTCCACCCAAAATGCATCACTTCAGCTATGTATATGTAGTCGAATATGTCAGTATATTAAATCAGGCAGGAACATATACTTTTTGGTATTTTATGAAATGACAGTGTGTTGTGTGTTGCTGTTTTGCAGACAGTAGAAAACACCTTGGATGCAACAGAGAGCCTGAAGAAGATGCAGGACCAGTTGCATTGCAGTGATGACATGCTAAAGCAGTGGGCCAGTAGCGGTAAGAGCAATGTTGTTTTATACATAAACACTGGAGTAATTTGGTTGTAATGCATGTAGCTGTAGCTTAATGTTAAATTATGATGTGGGGATGGGCACTATTTGCAAGTCATAAGTCTTCAATAGGTATTTTGACTTAAAGTAAACTTTTTAGCAATGAAAACAGAATGATTGGTGCATGTTCATGCAAATCAGACCAAAATGGAACTATATTATTTGAGGTAGGAAATGACAGACCAAGCACAATGTGCCAGTAAAGCCCAATTTATACTTCTGCGTCGAACTCCCGCCGTATCTACGTCGTAGGCTGTGTGTAGCGCGTATCCTTCGGCGAACCCTGACGTGCACCTCTCCAAAAATGTAACAACGCGTCAATTCTTTGCATAAGCAAGCGCTGTGTTTTGGCCTGCTAGAACACCTCCCTCGGGTTTCACACGCTCCCTCTGCATGTGTAATTGTGCTTCAACGCAGACAACGACGCAGAAGTATAAATGAAAACCAACACGTAGTCTATAGCGTAGAGGCTCCAGTGTAGGTCCGACGCAGAAGTATAAATCAGCCTTAAGGCTCCATGTTTGCAGCATTTATGCATGCTCTGCTTGAAATTCTGATATTTTCAAAAGGCACTTGTTGGTTCTCATTCTTGGTGCAAGTATCTCCGCTTCTCATTGGAAACAGAAACTAAGTGTATATCAAACTATATGGCTTTATGCACTTTAAAATTCATAGGTCAAACTATTTTCAAGTGAAAAGCAATCATGCTAGTATTGGCTCAAGAACTAAGGATACATGGCCTTCAAAGATTATTTTATCAAATTATTATTTTCCAGTTTGGCTTGGCTCTCTCTGATAAAATGTTTAGTGTAACAGTAATTTCATTACTCTTCATGTGTGGACTTATATGCTATCCCAATGGATTCACAGAGGAGGCGTCCAAGGGCCTCATCAGTCTACTTAAGAGAAGACTGCATAACCTCAGACTCAAGCAGCAGACTGTAGCATGCACATACAGAGGCATTCTCGAACCAACTCCTAGGCTGGTGGATGAAGATGAAGGGGAAATGGACTGGCAACGTGACCTCAGCTCTGATGATGATGATGATGATAATGATGCTGAGGTGGGGACTCAAGTCACTTGACTTGGGACTCAAGTCACAGTTGTAATCCCTTTTGCTTTGACTTGTACTTTGATGACTTGAAAAGGTTTCTAAAGTCTTGACAAAAGATCCTGTTTTTGTAGTGATTTAGATTGAAAGTGACTCCTCGGTTGTTTGTTCCTGCATTTATCCGTATTTTGCTACATATGCTCTCAGATTATACTTTTTTTATACATTTTTTTTATGTTACTGGAATTGTATATTTTAATTTTATATTACATGTAATAATCATGGTTATGTTTGCAACTGATAATATCTGTAAATATTTGCTGATACCTGTATATATGTGTATGGAAACAAAAATACAAATTTGATTTGTCATCAGACTATTGAGTTGACTTTGGCTCATCACACACCAACCCTTACTAAAAGAGAGAACTGTAAGCTTTCAGATTCAACCTGAACTACCAACATTTGGGAACATTAGAGGTCACAGTCACACCAGGTCCCATATTAAGATAGATGTATGAAACTTACATACTGTACTCAGACAGTATTGAAGTATATTACTCTGCCAGTAACTATCAATGTAAAACCATTGGCGTTATTGTCTAAATATATATCAACCATATAGTTAACCACGCCCATGATCGGTTAGCAGGGTTGGGTCAGATTGCTTTGAATACAAACAACATGGTAATATTAATAATCAGTTATGCAATTTACCTTTTAGCAACAACCCAACTTGGAATATAATTTTAAGAAGCTCAGTGATCTGAGGCCATGCAAAGTAAATGTTATGACCAAATCCATCTGATTATCAACTCATCCCATGGTAGGAACAAGCCACATATCAGATGTGGAGACTGTTCATAACAGTGTCATCTTCAGAGATGCATGTAGGAAACTTTATAAACAGGGATATTGAGACTACTACATTATATAATCCAGCCATGTAGGACCATTCAGGTGGTTTGGAGGAGCTAAAGCATGCCAGAAGGGGCATATAAAATCCCAATATATGCCCCTGTGTCAATGGTACCTTCTCACCCATGCCATGGGCACTGATGCGCAAATATCCTAACTTTTCTGGAAATGGGGTTTGTAGTTTATCACAGTGACAGGTGTTGGAAGGAGGAAAATGTAAATAGAAAACTATTTGCACATTTTTGTAGAGATCCAAAAAATCTTTAAACAGAAATAAATACAGAGGATGCAACAGGGCCAACAGTATGTGTAATGCACTCTTGTTTTTAAATACCAATAATAATGTTACAAGTACAAGAGGAGACGACTACCCATCATAGACCATGGTCTTTTAGTGTGTTTTTTTGTTTTGTTTGTTTTTTACCATCATAGCAGCATTAACATAATATGCATATATGCCGTGTGTGTGTGTGTACTTGTACAACTATCTTTGTGCGGACCAGTTTGAGTTTTAGACCATCGGAGTGAGGACCAAGAGAGTAAAGTTAGGATATTTTGACCGGTCCTCACTTTCTGAGAGCCTGTAAAGGTCAGTTTGAGGGTCAAGAGCTGCTTTTAGGGATCAGGTTATAATGAGGATTTGGGCAGGTTTAGGGTCAGGGTTCACTTAGTTGTGATGGGTAGGGTTAGGGTAAGGACCTAGAGATTGCATTGTGTCAATGAATTTACTCACAAAGTTAGATACAAATACGTGTGTGTGTGTGTGTGTGTGTGTGTGTGTGTGTGTGTGTAAATCTGTTTACACAGTCAGAAACAAACAAAAAGGTTATTTTATATATTGAGCCTGCGTGCTCCTTGAAACTAGAGGGCAGTTTGATATCAGATTGCGAGGGTTTTTAAACATAAAAATAACAGTTGGAGGGCCAGATAAAGATGAACTGGGGGCCAACATTATACTAGCCCTGGCATAGATCATTTACTGTAGCCAATTCCTTTTTATTTATTGTAGTCTCGAGCCATTCACAGCAGACAACGGGTTGCGGTGAGCTTACCCAAGACGTCAAATTTCAACGCTACAGGCTCCGGTTCAGAGTTCTATAGAAGTCTATCGGACTACCCTGCACGTTGAAAAGTGAC
Source organism: Moxostoma hubbsi (assembly GCA_032164185.1). Classification (NCBI taxonomy): domain Eukaryota; kingdom Metazoa; phylum Chordata; class Actinopteri; order Cypriniformes; family Catostomidae; genus Moxostoma; species Moxostoma hubbsi. Next base: position 48,801,444 of record JAVLUX010000001.1, read on the forward strand.
GCCAAAGGTATACCCAGTGCGTTAAAAAGTGACGCCAAGGGGTCCTGGCCAAGCGTCCATATGTGACGAGTTGGGGTGTGAGAATGTGTTGCTTTTTCAGTTTTTTTTTTTTTTTTTTTTTAGCGTAATGATTAAGGACAAACTAATTTTCGGTTCTATGAATGTTAGGGGCTTAAAGGACAGTGTTAAAAGGAAAGCAGTTTTTTTATTTTGTAAAGGGCAGAAATCTCATTGCGTGTTTCTGCAAGAGACTCATTCTTCCGACTCGGATGCAACTTTCTGGACTAATCAATGGGGGGAGAAGATTTTTTTCAGCCATGGTTCTAACCGTTCTGGAGGAGTGGCGATATGCTTTAACAAATGTCCTGGGGAAGTCGTTGTGCATAAAGCTGATGGAAGTGGTCACTGGTTGATGGCGGTACTGAAAATTGATGGTATTTTTTTTATTCTAATGAATATTTATGGATTTAATAATACAGCCCAAAATCAGAAATTATTAGGAGATATTTCTACTTTGATCGCTGAAACCAAAGTGTGCTATCCATCTGATAATGTTTTAGTAGGTGGGGACTGGAATATGGTTCCTGACGAGTGGAAAGATAGATGGCCTCCCAGACTTAATAAGGGGCGGCTTAATGTTAGTGTTGATTTTTTGATGACAGAAAATAATTTGAGCGATGTTTGGCGATATTTAAATCCTGAGGTTGAATGTTTTTCATGGTTTAAACCAAATGGTGAGAGCAAATCTAGAATTGATTATTGGCGGGTCAGTGACAACATCCTAAATTGGGTTTCAAAATCTACAATTTCTAACGGATCATTGTTTCATAGATCTCGTTTTAGAACCCACAAAGCAATTTAGAAATAAAGGTTATTGGAAGTTTAATGCCTTCCTCTTACAAAATGAAGAATTTTGCGATAAAATTAAGGAATTAATAAGGGATATAGAGAGAAATGATTCTTTGGGATTCTTCTGGAACCGATGGGCTCACTAATAATTTTTTTTTAATTTTTTTGGGGAGATTTGAGAAATCTATTATTCTGTGCCCTAATTGAAGCTATTGGAAAAACAGAATTGATTGAAAGTATGAAGCAAGGTTTGATTACATTGATTCCAAAAGCTGGTAAAGATAAAAGAGTTCTGGACAATCTGAGGCCGATCACTTTGCTTAACATTGACTATAACATTTTTTCTGGGGCTATCGCTGCTAGGCTGAAAAAGGGTATTTCTACTATAATTAGTGAGACACAATCAGGGTTTTTGGGAGGTAGGTCAATTCACAATAATATTAGATTGGTTTTAGATTGACTAGATTATAGTGAAATGGTTCAAGAGAGTGGGTTTCTTATTTTTTTAGATTTTTACAAAGCGTTTGATGCTGTTGAGCATCCCTTTATTTTGAAAACCTTGCAGCATTTTGGTTTTGGAGTAGAATGTATAAACTTAATTGAAATGTTATATAATGGAGTCAATAGCTCTGTAGATGGGACCTGCTCAAGATTCCCAATTAAGAGGGGGATTCGTCAGGGATGTGGTAGCTCACCATTATTATTTATAATGGTTGCGGAGTTACTGTCTATATTGATTAAAAATAGTGGGATTGAGGGTCTAACAGTGTTGGATAGACAAATAATTATGTCAGTTTGCAGATGACACAACATTGTTTTTAAAAAATGAATGTCAAATTCCACTAGCTTTACAATCTATTAACCAGTTTTCTAAAGCTTCGGGGCTAAATTTAAACTTAAAGAAATGTGTAATGTTAACACTGCATGAGTTTCCTTTGCAGTCATTATCTAATATACAAATTAAGAAGGAAGTTAAATATCTGGGGATTGTTATTTCTAAAGATAAAGATGTCATGGTGAATAAAAATGTGTTGAATAACAGATAAATGTAAGTCCATACTAAATAGTTGGCTGCAGAGGGATCTTTCCATTTTTGGAAGGATGCTTTTATCTAAAATGGATAGTTTGTCCAGACTCATTTATCCAGCCTTCTCCTTGCCCATATCATCCCGAATTATTAAATTAATCAATAAGGTGAATTTTAAATGTATTTGGAGGAATAAATGTCAGTATATAAGAAAGGAGGACATGATTAAAAACTATGAGGACGGTGGTGTGAATGCGATGGATTTTGACATTATGAATGGTGTTTTGAAATTGAAATGGTTAAAATCCTTCATTCAAAATAGCCACTCCTTTTGGTTTATTGTCCCCAATGCTATCTTTAACAAACTGGGGGGAATTACATTTTTTTTATGTTGTGACTTTGAGTGCACCTCATTACCAGTTAAACTTTCAGCCTTCCATCAGCAAGTGTTGCTCTACTGGAAACTATTGTTCAAACATAAAGAAGACATGTTGTACTCCAAAATCTCCCCTGAACTGAGACAGCTCTCCTTAGAAGGTTATGGGTTTTGTGATAAAAAATGTACAAATGGACTTATCAGAAATGTTATTTTACAGGCTTATTACCCAAACCCAATTAGACGAGAATACATAGTTAAAGAATTGGATACGGTTGAAATTAAAAAAATTAGGGAAAATTATTTGTCCTTTCCCCTCCCTCCTAAAGTTAAGGAAGTGAACTTCAAAATTTTAAATGAGATTTACCCTACTAATGAATTTTTAAGATTGAAATTTAATTTTGAAGTAAATAATTGTGTTTTTTGCCAAACTAATATTGAAAATTTCGAGCATGTCTTCTTTTATTGTGATATGGTGCAACCCTTTTGGAGTGAGGTGCAGAATTGGTTAAGATCTAGGGGGGTTGAAATCCCATCCCTCAATGTGAAGTTGATTAGGTTTGGTGTTTGTCTGGAAAACAAAGATTGTGATTTTGTGATTAATTTCTTGTTATGTTTTGGTAAGTTTTTCATTCATAAATGCAGATGGTTTAAATCTAAACCCAACTTTAATCAGTGGAGGAATGAGGTTAAACTCTTGTGCAAATCTTTAAAATGAGTAAAAACTCGAAAAGCCCTTAAATTGACTTCCCTTTTTGATACGTTTAAAGTATTTTAAAAAGAAAAAGCCCCTTTTGATTTATTTTTCATTGTATTTTATTTATTGATTTCTTTATTTTTTTATAATTGTTTTTTTGTTCTATTGTGTGTTTTTGGTTCTCTGTATTAACTGCTCAACCTTAGGCTGAATAATTGCGGTTATTTGCTGAGATTTGTTGATGTACCTTGTTTGTTTGTTGATACAGTAATTAAAAAAAAAAAAAAAAAAAAATCCGTTTTTCCCCTGTGGGTGGGGCTAAATCTGATTGACAGGATATGCATTCATTGTTTTTCAAATTAAGAGTTTTCCAAACACTGTATTTGTTAGCCTGTAAAATTAATATTCTATATGCATGCTATTTGTCACCCAATTATTTGGCTTCACTGACTGAAAAAAATCTATTGAAATAGCCTAAATGTAAAAATGTTCACGCATTGACAGTTGTCACGGTGGTTATCAGACAAAAGGCAGAATGGAGAGAAGGCCCTTCTTATAGTTTATATTGCATTCAATCGCAATATAGGTTACTTTTGCCTTCCCTATACTCCTGCTCACTACAGTTTTGAGGATGCCTTTCAAGACAACCATTGGCAAACACCTACAGTAGGTAGTCAATCAGAATCCCTATTACAGCCACAGAAAAAATAAACCAGTAGCATTTCAAGTCATTCGCGAAATGACCGCCAGGAGGCGCAAATGGATATTGTGCAAATGTAAGTGGGTTAATGTCAATTAACAGTAAGGATGAAATTGAAATACTACAACTATGGTAAACAGAATACAATTTTTTTAGGCCAGAAAAATAGAAAAACTAGAGACAAGAACAATATATAGCCTATATTTCATATTGTAGGCCTATCTAGACGTCGGTTGGCGACATAAGCCTATTCCCCGGGGGAGCAGCGCGATAACAAAATAAATAAACAAATAACAATAAATTAGGTGCAATTAAGCTGATAATTTTGTACTATTCTATTGAGGAATGAAACGAATGAAGAGCGCTTCTCGCTCATGTGAGTGAACACACACTGGAGAAACGAACGTTTGGGCATTTCTCAGTGAGTAGCGACACTCATGGCCGAGTGGTTGAACTTACGTTACGATCATGTTCAAATCCCGAGCAAACATGGACTACAGTCATTTTTATATTAGCCTATTAATGCATTTAATAGCATATTATTAATGCAGAGATTTGTCTAGTTCTAAAACTGGTACAGCATATAGTTTTTTTTTTTTTGCTTATATAATAAAATTACCATGCTTTCCATTTTACACTAAGGAACAAATATTATCCAACAGAATGACTTTACATCTGTATAATAATTTCAATCATAATTTCAAAAGCAGTTCTATTAAAAAAAAGCTACTTCACCAATAGACCATATCAAATCTATAAAAAATAATAGCTTTCAAGATGGTATTGAAATTACATTTCCAATATGCATGGAAACACTTACAGAAAATTGAACTTATTACATGCATTTATTTTGATTAAGTAAATCGTTGAAACATCAGATAATCAATAAAACATGAACACAAATTTTAGGCAAATCTTTTTGTTGTGTTTATTAGACACATCAAAGCATTTTTGAAAGGTGTGCCATTGTAGTTCACTGCCTCATCAAAAAGAACAGAAATGTCAGGCCACTGTTCTGTGAAGTGCTGTTCCACACTGGCTCTGTCCTCTACTGATGTGATGGGATCACTGCAAAACATGGACAACCTGGTCAGATTGTTTTATTATATTTTACAAAAGCACAACGTTTTCTTGTTGTTTTGAGTTTACGCAAATAAAAGTAGCCTAGTTGCGAATAATGTATTATTATTTTCTGTATGGCCAAATGATAGAGTATTTTAAATTGTTTCCACTGTTGATGAAAACGCAAGTGTCCGCGCACGCGCCTCCCTGCCATGCAGTGCGCGCTCCACACTCAGCACAAACACTTGGATATGCGTCAAAATCTTGAGTTTATTTGTGATAATCTTAGCCCTGTATTATTATTGTCTAACCTGTATTATGAATGACATTTGACGAATTGCTTTCTAAATATGTCGCCTAATAAATGCCTATATGTCAATGCTTATTTGTGCGCGTTTCTGAAGAAAAAACAAACCAAAAGAAAATGTAACTCAAATCCATCACTTTCAACAAAACTGAACGGAGAACATGTTAATGTTATTCTCTACCTTAATGGGAGCAGTGAGTCTGCGTCTTCGCTGCACACAGACTGTAACTGCCTATCAGCTTTAGTTAAGTTTGTGACTATTTTTTTGGTTCCTACCTAAAAATCATAGGAGATCGTAGAGGCGGAACTAATTAGCGCCAACCTTGTGTTCCGCACGTAATTAAAAAGGGCACAACACCTGAAGTGTAGAGCTAAAACATAGCATCGCAAGAGCTCTCCGAGCTAAGTAAATATTAAGAATATAAAGCTATCTAAATGTATAGTATCCGAGTAAAAGAAGACAAGGAAGAAGACTTTAGCCCCTCTTAAGTAGAAAGCAGCCTACGAGGTATGTTTCTTTTGTATCCAGTTTTCTGTGATATATTTCATGTGCATAGCTTGTGTTAACTAGTGTGTAGCTATAACGGCACAAACTGTATTCAAGACATACATACATGCATTGTATTTATATTTTCCTTTTATTTATTTTTTCTCTTTCAACCCAGTTCTCACGGGTTGACATGATATGTTGTAGAAATAAAACCCCGTTTTTTAACCAAGACCTCGTGCTTCGTGTTGACTACTGGAGGGAGCTACAGTGAGAACTCGTGAGTAGGCGAGGAAGACGGCATAGGAGAGCGCGAATCGTGGTTGGGCCGAGACATCTCCACATCGCAGCGCGCGCCTTCACAGACGGCAACGGAGAACGCGGATCGTGGTCGGGCCGAGACATCTGCACAGGCAGCGCGTGCGCGCCTTCATTTCAGCGCGAGAAGACGCAGTGCCCACGGAAGAATCAGGTTTCATAACGCAAATTAAGCTGTAATTCAGAGACATTAAGCGTTCTGCGCAAGAGAATGAGACATTTCTTTGCATTGCACATAAGTTAATGTTTTGTTACTTACCTTTTCTCAAATTGAAGTTAATTGATATTGCTACTGTGTTGATATTGTGTCTACTGATGAGTATGATGTGAATATTAATAAGAACTATTAGTACTAAGAGTAAGGAAGAATTGGTAATATTTAGAGATTTAAAAGTGAATGGTTATATTACTTAATGTGGTATATGTACAAGTTTAACTAAGAGTTAATATTTTTGGTTTGTTTAATTTCATTTGTGGTAATTTAAGATTTAAATAAGGCCATATATAACTATAACAAGTTATCAGGCAAGACCATAGCTCCATAGATTGCAAAGTAAGTGTTATCTAACGTTATACTAGTCTTTGAGTACAGTTAGTACAGTTTTTATTTTGGATAAGCAAGTTAATTTAGCTGCAGAGAATAATTTTTCTCCAAAGTAGTGTCAGTAGCTGCAAGTAATTAAAGGCTGAGTATTCATATATCAGAGATAAAAATAACTACTCAATTGAGCTTAAGCTAAGTTAAACATAACTTAGATTATTGTAAACAAGGTAATTACTCAACTAAAAGCAAGTTTAGATTTAAACCAAACTAAAGCAAAATGTCAGAGTTTGAGCTTTTCTTTGAGAGTGACAAAGAGGGTGCAGGTGAAGACGCGCAGCAGCACGGCGCAGACATGCAACCACAAGCTGCTGAAGGCACAGGAGATAACCACACTTCCTCACAAGAGCCACATAGAAGTCAAAGAGTCCGCAGGTTTACGGAAAAGGGCCAAGAACTGCACGATGAGCAAGTAAGAAGATTTGCACACCGTTTCAGTGTGAGCTACGAGAAGTGGAAGGCTATCGCTAAGGATGCCAAACAAGCGCTGAGTGGACAATGCTCAAACAACCTGCTGCGTGACCACATCACTAAGATAAGCAATGCCTCAGATAATCTGAACGTTGTTTATGAAGATTTAAGGCACATTGACATTCCCGACCAAGACACACGTCGCAGAGCAGACACCTGCGAAGCAGTAACAAGAACAATCATCCAGACTGCAATGGCTCTTCTAGACACAAGAGGGGGTGGAAAACAAGAGGTGAAAGTAATTGAGTCTGTAATTAAAGCTGCAGCCTCAGACAAAGTAAGTGTGAAATCTCACCGCACAGAGTCATCTGCTCATTCTCGAGCTCACTCAAGAATAACATCCCGTTCAAGCCAGTCTTCTGCAAGACAAGATGCTGCTGCTGATGTTGCTGCCAATGAAGCCACTTTAAAGGTACTGCTAGAGCAAGAACGTTATATCGCAGAACTTGAAATACTCGAAACTGAAGCAGCCAATTTACGAGCCAAACAAGAGGCTGAAAATGCAGAAAGACAAAGGGTGCTGGAAGCCAAGCGCAGACAACTAGAAAGACTGGAGACAATTAAGAAGCTAAAGGCTGCAAAGGCGAGACAGCAAGTATATGAACGAAGTGAATGCTCAGATGAAGAAATATTTGGGCTGCTCCATCAATGTGTCCCTCTGAAGGAGAATGAGGAAGTCAAGCATGAAAGTAGCCTATTGCAGCATCGCTCCCCACCTCACTCTCTGATACAACCAAAACAAGAAGACAATACTGCAGCTCTTGTTAGAGCATTCGCAGAGTCCATCAGTGCGAGTCGTCTTCCCGTACCTGAACCAACAACGTTCAACGGTGACCCACTCAGATTCAATGACTGGAAAGTCTCCTTTCAGACACTTATTGACAGGAAAAACATACCAGCTGAAGAGAAAATATACTATCTGCGAAAGTATGTGGGTGGACCAGCCAAAAAGGCCATTGAAAGCTACTTCTTGCTAGGCACAGAGTCAGCTTATTGTGCAGCGTGGACCATCCTAGAAGAGAGATACGGCAATCCATTCCTTATCGCCAAGGCCTTCAGAGATAAGCTCGACACATGGCCCAAGATAAGCTCTAAGGGGAGTATGGAACTTCAAGAACTCGCTGACTTCCTTCGCAGCTGTGAGGCGGCCATGTCTCAGATCAGAGGTCTTGAAGTACTCAACGACTGCAACGAAAATCAGAAGATACTCTCTAAACTTCCAGACTGGCTGACCTCAAGATGGAATAGGAAGGTGATAGAAGTGGAAGAACAAAGTCACACGTTCCCTAGCTTTAGCCAGTTCGTCAAGTTTCTCACACGTGAAGCCAAAATCGCCTGTAACCCAATAACGTCCCTCCACGCTCTAAAACCAAGTGAAAGTGAGAAGATCAAGGTTTCAAAGACAAGAGGTCATGGAGCAAAGGTATTGGCAACTAACTCAGACGAGAAAGCCGTTACCACAAGCTGTGTCTTCTGTGAGAAGGCAGGTCACAGTTTACACAAGTGTCGCAGATTTATGGATGAGACGATTTCAGAGCGAGTCAAATTTGTTCAAGATAAGAAATTGTGTTTCGGCTGTCTGAAGTTTGGCCATCGCTCAAAGGACTGTGAAAACAGAAAGATCTGCGATATGTGTGAAAAAAGACATCCAGCTTGCCTCCATGATAATCGCACCAAGGAAGAAAGGACGCCAACACGGCCCAGTGGAGCAGTGGACAGTGGCAGGTCAAGGGAAAGGAAAATGGATCGGCCACAAGATAAAGCAGCAAGATCATCACGTGAGGCAACATCAAATAGAGTTATACAAAATGTTAAAGACACTCATACATCCACAGTCATTCCAGTGTGGTTGTCAGTCACAAGTGAGCCAGATCGTGAAGTCCTTGTGTATGCACTCCTCGATACACAGAGCGACACGACATTCATCCTGGAAGAAACGGCAAAGACTCTCCACACAAAGAATGAACCAGTTCAGCTAAAGCTCTCCACAATGGCTTCAAGAAACACAGTCGTGTCCTGTCGGAAACTGACTGGACTACAAGTGAGAGGATTCTACTCAGACAAGATAATTCCTCTGCCAGTGACCTACTCGAGAGAATTCATCCCTGCAAACAGAGACCATATTCCCACACCAGAGACTGCAAAGGCATGGCCTCATCTGGAACACATCGCAGACGAGATTGCTCCTCAACAAAGCTGTGACGTGGGCCTGCTAATCGGCTACAACTGTCCTCAAGCTCTTGTCCCAAGGCAAGTGGTGCCTGGTAAAGAAAACCAGCCCTTTGCTCAGAGAACAGACCTGGGCTGGAGCGTAGTCGGCTATGGCAACCCATGTCTCGATTATGGAGATGAAATTGGAGTAAGTCACCAGGTCATTGTGAGGCAAGTGATGCCTGGTCTTCAGTCCTCTTCAAACCTCACAAGCGAAGTTCACTATGTCTGTAGAACTCAAGTCAAAGAGGTAGTCTCACCTGCAGACGTCATCAAGGTGCTGGAATCTGACTTTGTCGAAAGGTCTTTGGAGGACAGTCACATCTCTCAAGAGGATCTCCAATTCCTGTCAAAGATGGAAAGAGGCATCGGGCTCAAGGACAATGGTCATTATGAGATGCCGCTGCCATTCAAGAATGAAAGACCCAACTTACCAGATAACATGGTGTGCGCCATCCACCGTCTCAGATGCCTAGAACGGAAGCTGAAAAGAAACAAACAGTACTACAAAGACTACAAGACCTTCATGGATGAGATCATAACACGTGGAGATGCAGAAAGGGTCCCAGAAGAAGACCTCAATAAAGCTCCAGCATGGTACATCCCACACCATGGGGTGTATCATCCCCAAAAGCCTGGAAAGATACGTGTTGTCTTCGATTGTTCGGCGAGATTTCAAGAGACATCCTTAAACGACCATCTCCTCACCGGTCCAGAGCTGACAAACACCTTGGTGGGAGTTCTGTGTCGTTTCCGGAAAGGTCCAGTGGCAATCATGTGTGACATTGAACGCATGTTCCATCAGTTCCACGTTAAAGCAGAAGACCAAGATTACCTAAGATTCCTGTGGTGGGAGAATGGAAATCTTGAAGCCAAACCATCCATCTACCGAATGAAGGTCCACTTGTTTGGTGCTGCTTCATCACCTGGCTGCGCTAACTATGGACTCAAGCACCTCGCAGCCGAAGGACACGGACACTTTAGTGAAGCCACCATCAAGTTCATTCAGAAGAACTTCTACGTTGATGACGGCTTGTCAAGCTTAGCGTCTGAAAGCCAAGCTATCCAGTTAGTGAAGGAGGCAAGAGAGCTCTGCAACAAAGGCAAACTCCGGCTGCACAAGTTCATTTCCAACAGCAAGAAAGTCCTAGCCTCAATTCCCAAAGAAGAATGTGCAAAAGCCACCCAAGACCTGGATATGGCCCTGGGAGAGCTACACGTGGAAAGAGCACTTGGCATACAGTGGTGCGTGGCTTCTGACGAGTTCCAGTTCAGAGTGATTGTGAAAGAAAATCCACTTACCCGAAGAGGAGTCTTGTCCACTGTCGCTTCAGTATACGATCCACTCGGATTTGTGGCACCATTCATCCTGGTGGGAAAACAGATCCTGCAGCAGATGTGTCGTGACAAGCTCAGTTGGGATGACATCTTACCTGATGATCTTCGACCCCTGTGGGAGTTTTGGCTCCAAGACCTGCGAAACCTGGCTGGTGTAAAGATTCAGAGATGCTACATTCCATCAAACTTTAAGGTTCAGAGCTACGAGCTCCATCATTTCTCTGATGCCAGCGTGTCAGGTTATGGCGAGTGTTCGTACCTCAGAGCAGTCAGTGCATCAGGTGAAGTCCACTGCTCTTTGGTAATGGGGAAGTCAAGAGTAGCCCCTGCTAAGGTTACCACCATACCAAGACTTGAGCTGTCAGCAGCAGTCGTAGCCGTCCGCACCAGTGACGTGCTCAAAAAGGAACTGGAGATAGATTGCCTACAAGAATTCTTCTGGACAGATTCAAAGGTTGTCCTCGGATACATCAGTAATGAAGCTAGGAGATTTCATGTGTTCGTGGCAAACCGTGTGGAACGCATTAAGCAAAGTACAGAGTCTGCGCAATGGAGGTATGTGGCTTCTGAAGAGAATCCAGCAGATCATGCCTCAAGAGGTCTTGCAGCAGAACAACTTGTAGCTTCTAACTGGTTCACGGGTCCAGGCTTTCTTTGGCAGAAAGAGCTGCCCAGCGAAGTAGTCAAGGTGGGAGAGATTGCAAGTAGTGATCCAGAGATTAAGAAGGCCCAGGCTCATGACACCCAGGGAAAGGAAATAAGGTCACTGTTAGATCGTCTACAAAGGTTCTCTGACTGGTCAAGAATGGTGAAAGCTATAGCCAGACTAAAGCGGCGTGCAAAGGAAGCGAAAGGCCTCAAGCCAAGGTCCTGGGAAAGCACCAGTTTAGAGGAAAGGAGAGACGCAGAGCTCAGCATAATCAAGATGGTCCAACAAGCAACCCTCTCTCAAGAAATACAGGGCATCCAGTGTCATAAGAACACACAAATCAAAGACAAGGCCAACAAATTACACAAGTTAGGTCCATTCCTGGATGACCAAGGTATCCTCCGAGTCGGAGGGCGCTTAACTCATGCTGCTCTTCATCCACATGTGAAGCATCCAGCTGTTCTCCCTAGAGACAGTCACGTGTCGGCATTACTCGTCAAGCACTATCACGAGAGAGTGCACCATCAAGGACGGGGAATGACCATAAATGAGATCCGATCCAATGGTATATGGATCCTGGGATGCAGCAGTGCAGTGTCATCCCATATATACAAATGCACAACGTGCAGGAAGTTCAGAAGATGCACAGAACAACAAAGGATGGCAAATCTCCCAGAAGATCGAATGGAAACAACCCCTCCATTTACTTACTGCGGGATGGACTGCTTCGGGCCATTCTACATCAAGGAAGGAAGGAAAGAGTTAAAGCGTTATGGACTGTTACTTACCTGCATGTGTTCCAGAGCAGTGCATATTGAAATGCTCGACGACTTGACCACAGATGCCTTCATTAACGCTCTGCGTTCATGCATCGCTATTCGTGGAACCATACGGCAAATAAGGTGTGATCAAGGGACAAACTTTGTCGGCGCCAGGCGTGAGTTCATTCAAGCATTAAAGGAGATGGATCAAGAGGAACTCAAAGAACTGAGATGTGAGTTCATCATGAACACCCCAGCTTCAAGTCATATGGGTGGCGTCTGGGAAAGACAAATTCGCACTATCAGAAGTGTCTTGACGTCCATTCTAGAACAGTCAGCCAGACAACTTGACTGCTCCTCACTACGAACGTTCCTATATGAAGTTATGGCTGTTGTAAATAGCAGACCTCTGACCACTGATCATCTGAACGATCCATCCTGTCCAGAGCCCTTGACACCAAACCACATCCTGACCATGAAATCCACGATCATCTCTCCACCTCCGGGAAAGTTCGTCAGGGAAGATCTGTACCTCCGTAAAAGATGGCGCAGAGTTCAACTCTTAGCCAACAACTTTTGGACACGGTGGAAAAAGGAATACCTCCTCAATCTCCAACACAGACAGAAGTGGATCAAAGACAGCAGAAACGCTAAGGTCAATGATATTGTCATTTTGCAAGATGATGCTACACCACGAAACCAGTGGAAGTTAGCAAAGGTTATTGAAGTGCACCCAGGAAAGGATGGAAGAGTGAGAAGACTCAAGTTGCTTATCGGCGATTCAAATCTGGATGGAAGAGGAAAGCGCATCTCTAAACCTGTTCATTTGGAGAGGCCCATCCACAAGACAGTTACATTGTTGGAAGCAGACTGAAGACTCCAGCATCCTCTAGTCACTCTTTCAACTAGTTCCTAAGTTGAGAGAAGTAAATAGTTAGTACTTTGAAATTAATATTATGTGCAGTTTATATGCAGTATGTGTGTCTCCAAGCTGTTCTGAGAAATCACTTGTGATTTGGTGGGAGTGTAACTGCCTATCAGCTTTAGTTAAGTTTGTGACTATTTTTTTGGTTCCTACCTAAAAATCATAGGAGATCGTAGAGGCGGAACTAATTAGCGCCAACCTTGTGTTCCGCACGTAATTAAAAAGGGCACAACACCTGAAGTGTAGAGCTAAAACATAGCATCGCAAGAGCTCTCCGAGCTAAGTAAATATTAAGAATATAAAGCTATCTAAATGTATAGTATCCGAGTAAAAGAAGACAAGGAAGAAGACTTTAGCCCCTCTTAAGTAGAAAGCAGCCTACGAGGTATGTTTCTTTTGTATCCAGTTTTCTGTGATATATTTCATGTGCATAGCTTGTGTTAACTAGTGTGTAGCTATAACGGCACAAACTGTATTCAAGACATACATACATGCATTGTATTTATATTTTCCTTTTATTTATTTTTTCTCTTTCAACCCAGTTCTCACGGGTTGACATGATATGTTGTAGAAATAAAACCCCGTTTTTTAACCAAGACCTCGTGCTTCGTGTTGACTACTGGAGGGAGCTACACAGACGGTGGATGCGGGGCTGTCGTGAGTGTAGTGCCCTGTGCAGCCTCGACCGGTATTGCTTTTAATCATGAGGGTCAAGGCAGAAAACCCGCACTCACACAAGTAAGTGGACGTGAATGGGATAAGTACTTTATAGCCCTTATGGAGAGGGACGGGAACTATGTCTCCACAGACAGCCAAAAGTGTGCAAGCAACACTTCACGCATCTTCTGTTGCATTAGAGCTCAGGTCAAGTAGGGCCTCCTCCTCTTGGATGCTTAATCCATCACGGAGCACTGCTGGGAAACTGAATGGATTTATAACCCATTGATTCGTCATTGTGTCCTCTCAAAAATAATCCCGAAACTGCTTGCGCAACCCCTTCAAATGCGCAGTGGAAACGGCCAGTCCTGCCTTCTCCAAAACATTCTCCAAGGTTGGAAACTTTTCCGCTGAGCCCTGTTCCACGCGAGCCCAACACAGGTCCAACTTTTTCCTGAATGCAGATACTTTATCATGTACCAAAAAGACATGGCACTCCTTTCCATAGCCTATATCATTCAACCCGATCATTTTTAATATGTTTTAAATATTTCCCTGCTTTTTTCACGCCTACTACGCGAAAATTTTCTCAGAGTCCCTCTTTTTCCAAAGTGAGATAAAATCTCTCACTTTTGACCCAAACAGGTGTTACTTTATGTGAATGTAAATGGTTTCTAAACAAATGTCCTTGGTAAATTTGCCCCAAGGCTAATCTAATCTGTGATAAACAGTAGTGTTAAAATATGGTCATTATGTCCTAAGTTGTATATTGTGTAATGTAATGCTGTACAGTTCTGTCTTTAGCATATGTTTATGCCACAAGAGGGCTCTAAAGTGCAAACTATGGAGGACGCGTTTGCGTCATTATGTTTGTCTCTATTTGACTTGCCATAGTTCATCTTCAGGCTGTCTGACAGTGAGACTGATGTGTCTGCAGCTAAAATAAAAATGCCAAGAACAGCTAAAGATGACTCATTTTTTCTCCGTTCATTCTTTTCCTCTGAATGCAACGCTAGCTGAATCATAACTCAACAGGTTATGGGCCCAGGAGTCGTTCGGAAGTTAAGTTTATCGTTTTCCACCGTTTAGAAAGTCGGAACAGACAGCGTGCTAACGGACTGCTGGCTAAGAAAAATAGTAAGCTAACATGACGGAACAACGAAGAATGTGCAGGTTGCCTCGATTGACGTTCGACGGAGATGAAACTAAGTATGAGCTTTGGGAGACCAAAATGTTGGGACATTTTCATTTGTCAGGACTAAAGAACACGGTGCTGAGAGAACCGGAGTCGGAAGCCGAGAGAGCAGCTGATGCGGTAAAAAATGCTGATGCATATGCGGAGTTGATTTTACTACTGGATGACAAAAGCCTCTCATTAGTTATGAGGGATGCGCCCAACGATGGAAGAAAAGCTCTAAAAATATTGAGAGAGTATTATGCAGGGGTGGGGAAAGTCCCGTATAATCAACTTGTACACCACGTTGACATCGCTTCAGAAGGTAAACGATGAAAGTGTAATGGACTATATTATCAGAGCAGAAACTGCTATCACAGCGCTGCGGAACGCGGGTGAAACGTCAGGAGACGGACTGCTAGTGGCTATGGTCTTAAAGGGATTGCCTGAAAGTTTTAAGCCATTTGCAATACACGTGGCTCACATAGATGATAAAATCCAAGAATAAGCTGCGTAGTTTTGAAGAGACAGAGAAGATAAGAGCAGCTGAGTCGAGCGACAGTGTGATGAAGACTCAAGCGAAAACCGGTCGACGGCCTGTCAAGACGAGCGCACGTGGCTGGATCAAGGACAACACAGAGATGGTGTGCTTTAAGTGTGGCATCAAAGGACACCGAGCGAAAGGATGTCATCAGAAAACATGGTGTAGTCTCTGCAGAAGTGATACACACAAAGACGCCACATGTAGGCGTAAGGATAAAAAGGATGGTGCGAGTAAAGCCTCAGAAAAGGCCGAGGACTACGTGTTCAAGATGAGAGACGTAGGAACCGATACCAAGCAGCAGCTGGCATGCAGCATCCAAGAGAGGGGTCTGATGGTGGACACGGGGGCTACCTCTCATATCATCACGGACATAACCATGTTCAAGAGCTTCGACAGCGCGTTTAGGCCCGAAAGGCACAGTGTCGAACTGGCAGACGGGACCCGATGCAGCGGGATCGCTCAGCGGAGAGGAAATGCTGAGGTTTCTCTCACAGACAGCAGAGGACAGCGACACAAGGCAGTGCTGAAAGACGCTTTGTTCATACCATCGTACCCCCAGAGCATCTTCTCAGTGAAGGCAGCTACAACAAGTGGGGCTACGGTTGTCTTTAAAGAAGATAAAGACACCCTGATAACCAGAGACGGTACCAGATTTAACATTCATGTATATGATAGGCTGTATTATCTGCATACTGAAACTGAGTCTAATGATAAGTGTAATGCATGTCACGACATACAAACATGGCACAAGATATTAGGCCACTGTAACTATGACGATGTTCTTAGGTTGCAAAATGTTGTGGAAGGTATGGAAATCAAGGGCAAAACAGGCAGACCTGAACAAGAGTGTGAGGTGTGTATTAAGGGAAAATTTGCCCAAACCAGAAATAGGGACCCTGATGACCGAGCAAAGGCTCCTTTACAGATGGTACACACAGACCTAGCAGGTCCAGTAGCCACAGAGTCGATAGAGGGTTACAAATATGTGCAGTCATTTACTGACGACTACTCAAGCGCAGTGTTTGTATATTTTCTAAACAAGAAAAGTGATACAGTACAGGCTACGGAAAACTTTCTAGCAGATGTATCCCCTTATGGGAGAGTGAGGTGCATCAGGTCTGACAATGGAACAGAGTTTACGTGCGGTGATTTCCAAGCACTGTTGAGGAAAAATAGAATTAGACATGAAACGTCAGCTCCATATTCCCCACACCAGAACGGAACTGCAGAGAGGGGTTGGCGTACTCTTTTTGAGATGGGCAGGTGCATGATAATTGAAAGTGTACTACCAAAGCAGTTATGGAACTACGCCCTACAAACAGCAGCAATGGTACGCAACAGGTGCTTTAACAGACGTACAGGGCTGACTCCTTATGAGCTGTTAACAGATAAGAAGCCTAATGTATCTAAAATGCACAAATTTGGATCTGCGTGCTACACGTACAAACAAAACAAGGGAAAACTGGATTCCAGATGTGACCAGGGACGTTTTGTAGGTTATGACAAGAACAGCCCGGCATATTTGGTGTATCACCCAGATACAAATAAAGTACAAAAACACAGGCTAGTGAAGTTTGTGAGTCAGGCAGCTGTGAAAAATCAGACACAGACAGGTGAGCCAGATCTAAGTGATGACAGTGACAGTGTGAGACCCAGAACTAGTGAGACCACAGAGAGTAGGAGTACAGAAAATGCTCCCGAGCCAAGTGTACAGGGTAGAAATGTACATGATAGTCCAGGTACAGTAACGAGGTGTAGTGACAATAATCAAACACAACAGAGTGTGACATGTGATAAACCCGAGAGTAGGAGGTATCCGACTAGGGAAAGAAAAACACTGAGCTACTTAGATGACTTCGTAACTGAAGATAGTGATATTGATGAAGTTCATATCACAGTAGACTACTGCTGCACAGCGGTGTGTGGCATTCCACAGACTTTTGAGGGAGCAATGGAGTCAGCTAATTCAAAAGAATGGATAAGCCACGGATGAGGAAATTCAGTCTTTAAATGAGAACAAAACCTTTACCTCGACAACACTGCCAATAGGCAAGAAAACAGTGGGGGGTAGATGGGTTTACTCTATCAAGACCGATGTAGATGGAAAGGAAAAATACAAAGCACGTTTTGTTGCTAAGGGTTACAGCCAGCGAATGGGAGTAGACTATGGGGAGACGTTTTCACCCACGGCAGATTTGACAAGTGTAAGGGTGGTGTTACAGAAAGCAGCACAGGAGAATTTACTCCTGCACCAAATGGATGTGAAAACAGCGTACTTGCACGCGCCCATAGACTATGAGATCTACATAAATCCACCAGAGGGTTATCAAGAGAAAGAGGGTATAGTTTATAAACTAGAGAAATCCCTTTATGGTCTTAAACAATCCGGACGGAATTGGAATAGGGTTTTGCATGACTGTCTAAATGAGGATGGGTTCACACAAAACCCAGCCGACCACTGTGTTTATGCTAAAGAGTCAAGAGAAGGAAAGGTGATCATGATCATATGGGTCGATGACTTGATCATTGCAGCAAGTAACAAAGAGAGACTGAAAAAGGTGAAAGAGATGCTTGCAGAAAAGTTTAAAATGAAAGATCTGGGCAAACTCAAACATTTTCTGGGTATCGATTTCAGTCAGTCAGACGGGTGTGTAAAAATGTCACAGGAAAAGTACACTAACAAGATACTACAGCGTTTTAATATGCAAGACTGTAGGACCAGAGAAACACCCTGTAAGCAAAAGCTCGAGTATACTGTGGATGCAGTAAAGATGGAAGATAGCAGGGTGTACAGGGAAGCTGTGGGAAGTCTTATATACCTGACTACATGCACCAGACCAGATTTGAGCTTTGTAGTGAGCAGGTTATCACAGCATTTTGCTGAGCCTACAGAGGAGCAGTGGGTCACGGTCAAGCACGTACTTCGATATCTCAAAGGCACAGCAGAGAAAGGGTTATGTTTCAGGAGAAACGACATTGAAAAGCTAGGTATAAAGGCCTACAGTGATGCTGATTGGGCGGCTGATACCGGTGACAGACGCAGTACCACGGGATACTGTGTGAGCCTAAGTCAGAACAGCTCTCTGGTCTCGTGGAAGACTAGAAAGCAACCTACTGTTGCACTATCAACGTGTGAGGCAGAATATATGGCACTGGCTTCAACCATACAGGAGTGTCTGTACCTAGAGCAGTTACTGGGAGGTATAGATAACTACGAGAACACACAAACGATAGTACATGAGGACAATCAGGGAACAATCGCTCTTGCCAAAAATCCTGTAAACAGGCGAAGATGTAAGCATATCGACATAAAGTACCACTTTATCAGATCTACTGTGGATGAGGGAAGATTGACTTTAATGTATTGTTCTACTGAAAATATGATTGCTGATGTAATGACTAAACCTGTGAATAAGTTGAAACTGAAGAGGTTTGCAGGTGCTCTTTTTGGAGATTGATATGTGTATGGCAGAAGTTCACATTCATTTCATTTTATTTATTTTCTTTGTTTGTTTAGAATATAACAACCTGAGTACAAGTGGGGGTGTTAAAATATGGTCATTATGTCCTAAGTTGTATATTGTGTAATGTAATGCTGTACAGTTCTGTGTTTAGCATATGTTTATGCCACAAGAGGGCACTAAAGTTCAAACTATGGAGGACGCGTTTGCGTCATTATGTTTGTCTCTATTTGACTTGCCATAGTTCATCTTCAGGCTGTCTGACCGTGAGACTGATGTGTCTGCAGCTAAAATAAAAATGCCAAGAATGGCTAAAGATGACTCATTTTTTCTCCGTTCATTCTTTTCCTCTGAATGCAACGCTAGCTGAATCATAACTCAACAAGGTTATGTTTCATCTTATTTATTATAGTCAAAATAATCCAGCAATTATGTTTTTTAGTAGGCCTCGATCGAATTCAAGATAGTATAAGCTCAGATCAATGAGG
Source organism: Moxostoma hubbsi (assembly GCA_032164185.1). Classification (NCBI taxonomy): domain Eukaryota; kingdom Metazoa; phylum Chordata; class Actinopteri; order Cypriniformes; family Catostomidae; genus Moxostoma; species Moxostoma hubbsi. The sequence goes on from JAVLUX010000001.1 coordinate 48,820,547, forward strand.
ATAACTTGTATGCCAGATATCCAGGAATTATTAGCCGTATTTCCACTGTCTGGCCATGTGCGAGTGAGGTTTATAATAAGCCCAAAGTATAGTGACTTGAGCGCTTACACTACACCATTGAGCGCTAACACTACACCATTGAGCGCTTACACTACACCATTGAGCGCTAACACTACACCATTGAGCGCTTACACTACACCATTAGTGCGCTTACACTACACCATTGAGCGCTTACACTACACCATTGAGCGCTTACACTACACCATTGAGCGCTTAAACTACACCATTGAGCGCTAACACTACACCATTGAGCGCTTACACTACACCATTAGTGCGCGCGCACTACACCATTGAGCGCTAACACTACACCATTGAGCGCTTACACTACACCATTGAGCGCTTACACTACACCATTGAGCGCTAACACTACACCATTGAGCGCTTAAACTACACCATTGAGCGCTTAAACTACACCATTGAGCGCTTACACTACACCATTGAGCGCTTACACTACACCATTAGTGCGCGCGCACGCGCAGAACGCGTCTTTTCGCGATCACTGAGCTTGAAAGACTATTTTGAAAGACGGAGGGAAGCACGGAATAAAATACCCGGGCCTTAATATCCTCCGACTGAGAGCTTCGAGGCCATAATCAAACGGCGAAACCTGATATTTATCTTTATTTCTCAAAGAATAACACGCTGATCCGCATCAACTCCATTGCGATCGGCTACTTTAAACCGCTTCAATTAGGCTTTTAGTCCAAAAGAGCGCACATTTAGAAAAATGTTCACGTCTCATTGCTTTACAGAGAATGATCATTTGTATAAATTTGTAATGATGTGCTCTCGAGGGGTTTGAGTGCTCTCTCTACTGCCATATGCCTACATGTCATCAAATTAGAAAAAAAAACCTTTATGCCTAACGAGTTCCCGTTTTATATATTTATAACAAGAGCCTATAATATGCGACTTATCACACCAGCAAGAGTGCTGATTTTCTGAACATCTGCACAATCTCAAATGGGAAATTATACAACAGTTCAATAAAGGTACTGAGTAGGCTAACTTTTATAGATAGGCGATTCTGTTTTTGCTCCGTCCAAGAAAACAGAAAAAACAGCAGAACCGCTGCGCCTCCGAGCAACACGCGTTTTGTTCCTCAAAATATCTGCATTTTTGACAGAATCAGACGAGTAAATGATTCAAGTAGGCTAGCTACACATTCATAAATACAGTCGTTTGTTAGGTTAAGCGAATTAGGATTTTTGAACGACTCGTTTGAATAAAGGATTCAACTCCCTCATTAGAGACTTGCCGCACCTAATGGCGGTGTTAGTTTCATAGTTAAAAAGTAGACGTTTCATTTTTTTTCAATCATTTCATATTTCTACATATAATTTTTTACATTTATAACATTAATCTCTTAACATAATTGATACAATTATAATTTGCTGTGTATGTGTAAATCCACATGCCATGTCTAAACCGCCTGTGTCAATTCAAAAAATGATTTTATTGATACTGACTTCCTTTTATTTGGTCATAGTAGCCATACTTTGCATTCTGATTGAATTTGTTGACTAAATTTAAGAATCTGACATAAGAGGACAGATAGGCTATATGACAATGATCCTGCATTATATTGTATTATAATGACGATGTAATATTAGCCTAACCACTAAACTTTGACTATAGGCATGTTGCATATTACTTGTTCTAGGAACCTCAAAGCATATTTACATTTTCGTGTAATTTGTGCTACTCCATCTTGATGTTTGTAGCGTAAGTAGGGCCCAAACATAAACTCAAGCCCAGGGGCCCCCAGCCCCCTAAATCTTGCCCCCTAAGTCCTGTATGTGCATACAGGCCATAAATAACAAATAGACATTATAAAAGATATTTTATTCATAAGAATTTATTATTTAAATTTGTCAGTGCGTGAACAGGCTTTTAGGCTTGAATTTAGGCTATTTCAATAGATTTTTTCAGTCAGTGAAGCCAAATAATTGGGTGACAAATAGCATGCATATAGAATATTAATTTTACAGGCTAACAAATACAGTGTTTGGAAAACTCTTAATTTGAAAAACAATGAATGCATATCCTGCCAATCAGATTTAGCCCCACCCACAGGGGAAAATCGGAATATCAAGTGGTTTTTCTGATTTCCGTGCAAGAACGGGAAAACCAAAAATCAAGTCATAATTTCGTTTTTTCGTTTTTCAAAAAAAAAAACGAAAAAAAAGGAGTTGTTTTCTCGTTTTTTCGTTTTCATATATGAAAGCAAAAACAAATGAACGAACGATACCCGGACCCTTGCAGGACCTCACTATGAGTGTATTGTGCAATCGGGGAACTGTCCATGTCTCCCATAGATGGATCTCGAACACGAGATGATGAAAGAGAACAATAGGTTACTCACGTAACCCCGGTTCTCTGAAGCATCGATGGAGAGATCCACCAAGCTTGCCCCGCTTGCTGCACGAGAAGCGGATATACTTACTGAGTAGCAGCAGCGCGTGCAGGTCGATATATGCTCTTAGGTAAGGGGGTGTGTCCTTACCGAGAGTAGGTCATGTGCTTCTGTGGATTGGATGCTTCTGCAGAGGTCAGGTACGGATGCCCTTCCCTGGAATATAATTCCATGGATACACCGTTGTAACCGTGTTTATTTGATCATTCACGCCTACGGAGGCTGCAGTGTTCACCGATGCAGAGTCACAAAATAAGGGTTACAATTACAGCAGTTACATCTGCATCTCAATTCAAAATGAATGTTTATTGTCAAATGTGCATTTCATAGTAACAAAATATGCAATATTATTGGTAACTGCACTTATATATAAAATAATATAACTAAAAATGATATTACTTTTATTATTAGTATTTGTCCTTATTTACAAACAATAAATATAATAAATGTATATACTATTTTAAATTGTTGACAAACTGACAAATCACCTTTAAAACACACCTGTGTGAAATCAGGTTTATATAATCACACTTAATACACACACACACAACACAGCCAATAGGAATGAGTTTATACCTGTTACATATTCATGAGATGATAGGGGCGGAGCTATGACATCACTGAATCTCAGGTAAAGTGAAACTGATTTTCAAACAGGAAGTCTCTCAACTTTTTCTCTCTTCAAACGGCAGAATATTTCTTCAGATATTGTCAAACTTTAGTGATCACAGCTGATACTCACTCACAGGTAAGTGATAATAGAAATATAAGAGAAATTTCCCTGAACAGGTTTCTAATGTTAGTGGTCTGATTCAGAGGAGTTTGTGTCACACTGGAATAAAGCTGCACAAAACCAGATTTAAACACCAGTTAAATACTCCAACTAGTTTACTGAATTAGTATCAGAATATCATTTAATGGGTTATAAATCAGAGTTTGATGTGTGCTGTCATGTTGTCAAATAACTGGAAGACGTCAGAAACAGGAAGTGCTTGAACTGCAGACAGAATGAACAAAGTCCATTTAGTCTTTCATATACAACACACCGCTTACGTTTATATATATATATGTTGCTTTATTGCAATCAGTAATTTAAAGTCTGTGTTGTTATGTGATGACTTCATTCAGCCTTCACCAGTCAGACAGTGAATACTGCCAACACAGGACTGTAAACTACAGCCTACATGAGGACACTTCACTGACTATTACCTGCATCACTCAGTCAGTTTAGGGAATATTTGGAGTAAATGACTATTATTCAATGAGCACATGACTAATATTACACATACTATGGAAATAATTGTAATGCAAGAGGTCAAATGGGTTTAGAACGACATGAGAGTTAATAAATGATGACAGAATTGTCATGTTAATGTGAAGTATCCCTTTAAATGTACTCATAACATATAAATATCATGTATTAAAACTATTGCGAATTATAGTCCATATAAGAAATGTGCTTTTAAAGTGAGCACATTGAAGTAAGCTCACACATCAAAACATACTGGAGCTCTGTCGGGTACCCAGAATGCATTTCGGCGGGTGAAGGACTGACCAAGTATGGACTGAACAACTGAATGGCCATTCTGCAAAATTGTTCAGAACGGGTTTAGGGGAGCGTTTATAGTTGATTGTACTATCAGAATTTGCCATATTTAAATGTTCTTGTTTGTGCCTTTCCATTAAATAACTTTTATAGTCCTCAGATACTAGAACTGAAGGTGTGCCGTTATGTATGTGTGATTCTGTCAGACTCTGCGTCTCATTTGAAGAACAGCAAAAAAAATAAAAATAAATTAACTCTTAAAAACTATTAAATGTAGCAGAACATCAGAATACAAATAGTGATATTTTAATGGTCAAAACTTCTATTTAGGGTGGCAGCTGCCCCCATTGTGGCCACGCCCCTACTGTACTGTAAGAGGTGCTGTAGACTAGAGCTTCTGTACATGATCAGAATGGTGTACTAGCATACTGCTAACTGCATACTGCACACTAAATACTGAAATCAGCTTTAAACTGCAACATTTATTACTTTTGATCACAGACACTTTTAACACTTGAACTTTTGACTTTCATCAAGTCATTTAATAAAACTGGAGATCTAGAATATATGAGTACTTACTCAGAAGTGAACTGAATGTCCTCTTGAGAAGTTCATCTTTAATATTTCACACACTTTGATCATGTTTCATGCTGTGAAATGAGATGTTGGAGTGTTGTGTCCTAAACAGGCTTAAAGAGAGGAAGAGCAATGGCAGAATCTTCATCAACATCACCAAAACAAAAACCAACCAGGAGAAACAGTTTAGAAAATTTACCTCCATGTAAGTCAGTGAGAGAGAAAAATAATAAATGAGTGAATTAATGAAGCAAATAACATCAACAACAATAATAATGTCATGTGAAAAACCTAAACATCACATCAGATTAAATCTATATACAATAATACTTCAATAATTTGTATTTTCAGACATGTCGTCCTCCAGTAGTGCACTAAATGAGGAGCTTCAGTGTTCAATCTGTCTGGATGTGTTCACTGATCCAGTCTCAACTCCATGTGGACACAACTTCTGCAAGACCTGCCTGAATGAATGCTGGAAAAACACTCAGAACTGCAGCTGTCCATTCTGTAAAGAAACATTCAGCAAAAGACCTGATCTGAAGATTAATACAACACTCAGAGAGCTCGTGCAACACTTTGAGAAGAAGTTTAATCTGGGTAAATCTGAAGTTCTCTGTGACATCTGTGATGAAAGAAAGCAGAAAGCCGTGAAGTCTTGTCTGACGTGTCAAAGCTCTTACTGTGAAACTCACCTGGAGCCTCATCGGAGAGTTCTGGGTCTAAAGAAACACAAACTGATGGACGCTGTGGAGAATCTGGAGGATTATATATGCCAGAAACACGAGAGACCTCTGGAGCTGTTCTGCAGAGATGATCAGACGTGTGTGTGTGATTTCTGCACCGCAACAGACCACAAGACTCACAACACTGTTCCTATAGAGGACGAGAGTGCAGAGAAGAAGGCAAGAGTTACTAATATTCAATCAATACTTATTTTGATGACATCTTTTATACATGTAGATCAGGTGGGGTTTATTCAGGGCCGCAGCTCTTCTGATAACATTTGGCATTTCATCAATATGTGGTCAGTGTCGAATGATCAGACTCCGGTCGCTGCCATCAAGCGTTTGATTTGGTAGAATAGGATTATCTTTTTAAGATTTTGGACATTTATGGGTTCGGAAATACTTTTATTGGATGGATTAAGTTACTTTATAGACACCTGGTAGTGGTGGTACAAACAAATGGATCAATTTCAGGTTATTTTACTCTGAATAGGGGCACCGGCAGGGTTTCCCTCTTTCCCCAATATTATTCCGTCTTGCCCTTGAACCATTAGCAGCCACGATAAGAAAGGAGGATGATTTTCCAGGGGTGATGCATAAGCTTTTACTTTACGTAGATTATATTTTATTATTCGTCAATTTGAAGCATTGCGAAGCCCTTCATTTGGAACGGTAAACGTCCCAGATTACATTTCAATAAGTTACATAGACTGATTGACAAAGGTGGGCTAGGCCTACCCAAGATTTTGATTTATTATTATGTATTCTGTCGCAGATATTTGGCTCATTTGTCGGTTTCACCTGAGAGAGCCCCTCCCTGGTTTACTATCGAACAGAAAGTTCTTGCACCTATTTTGCCATTGCAAAGCCTTTCTATTAAACTAAACGGAGAAGTTAAGTTACACCCGGTTATCTCACATTTGCACACGGTGTGGACAAATGTGTCCTTTATACTGGATGGATTGTGTGGGAGGTTACTACACTCGGTGACCTGTATGAGAGTGGGGTGTTGAGATCTTTTGAAAACATGGTTCAACATTTTAGGATTCCCAGATCTCAGGTCTTTAGGTATTTACAGCTGCACCACCTGCTCTACTATTTTTGGGAGTATCATACACCCCCATAAAGCTGCAGATACTCTGAGAGAGGTGATTACTGCTTTTGGAAAAGGTCATGAGGCATCAGTGTATTACTCCTGATAATTCAGAGTCTGGGTGACGGAGCTTCAACGTCTCTCGGGAGATTATCGGAGAAAGATTTAGTGTGGGTTTGGATTCTAAAAAACATCAAGTTTGCATCTAGAGATGTAAGGGTGCACAACTGGACACACCCACCTGCTGGCGATGCCAATCAGCGGACGGGGAAACAACCCATGTGTTAAGATCCAAGAGGTTTGGTTGAGGGTTCAGAGCTTCGTGTGTGAAGTGGTTGGCACTCGGTTTTCGTTTTGCCCCAGACTGCGTGATGATTGGCAGGTGGGTAATCCTCACGGGTTGCAGTTCGTCTGGTGCATCCTCGTTTCATGAGTGGTATGTCGAGTTGGTCAGGGTGGTGGCGTTTGAAGAGTTAGTATATAGAAGGCTGGGTAACATCAGGCATCAGGAAGTGGGGCGGCTATATGGTATTTTAGGAGGGCTCTCAGAGAGGGGCAGCGGAGAGGGACTGGTGTCTCCAAATATTTTCTGTTTTATTCTCTATTTGTGTGTCTTTGTCAGTTGACTTTTGACTACTGGAGTGCTTGTTTGTGTCGGTTCGTGGGGAAAAAATGTATGATTTAATGTGGTTCGATGTTGCATTTTCTGCATGGAATCAATAAAAAGTGTTAATAACAAAAATCAATACTTATTTTGAAGATGGAAACGCTGTGTTGAGTGATGAAATGTGTCTGTGTTGTTCTCTGTCTGTAGAATCAGCTGGTAAAGACACAGACAGACGTGCAGCAGATGATCCAGGACAGAATGAAGAAGATTCAAGACATCCAACACTCTGTAGAGATGAGAAAGGTCAGTCAAATTTAGGTTCAATCTTCTTTATAAATAAAGGGGCTGAATTAAATACATTTAAACTGTGACTGGATCTCATCAGAGAAACACAGAAGAAGAGAAATCACACAGTGTTGAGGTGTTCACGACTCTGATCCGCTCCATTGAGAGATGTCAGACTGAAGTTGTTGAGATGTTGGAGCAGAAGCAGAAAGCAGCAGAGAAACAGGCTGAAGATCTCATTAAAGAGCTGGAGCAGGAGATCACTGAGCTAAAGAGGAGAAACTCTGAGCTGGAGCAGATCTCACACACTGAAGATCATCTTCATCTGCTACAGGTCAGTGTCCATCTCTCTCATCAATGAGAATGATTAGAAAACACTCCTCATGCTGATGGATTTCTCCTCTCTCCTGCTGTAGATTGACCCGTCCCTGTACAGCCCTAAAAACAGTAAGAACTGGACTGAGATCAGTATTGACACTCATGTGAGTGTGGACATTCTGAAGACAGCTCTGACTCGACTCAAAGACACTCTAGATCAAAAACTTGGTCAAACTGGTAAGTGTATAGTAGACCTGTCACGATTATTAAATAACCGTCTGATCACAGTTATTTGAGACAACCGCGATTATTGGGCATTCAAATTCCAATCACATATTAATGCCCAAATAAGGGAATTTTAAGTGAATATACTGTATAAATGCCATGAACAGCACATTTGTGTGTCATTCAGTTGAACTGTGAGTCCGATCTTCACTGAGTCACACACGGACGTCAACCAGCTCCTGTCCTGAAGAGAAAGAGGCTTGCGAATATAAACAAACAAATATAAAGTTTGATAGTGAACACAAAGCGCACTTTCACTTTAAATGATCGTGTAATGGCAAATGTTCCTGGTTCACACACACTGTGTTAATGACACACAGAGACACAGAGGAGGAGACGCACACTTACTCTATTTCTGTGGAGAGATCAAATGAAACGAAATCTCAAAGGTTTTACTTCATGACAAATAAGGGCTGTGGGTTTAATCAGAGCATTAAAATAACGTGTGAAGTCTCAGTTATTTATAAAGCACTTTCAAACTGTAACACCAAAGTGATAAACATTGAAACTAAAATATAAAATAACTATAAACACACAATAACCAAAACAGTGTGAAATAAAAACTAGCATAAAAAGACCCAGAGTCCATCAAGTAGAAGACTTCAGATGAGAAATAATCTCTTTTACTTCTGAGAGAGACACAAGCTGAAACTGATCAAAAATCTCATCACTAACAGTCACGATCACCGGATCAGTGTCGGAAACTGGAGGAAAACTCAGCCTTTATTTTATTTCTTTGATCAACAAAACGTTTCAAAAACAGTTCACAGATATCCACAGAGGGGTTTAAATCAACTCTCTCCGGGTTCAGTGATCTATTAATGGTGTTGAACAACACTCTGGGAGAGATCGAGAGTAAAGAAATAATATTAGAAACATGATTTGCTCTTTTAATATTTCAACAAACCTCCGATCAGCCTTTCTCCACTCCTGTCTGACAGCACGAGTAGCATTATCTAACCACGGTTGACCTCTAACTATGATGTTTTTGTCACGGCCTTGCCTGGCTCCTCCTCCTGGCTGTGTGCTGTGTCTGTCTCCTACAGGTGAGCTGGGCACAGGTGTTTGGAGTTGTGCTAATTAGTTCCTGGTCTAGGCCTTTAAAGACGCTTCAGATGAGACCATGAGGAGGACCAGCCTCTGTTGCATCTCTCCCGCACCGTTTTTATGATTTTTGTTTGGTTTATTCATTTCTGATTGCTTTCATTTTTATTTTTGTTAAAGCCACCTTCAGTACTGGCTGAACACAGTTTATTCTGTTAAAGTTCTATTTATTTAATAAATTTACTATATTTATATTCCGTGTGTGGCCTTTCCCTACTCTGTTGCTTGCTTTGAGCCAGGCTCGTAACAGATTTGGGGATCTCGTCCGGGATTTTGAACCATCGATCGGTAATTATTATTTTTTTTGTTTTGCGTTTCTCAATTGAGTTTGAGTAGTTATATTGAAGGCCGTTTTGATTAATGTGCCAAAATTGTAAACTGTATTTAGATCCTACGGGGATCCGGCGCAGTAAGGTTGATTGGGCATTTAATGCATGGTTATTGGGAAAGACAAACGCGGATTAGTTTAATCAGGTTTGGAATTGTTTTTTTTTGCAGTATGTCAGTGCGGGAGACAAAATTTGGTTCGTTTGTGCCTGGGGTTGTTTAAATACAGCCAGGTTATAGTATTAGGGGGTTGGTTGTTGGGTAGGTGCGGGTCTTCTCTGTGTTTGCGAGACAAAAATTATTAATAACTAATTGATGGTGTAGCCATTGGAGCTTTGCAAATCCCTGTTAAGCGCTTAACGCTTGTTTGTTATTTTAGTTTTTTGTTTTTGTGCAATACCCTGGGCGGAGGGCACAGTCGTGGATGCCTGCTTTAACGGCATTTTGTCGGGGAAGTTAGGTGCCGCTGATATCGTGTATTAAAAATCTCTGTTCTTGGGGTATGCATGAAGTGGATCGATGTGTACAGGGCAGCTCCGTTAGTTTTTGTCTTGTAGCTGCAGGTGGCCGCACTTACATTGATGAATGTGCTTAAAAAGAAATATATTTTTTTTTTTTTTTTTTTTTTTTTTTTGTTGTTGTTTAGGGGTTAAAGGAAAAAGGCAGAGTAAATAAATGGATACGTTGGATAATTTTTTTGCTGCTCCATCAGATCAGGTTTTAGATACGTTGACTAAGGAGCAGTTGTGTGACGTTAGTGAACATTATAATTTTGAATTGGGCTTGAGAAAAAATGCGAAATTGGTGCAGTTAAGGCAGGCTGTCAGATCTAAATTGGCTGAAAGAAAAATTCTCCCATCAATAATTTCAATGGATGAGTTGGGGCCTGAAGGTGCTTCAACACCATTGGCAACATTGGGTGAGTCTCGCAGTAATTTTGGTCTTACTTTTGAACAACAAAAAGAGTTGTTAGAAATGCAACAGAGAGAGAGAGAATTTGAACGCGAAGCCGAACGTAGAGAGAGAGAAGCTGAACGTGAAGCTGAACGTAGGGAGAGAGAAGCTGTACGTCAATTAGAATTTGATAAAATCAAAAGTGATAGAGAAATTGCTTTAGAACGTCTTAGGTTGATTGCAGAAGGGAAAATTACGGGTAATACCGGTGGCGATGTTCTGACTGGACCAGCGCGCACTCCTGATATTTCTAATATGGCCAGATTATTACCAAGGTTTAGTGAGAAAGATCCAGATGTGTTCTTTTCACTGTTTGAAAGTGTGGCAGATGATCGTGGTTGGAGTGATCCTGAACGAACTTTGTTACTCCAGAGCATTCTAGTTGGAAAAGCGCAGGAGGCGTTTATTGCTTTATCGGGGCCTGAAAGAAGGATTTATAAAAGCGTGAAAGATGCTGTGCTTAAAGTGTATGAGTTAGTTCCAGAAGCATATAGACTGCGATTTCGTAATTGGAAGAAGGGAGAAAAGCAGACTTATACAGAGGTAGTAAGAGAGCTGAATTGTCATTTCAATCGTTGGTGTGCTGCAGTGGGCGTTTCTACCTTTGAAGAGTTGTGTAATTTAATTGTTTTAGAGCAATTTAGAAACATCCTCCCTGATCGAATTGCGATATATATAAATGAGCGGAAGGTAAAAATAGCAGCTGATGCCGCAGTTTTATCTGATGAATACGTTTTAGTGCACAGGCAAAACTTTAAAGAACACAATTCAGTAAGGGGCTACCGTGAGCAGCGCTTTGGACGTTTCAGTGAACGTTCAGTATTTTCTAATACTCCCGCTAGTCAGTCTGCTGCCAAAGAACAGTCTCGTGGTAAGGCAGATCCGGATGCTTGTCATTATTGTTTAGAGAAGGGGCATTGGAAGAACGAGTGTCCGGTTTTGAGAGCAAGGGGTCAGAGGAGCAAATCTGGCGCGGCAAGACCTGTTGCTCTTGCCGTTTCGGATGTGCGCGCATGGTCTGAGTTCACCCACACAGAGATTAGGTCCAACCCAGAAAGGGGTGTGGCCTCTAACTTGTCTGTGGACAGCCTTGTGGGGTCTAGCCAGTCTGATGTAATTGAGGCCAATGTCAATGATTACTCTCCTTTCATTTCAGATGGTTTAGTATCATTGGTGGGCAGTTCTGCAAAGGTGCCAGTTAAAATTCTTAGAGATACGGGGGCTTGTGAATCTTTTCTTCTAGAGTCTGTTTTGCCTCTTTCTAGTGAGTCCAGCATGGGTAATGTTCTGGTGAGGGGAATTGGGTTGCAGGTGGTAACTGTTCCTCTGCATAGGATTGAACTACAGTCAGACCTGGTTCGGGGTGAGGTTGTCATTGCCGTGCGCCATTCGTTGCCTATAGATGGTGTACATCTCATCTTGGGTAATAACTTGGCTGGAGAGCGTGTTTGGCGTGATGTACCGCCTCTTGTGGTGGTTAAGAGTGTTCCATCTATCCCATCAGGTACTGATTGTAGCCTGCAGAGCTTACCTGAGGTGTTTACTGCTTGTGCAGTAACACGTGCCATGAACCGTGCCTCTGGAACTGAGGTTCTAGAGAAAAATCGTAAACCTGATTTACAGCCTATTGTTTTGCCCGATTTGCCATCTTCTCTTTCATTTAGTGATTTTGTTGTAGCTCAGAAGGAGGATTCAACGTTGAGTGAACTGTTTGATGGGGTTTTGCCTGTTGAGGAGCGACTTAGTGCAGCGAGGGGTTATTTTGTTCAAGATGGGCTGTTGGTTCGTAAGTGGATGCCTCAGACTAAAGAGATGTTCGAGGATCCTGTTTTCCAAATAGTAGTGCCGATGAAGTTTAGAGACTTGATACTACAGACGGCTCATGGTGATATAGCGGGTCATTTGGGTGTGCGGAAAACGTATGACAGACTTATGAAGTACTTCTATTGGCCTTGCCTAAAGAAGGACGTGGCATGCTTCATTAAGACCTGTCATACATGTCAGATAACGGGAAAGCCTAATCAGGTGATCAAGCCAGCTCCCCTTTATCCTATTCCGGCTTTAGGGAATCCATTTGAGCATTTGCTAATCGACTGTGTTGGACCATTGCCTCCATCGAAGTCAGGGTGTGTTTACCTTTTGACTGTGATGTGTCAGGCTACCCGTTACCCCGCTGCCTATGCGTTACGTACAATTTCTACCAAATCGGTGGTGAAGGCGCTCTCTCAGTTTATTTCCATCTTTGGCATCCCTCAGATTATTCAGAGTGACAGAGGCTCTAATTTTACATCGCGTATGTTTTCAGAGGTGCTTGAGCAGCTGCGTGTTAAACATCAGCGTAGTAGCTCTTATCACCCCCAGAGTCAAGGCTCTTTGGAGCGTTTTCACCAGACGTTTAAGTCATTGCTTAGAGGTTACTGTGTTCAGCTCAGCAAAGACTGGGAGGAAGGGCTTCCATGGTTGTTGCTTGCAGCTCGTGAGGTAACACAGGAAAGTACAGGTTTCTCACCTAATGATTTGGTGTTCGGCCATAGAGTTCGTGGGCCATTAGCTGTCCTGCAGGATAACTTGAAGTGTCCTGAAAGTCCTTCTAACTTGTTGGAGTATGTGAACGGCTTTCGCCGGAAATTGTTCTTAGCTTGTGAGATGGCTGTAGAAAATCTGACTAAGGCTCAGAAGAAAATGAAGAGTTGGTATGACCGCCGGGCTGAGCCGAGAGTGTTCAGTCCTGGAGATCAGGTTCTGGCACTGTTGCCGATAGCCGGTTCACCCTTTCTTGCTAAATACTCAGGTCCCTATACAGTTGTTCGGCAGGTGTCGGACCTGAATTATCTAGTTTCAACTCCTGACCGTAGGCGTAATACGCAACTCTGTCATATTAATCTTTTGAAACCGTATTACAGTAGGTCTCCGGTTTCTGGGGCAGCAGAGACCGGTGATCAGGTTAAGTCAGTTGCTTTGGCTGCAGTTGCGGAGATATCTGGCTTCTCTCCCCACATGGTGGCAGCGTGTGGTGATGAGGAAGTGGTTAGCCCTGACGACTGTGTGCTCCAGCCTCGGTTGAAGAACTCAGAGAAGTTGTCTGATTTGGACACACTACTTGGGCATTTGTCCAAGGAGAGGGCATTAACAGTTGAGTCGTTGATTTTTAACTTTCCTGCTTTGTTTTCAGATACACCGTCGTGTACTCATTTGATCAAGCACGACATCGATGTGGGTGATTCTGAGCCGATAAGGCAGAGGTTCTATCGGGTGTCACTCGAGAAACAGCAGCACCTAGAGGCAGAGGTGAAGTATCTTCTGAATAATGGTTTGGCAGAACCCTCTTATTCTAGTTGGGCTTCACCTTGCATTCTAGTTAGTAAACCTGATGGGACGTATAGATTTTGTACAGATTATCGGAAGTTAAATAACATTACAAAGCCAGATTCTTTTCCGCTCCCAAGGGTTGAAGACTGTGTTGACCGGGTAGGTTCGGCCCGGTTCGTAAGTAAGTTTGATTTACTTAAAGGCTATTATCAGGTTCCTTTGACACCTCGGGCTCGGGAGGTTTCAGCCTTCATCACACCGTCTGGCCTGTATTCGTACTCTGTGATGAGCTTTGGGTTACGAAATGCGCCCGCCACATTTCAGAGACTAATGAACCGCGTAGTCTCTGGTTTACAGGGCTGTGCTGTTTATTTGGACGATGTGGTCGTGTATAGTGATGGGTGGTCTGACCATCTTGAGCGTATTCAGGCTCTTTTTACACGGCTAGTTGAAGCTCGCCTCACTGTAAATCTCGCTAAGTGCGAGTTTGCCCAGGCGACAGTTGTTTATTTGGGGAAGGTGGTGGGGCAGGGCCAGGTGAGGCCTGTGTACGCTAAGGTGGTGGCTATCGATAATTTCCCTGTACCAGCTACCAAACCTGAGCTCAGACGCTTTTTAGGAATGGTGGGGTATTATCGTGGTTTTTGTGCTAACTTTTCCACTGTTGTTGCCCCATTGACTGACCTTTTGAAGGGCCGTACTAAATTTGATTGGACTGCAATCTGTCAGGCCGCATTTGATAATGTGAAGTTGTTGTTAACATCTGCTCCTGTGTTAAGGGCTCCCCGCATGGACCAGTCATTCCAGATGCAGGTCGACGCTAGCCACGTGGGTGCTGGGGCCGTACTCCTGCAGGGGGATGAACAAGGTGTAGACCGGCCAGTGTGTTTCTTTTCAAAAAAGTTTAACTGTCACCAGTTAAATTACTCGACCATCGAAAAAGAAACCCTAGCTTTAATATGGGGATTACAACACTTTGATGTTTATTTAAGTGGGGGTGCTGTTCCGGTTACCATTTATTCTGATCATAACCCACTAACGTTCTTATATTCTCTAAAGAGCCCAAGTCAGCGTCTGATGCGCTGGGTGTTGTTTTTACAACCGTATAGCTTACTGATCCGGCACATTCGGGGTGTGGACAACGTCATGGCTGACGCTTTGTCCCGTGCCCCATGTGAGCCGGAGTGAGTCCGTGTCTTGTCCTGTCCTGTTTGTCTCTCTCTTGTATCTCATCTTTTTCTCTGCTTAGTCTCCTTAAAATTTGCTGGAGCCTTGGGTTCGAGGGAAGGATTGAGTGGAGGGGTGGGGGCCTGTTGGACTCAAGTGACCAATTTTACAGGCTTGGGGAGAGTGTCCAAGCCATAACCCCTAGACAAAGTTGAGTATTTTTAACATCTTTTGTTTATTCATTTATGGGGAAGGAGTGTAATTTTTCCAGAGTCTCTCTTTGAGAGGCCTCTGTCGTAAGGGGGGGGGTGTCACGGCCTTGCCTGGCTCCTCCTCCTGGCTGTGTGCTGTGTCTGTCTCCTACAGGTGAGCTGGGCACAGGTGTTTGGAGTTGTGCTAATTAGTTCCTGGTCTAGGCCTTTAAAGACGCTTCAGATGAGACCATGAGGAGGACCAGCCTCTGTTGCATCTCTCCCGCACCGTTTTTATGATTTTTGTTTGGTTTATTCATTTCTGATTGCTTTCATTTTTATTTTTGTTAAAGCCACCTTCAGTACTGGCTGAACACAGTTTATTCTGTTAAAGTTCTATTTATTTAATAAATTTACTATATTTATATTCCGTGTGTGGCCTTTCCCTACTCTGTTGCTTGCTTTGAGCCAGGCTCGTAACATTTTTATAAGAGCAATAACATCCCAAATATCTGAACACTCCGAGTTAAACACAGTCACCAGCTCATCAGGACCTGCCTTAAAAGAGGGAGACTCAATAAATGACGTAAAGGAGGATAAAAAAGCATCTGTAAAAGCCGTAGATGCAGATGAAGCATTTATCCTGTAATATTCCTGTAAACAATTGATGATGTTTTCTTGTGATTTGTGTTGACAGTATTGAGGAGGATGCAGCAGTATGCAGGTACAGTGTGTGATCTTCACTGTTCTCTCATATACACTTACAATACTTGACATTTATATACTGACAGCTGACTTACTGCACTACACTTTCATTATACTCTGATTCAATATTACATCAATCTAAATATTCTGAAGTGATTGATATTCTCTGATCTCTCTCAGTGGATGTGACTCTGGATCCTGATACAGCTCATCCTAATCTCATCCTGTCTGATGATGGAAAACAAGTGAAACATGGAGACATTAGACAAAACCTCCCAGATAAACCAGAGAGATTTGATCCATATCCAATGGTCCTGGGAAAGAAGGGATTCAGTTCAGGCAGATTTTATTTTGAGGTGCAGGTGAAGGGAAAGACTGAGTGGGATTTAGGAGTGGTCAGAGAATCCATTAACAGGAAGGGATCGATCACACTGACTCCAGTGAATGGATTCTGGACTGTGTGGTTGAGGAATGGGAATGAATATTACGCCGGTGCTGGTCCTTCTGTCTCTCTGTGTTTGAGAGTGAAGCCACAGAAGGTTGGTGTGTTTGTGGATTATGAGGAGGGTCTGGTCTCCTTTTATGATGTGGAGTCCAGCTCTCATATCTACTCTTTCACTGGTCAGTCTTTCACTCAAACACTCTTTCCATATTTTTGCCCAAGTCTTAATTATGAAGGTAAAAACTCAACTCCACTGATCATCACACCTGTCAGTTACAATTAATGAATTTACACCCCATAAATATAAAAAAACTGCATGAACATTAGATTTGTACATTTCTTAAAAGACAATATGAGGTGTGGTTGCTAGGGAGATCAGGATGGTTGCTAGGGAGATCTGGATGGTTGCTAGTGTGTTCTGTGTGGTGTCATTTTTATTTTCAAAAAAAAAAAGAACTTGGTGTAATTTGTTGTTATCGAAAGATTTTGCTGTTAATTTTTAATATTTGAAAATATTTTGTGTAAATTCACCTAAAAAAAATTCAGGTTGTGAAATTCGCGTTTTTATGAATCAAGTGGTGAAATTGAGGTGTAATTAAAATATTTGATGTATTAATGTCAGACAGAAAGTTTACACACAATAACAGAACAATGTCCACATTGTGTGAAATGTTCATTCAGATCCTTTTTCAGTGAAGTGAAACTTTTCATTCAGTTTTTATATTATTTTAAATAAAACTTTTTAACGTGAAGATGATTTTGATCATTTTCGATTCATTTTATTTTTTAGGAATGAATATATGAATTATTAAGCAGCATTAATTGGGAACACAAGGTCATTTATTCTGCTTACAGTAAAACTGGTGTTTTGTTTTAAGCACAGATAAAGTGAAGTAACACACTGTTGTATCGGGACAGGCGACCCGTTCTCATCAGTCTGCGTATAAATAACACGACTTTACACTTTCAAACTGCGTGTAATGCATACGCCAAAGTCCAATTTTGCGTGCATATGATACGCCAATCCTTCCCATTAACTTCGCTGGAGAGCAGATGCGTCTAAATATTTATTTATTTATTTATTTATTTATTTATTTTTTCCTTTATTAATGCCAAGGTATCACAAATATAAGTAGCCTACAAAGATGTACAAATTATACAACGAAATAAAGCAAAACAGCACATATACATATAGCCTGTACTCCATATAGGTGAATAAATAAATAAATAAACCGAATAGAAAGCTTTAAAGAAATAAATTAAAAAGTTGAAACAAGTTTATTGTCTTAAGAGCTTTAAGATTCTTAGATGAGGAAATGCTTTGGATGTATTGTTGGACCTCTCTTCTAAAAACAATGAATAAGGGATTCTGCTGAGTGAATTTACTACGGTGAATGTGAAATTTTGCAAGGAACATTAATAGATTAATAATAAAATACTCACTAAATGTAGCTTTTTGTATATCAAAGAAGCCAAGCAGTACATCCTTAAAAAGCAAAGAGAAACCCGGAAGCACGTTGCGTTTCATAAAGTTAGAAAATTCAACCCAAAATAACTGTGTGTGAGGACAATCCCAGAAGATATGAAGAGCAGTTTCATCAGGGGGCACCACAAAAACAACAACTTGTGTTTATATCTGATTTAAACCTTTTCAAAAAAGCTTTAGCAGGGTCAAATTTGTGTAATAATTTCAATGAAATTTCTCTAACCTTGTTAGTTATTTTGTATTTCAAGGGCAGAGTCCATACTTTTTTCCAATCTATATGGTCAATCATATTCTTCCCATTTGAAGCCACATATGGAATTGTTACAAGCTCCTTTTGAAAGAGAGATCTAATTATATTATTGCGTGATGAAGGATGAGACAAAAAGCACAATTTTCCTATTGGGAGTTCAGATGGGTCTAAAGTTGTAGGAAAAGTGTTAGATGATCTAACAGAGTCCTTTAGAAGCATAACAGCTCCTTTAGGAATTGCATCCATTACAATGGAAAATTCCTTGGGAGTTACTGGGAAATTAAATTGACATAAAAATTATTCATAATTTAAAATAAAACCTTCTGAATTCAGTAACTGGGAAACAGTCAAAACATTTTTCTCAAAGCAGTTACCAAAAAACAAAGACTTCTTCTTATATACAATATTTTGTTCTTCCAAATAAAACTGAAGAGGATTTTATGGACTGAACTGCACATTTTGTTGTCCACATTCAGAGAGAGTGTGCAGGATACACTGTAAAAAAAAATCCTAATTTTACAGAAAATAACTCTAAAAATTTTAGAGTATTTTTCTGTTATTTAAAATTATATTCAAAACTCTGTAAAATTACAAAAAATATCTGTAAATTAATTAATTGACTGTTAATTTAAGGATTATATCATTAATGCCAAATTACAGTAATATTTATTTTTTATACAGGACATTTACTGTATTATTTATACAGTATTTTTCTGTTATTTAAAATTATATTCAAAACTCTGTAAAATTACAAACAATATCTGTAAATTAATTAATTGACTGTTAATTTAAGGATTATATCATTAATGCCAAATTACAGTAATGCTTATTTTTTATACAGGACATTTACTGTGTATGTAGTTTAAGAAAACAGAAAAATACTGTATAAATAATAAAGTAGTGTAAAATTACAATAATGTGTAATTAAATATGAAGCTCGTTATATAAAAGGTTTATATACTTACAATATAACATATTTCCTTGTCATTTTAAAGTAAATATAAGTTAACATTTAATTGTATTTTTACATATAAACTGTAATTGTTGATATATAATTTTAGCTAACTTTTATCATTGCATTAAACAATTCGTAGTCTCTTGGTTATTATGTTATCTAATCTGAATGTGCATTTGTTATAGAAGGCCTATATGGTAATACGTGTATGAGAGTGAGGCAGAGCACTGAGGCAAATACTGACACATCTGAAACTAGCAAAAAAAAGCACATGGAGAAAATAGGATAGATATATATATTAGGGTGGAAAACACACACATTCAATCCTATGGATTTCCTCAGTTTGGCAAATGTGCATGTCTTTATAGGCTACCATTGAAATCAGAGTTCATGGAAGAAACATAAGGGTATGTAAACAACACCTGTAAAGGACCAGCGTGTAAGCTTGGTTGTTAAAGACATTAATGTCCCCGACTGCCTCAGTAGTCCCATTTAGCCACTTGTTAACCTTTTTCAAGACACATCACAGCTTCAGAAAATCAAGAGTAGGGTAATACTGGTTTAGCCTATAACGTGAAAGTGAATTGAGCTTGTGTTCACCACGTCATTGTCATCCACTTAACCAAAAACCCATTACAAAAACCCATTGACTTCGGGACGATGGAACTGGAAGTGCTAAAATGCTAAAGTGCTACATGTGCCATTTAAGTACCATTACTACATTGAAATGCAATAATGCAAGCAAACTGCACAATTACATATTGTTAAATTGACCTTGCTGGTAAGACAGCAGGCCAGCAGGGTTCGTGATGGAACATATGGTGCATTTAAGTCCTCCTGGGAAGTTTGTATTCATGTGGTTTTACTATTTATTTTTTATGTTTTAAATTAATTTATGAAGCCACTGTAAACTTTATCATTACATATTATATTGTTATATTATAATGCTATCATATTATGTGCAGGTATTAGCTTGCTTTATTGTTAGTAGAAAAGCCTGATAATGTCACTGCTAAATACCTATAAGTTCCACAATGTTTCTCGACACACTCATAACTCTTAAAGATTGGGGCTTAAAGCAAATCCTCAGCTTCCTACTCATATTTTCATCATTGTGGTGGCATTCATGTGTGTTCAACTCGTAAATACTATCTTTATGACATGACTTGAACGCACCAATAGCTCTATTTTAGGGACAATCCATACACCATTTGCTAAAATACATTGTAAACTGTCATAGTGAGAAGATCTTTGTCCTGTATCAATGCTAAAAGCATAACCACTGCAGTCAACACCTTGGAGTATCCATGCTGTTAAATAAAAGTCTGTGGACAAGGGTTAGGGTTAGGGTTAACATTAAACCCTATTTATTAATTTAATAATTCGGGATGATATGGGCAAGGAGAAAGCTGGATAAATGAGTCTGGACAAACTATCCATTTTAGATAAAAGCACCCTTCCAAAAATTGAAAGATCCCTCTGCAGCCAACTATTTAGTATGGACTTACATTTATCTGTTATTCAACACATTTTTATTCACCACGACATCTTTATCTTTAGAAATAACAATCCCCAGATATTTAACTTCCTTCTTAATTTGTATATTAGATAATGACTGCAAAGGAAACTCATGCAGTGTTAACATTACACATTTCTTTAAGTTTAAATTTAGCCCCGAAGCTTTAGAAAACTGGTTAATAGATTGTAAAGCTAGTGGAATTTGACATTCATTTTTTAAAAACAATGTTGTGTCATCTGCAAACTGACTTATAATTATTTGTCTATCCAACACTGTTAGACCCTCAATCCCACTATTTTTAATCAATATAGACAGTAACTCCGCAACCATTATAAATAATAATGGTGAGCTACCACATCCCTGACGAATCCCCGTCTTAATTGGGAATCTTGAGCAGGTCCCAAGCCCTAGAGCTACAGAGCTATTGACTCCATTATATAACATTTCAATTAAGTTTATACATTCTACTCCAAAACCAAAATGCTGCACGTTTTTCAAAATAAAGGGATGCTCAACAGCATCAAACGCTTTGTAAAATTCTAAAAAAAAAATAAGAAACCCACTCTCTTGAACCATTTCACTATAATCTAGTAAATCTAAAACCAATCTAATATTATTGTGGATTGACCTTCCTCCCAAAAACCCTGATTGTGTCTCACTAATTATAGTAGAAATACCCTTTTTCAGCCTAGCAGCGATAGCCCCAGAAAAAATGTTATAGTCAATGTTAAGCAAAGTGATCGGCCTCAGATTGTCCAGAACTCTTTTATCTTTACCAGCTTTTGGAATCAATGTAATCAAACCTTGCTTCATACTTTCAATCAATTCTGTTTTTCCAATAGCTTCAATTAGGGCACAGAATAATAGATTTCTCAAATCTCCCCCTCAAAAAATTAAAAAAATGATTAGTGAGCCCATCGGTTCCTGGGGATTTGTTTAAAGGCATCTTCTCAACAACTGAATCCAATTCTTCAATTTTAAGATCCGAATCACATAAAACTTTGAAAGAGTTCTCAATATGTGGAATATTGAATTGAATTTGAGCAGAAATAAGATCTGACTCATAAGAGGAGAAGTCCGAGGAATAGAGATTAGAATAGAACTGAAACACTTCTTTTGCAATTCATTTATAATCTTTGCATTCCTCTCCTTGGATCATTAAACTACTGATAGAGTTCCTTTGCTGTCTATTTGTTTCTAACTTACTGAAATATGAAGAGTTCTTTTCACCTTCCTCAATCCACTTGGCGCGCGATCTTATATAAGCCCCTTGTGCTCTCTCAAGATACAAATGATCTCATTTACTTTGAAGTTCAATCACCTTATCATTTTCATAATTATTTAAAACAGGTTTGTTACAACACTGACTTATTTCCCATATTAGTTTCCTTTCATGTTCTCTTTTTTCTTTACTTATTTTCTTAGAGAAACCAATGGAAAATTCACGAATTTTAAATTTAAGGAATTACCACTTACTAATATTACAGTCAAAAGAATCATTTCTCTCTATATCCCTTGTTAATTCCTTAATTTTATCGCAAAATTCTTCATTTTGTAAGAGGAAGGCATTAAACTTCCAATAACCTTTATTTCTAAATTGCTTTGTGGGTTCTAAAACGAGATCTATGAAACAATGATCCGTTAGAAATTGTAGATTTTGAAACCCAATTTAGGATGTTGTCACTGACCCGCCAATAATCAATTCTAGATTTGCTCTCACCATTTGGTTTCAACCATGACAAACATTCAACCTCAGGATTTAAATATCGCCAAACATCGCTCAAATTATTTTCTGTCATCAAAAAATCAACACTAACATTAAGCCGCCCCTTATTAAGTCTGGGAGGCATCTATCTTTCCACTCGTCAGGAACCATATTCCAGTCCCCACCTACTAAAACATTATCAGATGGATAGCACACTTTGGTTTCAGCGATCAAAGTAGAAATATCTTCTAATAATTTCTGATTTTGGGCTGTATTATTAAAGCCATAAATATTAATTAGAATAAAAAAAATACCATCAATTTTCAGTACCGCCATCAACCAGTGACCACTTCCATCAGCTTTATGCACAACGACTTCCCCAGGACATTTGTTAAAGCATATCGCCACTCCTCCAGAACGGTTAGAACCATGGCTGAAAAAACTCTTCTCCCCCCATTGATTAGTCCAGAAAGTTGCATCCGAGTCGGAAGAATGAGTCTCTTGCAGAAACACGCAATGAGATTTCTGCCCTTTACAAAATAAAAAAACTGCTTTCCTTTTAACACTGTCCTTTAAGCCCCTAACATTCATAGAACCGAAAATTAGTTTGTCCTTAATCATTACGCTAAAAAAAAAAAAAAAAAAAAAAAAAAAAAAAAAAACTGAAAAAGCAACACATTCTCACACCCCAACTCGTCACATATGGACGCTTGGCCAGGACCCCTTGGCGTCACTTTTTAACGCACTGGGTATACCTTTGGCGTCACTTTTCAACGTGCAGGGTAGTCCGATAGACTTCTATAGAACTCTGAACCGGAGCCTGTAGCGTTGAAATTTGACGTCTTGGGTAAGCTCACCGCAACCCGTTGTCTGCTGTGAATGGCTCGAGACTACAATAAATAAAAAGGAATTGGCTACAATAAATGATCTATGCCAGGGCTAGTATAATGGTGGCCCCCAGTTCATCTTTATCTGGCCCCCCAACTGTTATTTTTATGTTTAAAAACCCTCGCAATCTGATATCAAACTGCCCTCTGCGCAAAGGTTTAGCGCGTCAATAGGGGTTGCAACCCAGTCTCACGGCAGTTCGTGATATAGTCACGAAATTTAATCTATTGATTCGTGTTCATGGACACGAATTTCCCTTTTTTTTCGTGTCACTCAGCACTACTTTCAATCCAATGTATTTCAATGGGACATATTTTTCGTGCCTGCTCCACGTTTTTCTTTCGAGAGCACAGTATTGTTGAACCTGGTCTCACAGAATTCCGTGAAATGAACACGGCCCCTTAACTCAAAATCTGTGGCAGTTTCACGGAATCGCCGAAAATTCCGTGATTTGGTCACGGAAGTGATGCCTATGTAAGTCAATGACAGGCAGCATCCGTGGTCCACACCTGTTCAACACCTGCGCTCCCCCAATTGACGTCATTTTATAATTTGGAAACATATCGCTTTATATATTCTGAGTTTACTTAAAGTACTAAACTTTAAATGACGGTACCACGGAATATTCAGTGGTCGCCACAGATTGTTTCACTTGACGATATTCCTATTGCTGATTTTGACACTTTAAGTAGGCTATTCAAGTTGTCCAAAACAATATTAAGGTATCAAGCCTGACTTTATTCTGCCGTTCCCATTGTGTCATTCCCATTATTTCACAATATTTATTGGGTAACAGTACTGTCACACAACCTCATCTGTCCTCGAGAATATGGAAGTACCATTAATTAGAGAAGGAAAGGACTAGTAGTAAGCCGATGCTTCCAAAGTATTAGTAATTATTCAACGAGTGCACAATTCCTAAATTGATGTAGGATGCTAATAATTACACATTTTTACCAAAAATGTACACATTAATATAATGTGTGTTGTGTAAAGTGCTACCCATACTTACTTTTGTTATCACACACTTACTTTACCTTGCAGTTCAATATCATTAGCATCAGTTGGATTACTTAAGTTAATATGCAGTTCGTCTGATGTGTTCTATGTCACCCATCCCAACACAATTTATCCATGGTGGACAATAAAGACAAATTAATGTCGTTTTTTTTATCTTTATAGTGAAATTGGAAAGGCATTGGATATGCTCACATCAGGTCCTCCCACAGAATTAAATATTTTGTTACGTGGCATGTCGATAATTATAATTTATTTTTGTTTTGTTTGTAGTGAAAATGCCAGGTGGATCAACTCTTTGACAGTGCACCCATTGCCTAGAAAAGATAAATTGTGCCAATAGAAGATGCAACAAGGTAAATAAGGTACAATAGGCTATTGAACTGTCTAAATTAAAATAAACTTTATTGGCATTAAATATCTCAGTATTTGTTGCCCATGCAATAGAGTGACCATAAAACAGGAGTTTGCAATGGAGACATTAAGTTCATCATACAAAAGACAGAAAGAGTTTTGTTTTGTTACACTACAAATTTGCATCACAGTAGGTATTTTTCAAAATGTTACATTTCCCACCTGATGTAAAGGTACCTGTTGTTATTGAATTTTTGACTATTGGTTCCTTTAAATAACATCCTCTTACAAGGCTACATATTTGACATTGAATCTGTCTATTACAGACAGTACTTTGTATTGCGGTGAATCTCAACTGTGGTCACTCAGTTCTTTTATCCATATTTTAAGAAAATGGCAACATCTCCATTAGCGCATACAATAATGACAAGTTAAAGGGATAGTTCACTCAAAAATAATAATGGTCATAATTTACTCACCGTCAAAGTTGTTCCAAACCTGTATGAGTTTCTTTCTTCTGCTGAACACAAATGAAGATATTTTAAAGAATGCTGGTAATCAAACAGTTGAAGCACCCATTGACTTCCATAGTAGGAAAAAAAATACAATGGAAGTCAATGGGTTCTTCAACTGTCTTCAAAGACAGCTTGTATGTGTATAATAATAATAACGTCTTTCTTGCCTTTGTAACCCTGTCTTAGAAATCTCTGTGTGTTTGCTTATTGTTTTTCTATGTTAAGGTGGAGAAACTGAAGGCCCTTGGGTACTTCCCCTCCTGCTGTGTGGAAAGTACAGACCACAAAACAAAAAGTGGATGGCCCAGCTCCAGTGCCCCTTTGAGCTGCCAGTTGTAGCGCATGCGGTCCTGGAGAAGATATTGTGCCTATTTGAAGGTTTGTTAGAAGGTAGGTCACATCACAACATCAGTACATTCATGACTCTCTATTAAGATTGATCCTGTATTGTGTACCTATGCAGCTGGATCGGTTTTAAATGTCAGTACAGAGAATTTTTCACATAATCTAGATTGCTGGTGGTGGGTCATTTTTTTGTTCTTATCTTTTGTCTTAAACTTTTTATATTTCTTTGGTTACTCACATTTTGAACCACATACTGCATCTTAAATGTCTTGTTTTTATTATTTTTTTATCACAGCATGTGATCTTTTTTTTTTTTTTTTTTTCATAAAAACTTTATTACAAAAAAACCTATACTAATACAGACAATTCCTATCTACAAAAAAAGATACATAAATAAAAAAGAAACAACAATAAGACAGCAAAACTCACTACACAACAAAGACAAAAAAAAAAAAAAAAAAGGAAAAAACAACACTTTCACCAGGTCATCTTAAAACATGTGCAAAATGAAGACACTCATCGATAACTTCACACAGAGCCCCCTTGTGACACCAAATCAGCTCAAAGGACATCAGGTCCCCCATAGACTTATAATACTGAAAATCAATTAAAACTCTAGATTTCACAATGTTGTAAAACATAGTTGGTAAGTTAATGCTGGAATTTCTTTCAACTTTTATTTTCCGGGTGTCGTAAATGGCTTTTTTCGCCTGCCCCAATAAAAAATTCAGCAGTTGACAGAGAAAACGACGACTCCGAGTATACTTAAAACCACAAATAAAAATCTCTACAGTAAAAATTACATCAAAACGAACAAATAAAATCTCTAAGGCTTGAAACAAAGGCAGGAGTCTGCTACAATGCAGAAAAACATGAAAAACATTTTCTCTTTGAGAACAAAAAGGACACCCATCACTAGTCCCAGGGTTCAAAACTGACACAAGTGCGTTGACCGCAATGGCGCCGTGCAATATTCTCCATTGTAAGTCCCCAACCTTCTTCGGCAAGGATGGCTTGTATAGTGCTCTCCATTCCGGTTTATCATTCTCCCCAAGATGAAGGACTGAGCGCCAAGGCGTGTCAATTCTGTTGTGAAAAAACGTCTTGTTCAATAACTTGACACAGCACTTATATAGGGTTTTACCAGACGCTGCATTCGGTCCCGTAAGCATCAACGTGTTTGGCTGTAAGAAAGCACTGTCGCAATTCTCAAAGTCAGCATCCAGATAAAGAACAGGAAAAGGGTCCTTACAATTTGGGGAGATTAAGCCTTTAGCATAATCGTCCAGTAACTTAAGTTCATCCGGTGTAAGTAATGACTGCCACCTTTCAATGAGCCTGGCTGTGAAACGCTTTGAAATAAAACCCAAATGTCCAGCAACTGAATCAATGTTCTCAAATGACAGTCCTGTCAGCTCAATCAAGTGTCTAAGTGTCAACAACCTAGTCCTTATAAGGGTGTCAGAGAGTGTAAGAAAAAATTCCTCAGACAGATCAAGCCTTGAACCAAGAAGCAGAGGTTCTTGCAGCAACCAGTACAAAGAAATCGTAACATTCGGCCTCTGAACTTTAAACAAAGACCACACTTTAAAAAGGTTCTGATAAAAAGTAGGAAATTTTGACAAGTCCATTTTGTCTGGGTTTAATAAAAATAAGGACCTCCCAAGGTCTAAATTTCTGAAACCCTGTAAGATGACACAAGCGGTGAGTTTCCAGTTTGAGTCTGTTGGACCAGTCAAAAGTCTTTGGACAAATTGGATCCTGAAAGCAGCTATTCTGCTTTGCAAATGAATTAAGCCATGACCTCCTTCATCTTTGGGCAAAAAAAGAATAGCTTTCAGGACCCAATGCATCTTATCCCAGAAGAAGTCAACCAAAATAGACTGCAGCTTAGGCAGTAGATCCCGTGGAGGATCCACACAAGTTAACCGGTGCCAAAGAGCAGAGGCAATAATATTGTTAATGATCAGTATTCGTCCCTTATAGGACATCTTAGGGAGCAAAAAGCGCCACTTGTTGAGACGCCCTTTAAATTTCTCAGCAACTCCATCGAAATTTTTTTGCATAAATGTCTTTTTCCCTAAAAACACTCCCAAGTACTTAAACCCATCCCTGGTCCACGATAAATCTTCTGGGAGCCTTGGTTCTACACCAGCCCAATTACCCACCAGTACTGCTTTGCTCTTAGACCAATTAACTTTTGTGGCAGAAATCTTTTTAAAATCGCTCAGGATCCCCAATAAAACATTAATATCTCTTTGTCCATTAATTAAAACAACAACATCATCGGCATAGGCCGACAACTTAAAAGCATGTGAACACTTTGGGACAAATAAGCCATGCAGATTTTCTCTAATTTTACACAAAAGGGGCTCTATAGCCAAAGTATAAAGCATACCAGACAAGGCACAGCCTTGTCTGATTCCTCTAAAAACTTTAAAAGGAGCACACAAGTTACCATTAAATTTCAGGACACTTTCAACATTGTTATATAAAACTTTTACCATGGAAATAAAATCATAACTAAAACCAAAGGCAGTTAAAACATCCCATAAATAACAATGTTCCACTCTATCGAAAGCCTTTTCCTGATCAATGGAGAGTAGACCAAAATCTAAGTCTAAACTCTGGCCAATATCTATAATATCTCGAATAAAAGCGATATTATCAGATATTCGCCTCCCAGGAACACAATAGGATTGGTCGGGGTGGATAACTTGGCCAAGAACATTACCAAGTCTATTTGCTAAGACTTTGGAAAGCAATTTATAGTCGGAGCAAAGCAAACTCACAGGTCTCCAGTTCTTAATATCACTCAGATCACCTTTCTTAGGTAACAGAGTGAGGACCGCCCTTCTACAGCTTAGAGGCAGTTGCCCGTTAGCCAAACTCTCATTTAAAACCTGTAGAAGATCAGGGCTAACCTCTGTCCAAAAAGTCTTGTAAAACTCAACTGGAAGACCGTCGACTCCCGGTACTTTACCAGTTTCCATGCTGTCAAGTGCTTTTTTTAGTTCCTCTAAAGTAACTGCTCCGCGAAGTTCAGCATTAGCCTCTTCGGGTACTTGAGGTAGATTATCAAAGAACTTCAAGTCTGCTGCAACATGAGATAAATCGCTTTCATACAAGTTCTTATAAAAGTGAACTGCCCTATTTCTGATAACAGAAGGGTCAGACAACAACACCCCAGACTCAGAGCGTAAAGAATGAACAAGCTTTTTTTGTCCATTTTTTTTCTCTAAATTAAAGAAAAACTTAGAGGGAGCGTCCATCAGTTCTACGTTTTGGAACCTTGATCTGATCAGTGCCCCTTGTGTGGTCACTTCCAACAGGTCATTTAAAAAACCCTTTTTCTCCTTAAAACTCTTAATAACAGCCAAGTCGCCAGTAGTATTGGCAAGCTCTTGTAGGTTGCTTAGTTCCTTCTCTAAAATTCCAATTTCAAAATTCCTATCTCTTGTGACATTAAAAGTGTAGAGCTGGCTCAGCTGTCTAACTTGTACTTTGGTGAAGTCCCACCACTGCTGAACGGACTGGAAAGAGGATTTCTGAGACCTAAAATCAACCCAAAACTCTTTAAAAAGACCTTGATAAAAGTGATCACACAACAAGTTATTATTCAAGTGCCAATAAGCACTTTTTGGTTTTACAGCACTCACCGCCACAGCACATTTGACTAAACTGTGATCAGAAAAGCCGACAGGGATAATCGAGCATCCCCTGAACATACTAAGTTGGTGCTTAAAACCATAAAATCTGTCCAGCCTTGCTAGAGATATTAAATTATCTCGAGTATGGACCCAAGTGTACTGCCTTTGGGTGGGATTAAAATTTCTCCAAACGTCAAAAATCTCGTTAGACTTAATTAGTTCAACAAGCCTCTTTTGTGAAGGTAAATGAGGCTCAACATGGTTCCTATCAGAGAAACACTCTGTGCAATTAAAATCCCCCCCTAAAATTAACACGTCTTCTGTGTTACAGTTTGTTAAAACCTGACTTAAAGTGTCTAGAAAGCACATTCTTTCAATTGCTTTAGTGGGAACATAAACAGAGATAAAAACAAAAAAACTATTTTCAAACTGAGCCCTGACCTTTAAGAGTCTGCCTTTTATAATCTCTTCCACATGATATGAGAAAGGGGTAAAACTTTTAGAAAATAATATTGCAACGCCTCCACTGGTGGAACTCAAATGGCTTAGAATGGAAAGACCGTCAAATTCTCTTGCCCAGTCACTCTCATTAACCATATCACTATGAGTCTCTTGAGCAAGGAGAACATCAACCTTCTTCTGCTTAAAGGTTTCAAACAGAAGATGACGTTTTTTCCCATCCCTAACACCATTTACGTTTAGAGAGGCAATACAAAGTTCACCCATGATAGAAGAGATCAAAAAGAAAAAGACACCCAGAAACATAATAAAGGTCAAGGGGTGTGTGTGTCTTTCATTTTACACTGTTAGTGCTGGACTGTGAATGAGCATTGAGTTTAGCAAGAATTTTCTTTAACCGGAAAACTTCTGTGCCACTAAAGCACCCTTCACTCCTGTAAAGTTTAACTTTGTCAATGAACTGCACTATATCTGGAAAATAGTCTTCAATGCGAACTCTCCTTACGTTCTTTGTCGTCGAAAGGAAAGATTTGATATCACCCGCACTGTAACACCTATTTGAGAAACCACTCAGCGGCAGACTGCACGTTACGCTAATATCAGAGAGGTCACTTTCACTTTCGGTATCCGTCTGACTTAGATCACAAACGAAGCCCCTTTTCGCGAGCTGTTCCGAAGGGCGTCGCTCCAAACAACGCTTCTGTGGCGTCTTAAAAGTACAATCATCTAGAACGTTCGTTAACATAGCATCATCATCAATAGAAAGCGGTCCAGAGTCACCAGCGACACCAGCTCCAATCTCGACCTCACTCACAGTATTCACAGTAACCATCACACCTCCATCATCCACAGGCCGATCTGCCTGTCCCACATCCACAGCTTCTGCAACAGACACGACCGCAGCTGTCTGCACTGAGCTGGGTCCAGCCACCTCATTATCAACAATATCTGTCGCGATATTCTGATTCTCGATGGCATTGACTACAGCTCCGTCGTTCGCCCCCTGTTCAGTGCCCTTAATCGGCTTATCTTGTTTTACATTATTTGGGCACGCCCGAATCAGGTGCCCCGTCTCACCACAGTTGAAACACTTCATGTTATTTGTCGTAGCAAAAATAACATAATTAAACTCCTCAAAACGGAAACTTAAAGACAAATCTAGCTCATCTAGATTATCATGTAAAATCATGTAGACATAGCGCCTAAAAGAAATGACATGTTTCAGGAGAGGAGACTTTGTACCAATTGGGATCATCTTGATCGGGGAGACTGTTTTGCCATAACGGGCTAACATTTTAATCAGTACATCATTTGCTAATGAAGGGTGGCACATTTGAAAGCGTCACCTTTTTAGACGGTGTGGATAAAGGAAGCACCGGTGTAAGCACACCATCGATCACAACACCACTCTGGACTAAATCATTCGCCAAATCCACAGACTTTACAAAGATGACAACCGCGCTGTTCATGCGGGACGCTGACACGATGTTCTCAAAACCAATCAACTCTCCTACCGCTAAACTGCAGCCTTCAACACCGACAGCCGAATCAATCTTAACTCCATGACGCCTTGTCAAGGAGTTAAAAACTCCGCTGCCTGGGGCAGTCATGCTCCCAACAAACGGAGCTGACACCCCAGCTGGAAACACAACACCCGCTTCCCTACTAACACAATAAATTAAAGCACCAAAACAAGCTATAAACTAAAACTAAAGAGTGAAGACGTAGTAAAAAAGAAAAAGAAAGAGATAAAGAGGAAAACACTCGTACCTCACACAGCAGAACCACGCTCGCTCCAAACACACGCTCTCACAGTCAAACCGCACATGCGCACAGAGAGAGAGAGAGAGAGAGAGAGAGAGAGAGAGAGAGAGAGAGAGAGAGAGAGAGAGAGAGAGAGAGAGAGAGAGAGAGAGAGAGAGAGAGAGAGAGAGAGAGAGAGAGAGAGGTAGGTAGGTACAGGAAGACAGAGTAGAGAGAGAATAGTGCTGAAATTGTTGCCTTTTGTCAGAAAAGTCTAAATAAAAAGTAGTTAACATGTGAAATAATTTGCTGTTAGAGCGTCATAAATATTAAACCAAAATTTTGATGTTTTGATAATTATATGGTGATTGATTTTTAGAGGCTGGGAGGAAAAATTAAATGAAATATTTAATTATGAAATAAAAGTATGACTTTGGTTTGTCTTTTACCCTCTTCCCAAGGGCTGTAAAGAAGTCCTGGTCCATTGGCTCCCGTGTCCGTCATGGTAACATCAGCTTTCTTGTTAAACTGACTTATGAGTTGTCCTTAAAGGGACAGTTAACCTAATTATGAAGCCTGTCTGATTTACCATGAATTGGGAGTTATTTAAGTTTATGTAATAAGCGCCTGGACCCGTGTTACATTTTCTTTTTGGGAAGTTTAATTCGGATGAACTAAGACCTCTCCACATGTGGCATCTGTTTTTGCCTACAGAGAGATTAAGCTACACAACTACAACATACATGTACAGTTTAAAATGTCATTACAAAGTGACAATAATAATAATTTGTATATAAATATACATTATCTTCTGCTTTCTCCACCCCATTCTGTCAGGGAAATATGTAGAAGCCTATCAGGGTTTATAAACCATGTCAGATGCTATCCTTATATTTAACCTATTTCATAAATTAAATACATAATTTCTGTACGTTTTATTTTGCCATTTCTTTCAGCCAAAAGGCCTGGCCCCCATCTTGGGAACCGCAGGAGAACATCAGAATGACTGTGTCATAAAGGATGGTCTGCTAAAAATATTGTTGTCACATTGATGGTGCAAAGAAACAAATGTTGCGAAACAAATTTTGTGTCCATTAAACTGGGCCATGTGGACAACAATAAAGTTGTATTGCACAGAATTGATTACATATATGTTGTAAATTAAATAGTATTTGTTTATAAATCTGTTTCATTATTTGTTCATTAGGGCTGTGTGTTGGGAAGGACCTCATCACATCCAATATTTCCATCATCCAAAAGGCCAATCGTTGTATTGTGCAGTTTACCTTTTCACAACCTTCCACCCAGAAAAACTAGTTTGCATTGTCTGGCACTTCCTATGAGCATTTCACAATAAAAGTGCTGTTGCAGGTTTTGTTGTTGTTTCTCTCTCTCTGAAAACATGGAATTTACATTGTTACTGGAGTACTTGAGGGTGTATAAATATCTTTCATTTTGTCCTATGACAAAGTTTAATTTTCACCTCATTCTGGCCCCATATATTCAAGCTAGTTAATAAAGCACAAGCACGCCTGCATGTACAATAGTAACCCCAAAAACTTTTAAATACCAAAATAATAGAACATTACACACAAATAGATATCCCCTATATTCATATTGAGCAAAACGTGAAATAACACTTATTTTTTTACATTTACTGTCTTTTAACATAGAGGCTAAACATGCTGGGAACTAGAAGTCTGTTGTAACCACTGATTGTAACTCATTCTGTGAATGGGCGTATATATGTGTGTATAATACATTCACATTTATGGGAACAGGTATGCGCAATATATGTACACAATAAAGGATAAAACTTTGTGCAAATTACATGTAATGCTATTTTTTTGTCTTCATTTATAAATATTTAATATGTATCAATATATAGCCATAAATGGTCAATGCATATATTTCGTTGCTATGGTGGTTGCTATTGATGTTGCTATCGCTGAAACCACGTAGCTTGCATTACGTACTTCCGCCCGGAAGTATTTTCTTCACAGACGCCCGCTTTATTAATGATATCTTCAAAAAAAAAATCCACAGAAAAACAAATTGATAACTCAACAATACGTTATGTTCATGTTAAGGCTATCACTTTTAATTATTTCTCCTTTGAAAATGAGAAAAAAAATGTTTCCAGTTTTTGGTAGCATAAGGTTATGGAAGTGCATTGTGTTGTGGGCGGAGTTTGCGCGTAAAACTCCTGTTTTGGCTAAAATATCGGAAATAAACCAACATATCTACTTTTTGTTAACCTAGATCATCTAGATGCAGTGTAATTACTAGTTCGGCTGTACTAGATATTTAATATATTCAGTAGATATATCTTTTTACAACCCTACTTTACAACCCTACTTTGCAAACCAGAAGAACTACAACTGTAGTGCTGATTTGTATTAAGCTGCATGGTGTGGATATATGGGAATTGTAGTTTTTAAAACATTAGTGTTTTCTTACAATTGGAGGTTGTAAATAGTGAGTTGGGAGTATAGTGGGGGGTTTAGTGGGATGGTAAACACATCTATGTAATCAGATTTTAAATATCTAATTGTTAAATGGGGTCAAATTAATTAAACCATATTATCCAATTAACACACTCATATTTGGTTAACTGCCCCCAGTTTTTGACTATACTCAGGTCAAGAGCTCTCTATAACAGTTGGTCCCATATCTGTAGCCCCTTTTGTTGCTGAATTATAAGCCTTCAAACATGCACTGAGGTGAAGGTTCAAAGGTCAGTGTTTCAAAGCAGGAGCCATGTAGAATCTTCATACTAACATATGTTACTCTCCAGGTCACAGCCTTTCCAATGATGTATTTGGTTCAGCTATACAACAAAGTTTTAATTTTCTAATTTCACTGACACAAGCCATCTCAGGTCTAGTTTCAAGGAGCACGCAGGCTCAATATATAAAATAACTTTTTTGTTTGTTTCTGACTGTGTAAACAGATTTACACACACACACACACACACGTATTTGTATCTAACTTTGTGAGTAAATTCATTGACACAATGCAATCTCTAGGTCCTTACCCTAACCCTACCCATCACAACTAAGTGAACCCTGACCCTAAACCTGCCCAAATCCTCATTATAACCTGATCCCTAAAAGCAGCTCTTGACCCTCAAACTGACCTTTACAGGCTCTCAGAAAGTGAGGACCGGTCAAAATATCCTAACTTTACTCTCTTGGTCCTCACTCCGATGGTCTAAAACTCAAACTGGTCCGCACAAAGATAGTTGTACAAGTACACACACACACACACGGCATATATGCATATTATGTTAATGCTGCTATGATGGTAAAAAACAAACAAAACAAAAAAACACACTAAAAGACCATGGTCTATGATGGGTAGTCGTCTCCTCTTGTACTTGTAACATTATTATTGGTATTTAAAAACAAGAGTGCATTACACATACTGTTGGCCCTGTTGCATCCTCTGTATTTATTTCTGTTTAAAGATTTTTTGGATCTCTACAAAAATGTGCAAATAGTTTTCTATTTACATTTTCCTCCTTCCAACACCTGTCACTGTGATAAACTACAAACCCCATTTCCAGAAAAGTTAGGATATTTGCGCATCAGTGCCCATGGCATGGGTGAGAAGGTACCATTGACACAGGGGCATATATTGGGATTTTATATGCCCCTTCTGGCATGCTTTAGCACCTCCAAACCACCTGAATGGTCCTACATGGCTGGATTATATAATGTAGTAGTCTCAATATCCCTGTTTATAAACATATACATGTATCTCTGAAGATGACACTGTTATGAACAGTCTCCACATCTGATATGTGGCTTGTTCCTACCATGGGATGAGTTGATAACCAGATGGATTTGGTCATAACATTTACTTTGCATGGCCTCAGATCACTGAGCTTCTTAAAATGATATTCCAAGTTGGGTTGTTGCTAAAAGGTAAATTGCATAACTGATTATTAATATTACCATGTTGTTTGTATTCAAAGCAATCTGACCCAACCCTGCTAACCGATCATGGGCGTGGTTAACTATATGGTTGATATATATTTAGACAATAACTCCAATGGTTTTACATTGATAGTTACTGGCAGTGTAATATACTTCAATACTGTCTGAGTACAGTATGCAAGTTTCATACATCTATCTTAATATGGGACCTGGTGTGACTGTGACCTCTAATGTTCCCAAATGTTGGTAGTTCAGGTTGAATCTGAAAGCTTACAATTCTCTCTTTTAGTAAGGGTTGGTGTGTGATGAGCCAAAGTCAACTCAATAGTCTGATGACAAATCAAATTTGTATTTTTGTTTCCATACACATATACAGGTATCAGCAAATATTTACAGATATTATCAGTTGCAAACATAACCATGATTATTACATGTAATATAAAATTAAAATATACAATTCCAGTAACATAAAAAAATGTATAAAAAAAGTATAATCTGAGAGCATATGTAGCAAAATACGGATAAATGCAGGAACAAACAACCGAGGAGTCACTTTCAATCTAAATCACTACAAAAACAGGATCTTTTGTCAAGACTTTAGAAACCTTTTCAAGTCATCAAAGTACAAGTCAAAGCAAAAGGGATTACAACTGTGACTTGAGTCCCAAGTCAAGTGACTTGAGTTCCCACCTCAGCATCATTATCATCATCATCATCATCATCATCATCAGAGCTGAGGTCACGTTGCCAGTCCATTTCCCCTTCATCTTCATCCACCAGCCTAGGAGTTGGTTCGAGAATGCCTCTGTATGTGCATGCTACAGTCTGCTGCTTGAGTCTGAGGTTATGCAGTCTTCTCTTAAGTAGACTGATGAGGCCCTTGGACGCCTCCTCTGTGAATCCATTGGGATAGCATATAAGTCCACACATGAAGAGTAATGAAATTACTGTTACACTAAACATTTTATCAGAGAGACCCAAGTCAAACTGGAAAATAATAATTTGATAAAATAATCTTTGAAGGCCATGTATCCTTAGTTCTTGAGCCAATACTAGCATGATTGCTTTTCACTTGAAAATAGTTTGACCTATGAATTTTAAAGTGCATAAAGCCATATAGTTTGATATACACTTAGTTTCTGTTTCCAATGAGAAGCTGAGATACTTGCACCAAGAATGAGAACCAACAAGTGCCTTTTGAAAATATCAGAATTTCAAGCAGAGCATGCATAAATGCTGCAAACATGGACCCTTAAGGCTGATTTATACTTCTGCGTCGGACCTACACTGGGGCCTCTACGCTATAGACTACGTGTTGGTTTTCATTTATACTTCTGCGTCGTTGTCTGCGTTGAAGCACAATTACACATGCAGAGGGAGCGTGTGAAACCCAAGGGAGGGGTTCTAGCAGGCCAAAACACAGCGCTTGCTTACGCAAAGAATTGACGCGTTGTTACATTTTTGGAGAGGTGCACGTCAGGGTTCGCCGAAGGATACGCGCTACACACAGCCTACGACGTAGATACGGCGGGAGTTCGACGCAGAAGTATAAATTGGGCTTTACTGGCACATTGTGCTTGGTCTGTTATTTCCTACCTCAAATAATATTGTTCCATTTTGGTCTGATTTGCATGAACATGCACCAATCATTCTGTTTTCATTGCTAAAAAGTTTACTTTAAGTCAAAATACCTATTGAAGACTTATGACTTGCAAATAGTGCCCATCCCCACATCATAATTTAACATTAAGCTACAGCTACATGCATTACAACCAAATTACTCCAGTGTTTATGTATAAAACAACATTGCTCTTACCGCTACTGGCCCACTGCTTTAGCATGTCATCACTGCAATGCAACTGGTCCTGCATCTTCTTCAGGCTCTCTGTTGCATCCAAGGTGTTTTCTACTGTCTGCAAAACAGCAACACACAACACACTGTCATTTCATAAAATACCAAAAAGTATATGTTCCTGCCTAATTTAATATAATGACATATTCGACTACATATACATAGCTGAAGTGATGCATTTTGGGTGGACTTTAAGTTCAAATTTAACAGTTTAAAATAGTTCATCCTTTTTCAGTTCATGAACATACCTTTTTGAATCTGGAAGACAAGGCAATGTGGAGGCCATTCTCTTTACGTTGATTCCACCCAATAGCATGGACAGTACGCATATCAGTTCTTACTGTAAAGAACGATAGGAAAATCACCATAAATTGTAAAATGTTAATGTGTACATTTGCAGGGGAGCAGGGGGGGCAAAGAAGCTTACAAACCTGACTTGGACATATACTTTGTGGTCAGGGAACATCTGGAGAGAAAACTATTGACTTGCTCTACTTCTTCACCAAGAGTGGTTCCGGCACCTTCCTGGTTCCTTGCATTCCACAGAATCTACAGGAAGCAGTGGACTTGTTAAACAGGGTGGACAACAGGGTGATCAATATTGATACATATCCCAAGGTCACCAGCTGTAGAGGACAGCACATAGGGCCTCATGTATAACTCAAAATACACTCCTGGGTTGTTGTTTGGGTCACAACATCATTCATTGTGGTACTTTACGTTAATTGTTGGCTACATCACTCTGAAATGTAAAAGTAGTTAAAAGCATCACCTCGCATTTTGTATTGTGGGCTTTGGCATGCATCACAGACAAGCAATGTCTCATTTTCTGAAGAGGTTGAAGATGAGTCAGGGCCTCTGACACCTTCTCCAGGTATGGCACATAACGGCAGGTCACATCCATGGCCAAAAATGCAGCACCCTGGAACTCTTTTTGGAGAAACATTGGATATGCAAAGATTTCTCCTCTATACATATTCAGACCTTTTGGAAAAAAAGAAATAAGTACAGAGCACATTGCACACTGAAGAATAGGCTTCAGATGTTTCATCTACAAATATTTTTCATTGCAATTTATCAAGACCAATACCAACCTTTGAGGAGGAATCCATGCCTGCACACAGCGATTTCTACACCTTCTTCATCCAACTTGTTGGCCTGCTTTGATGTCTCTCTTGCTGCTGTCCAGTGGGATTCCCCACACAATCGCTCTTCCTGCCGTCTACCAAAGTAAAAAGTTAAATAGCAGGGCTGCACGCTCACACACCAACAATTACAGTCTGATTCGATTTTGTCTTTGATTGCCTGACCCATCATCCATCTGCAATTCCATGGAGTATAACAAACCAATTGAAATTATTTGCCATTTACCATGCAGGATGATAATTCCAATAGTCTAACTTTGTCAGAAATTGTGTCAGACATAATGCATGTGCGGCAATCAATACTATAAACATACTGTGCCCTCTGAATTAGAATCTAGTTGTATTTTTTTCATCCAGCTCTGCAACTCCACTCTTTGTGAAAGTGTGATTGCGTCGCTAACCCCAGTAACCTGCCATTGCCATCTCAACACCTGATTAAAGATTCCCTCATCCGAACACCTAATAAGGCTACAGTGTTTCCAACTTTACGTCCAATTAGTTATAAAATAAGCCAGAGATACCCACTGCTACACTCTTGAGAGCCCCCCGGACTTCAACAAAACTGGACACCACAGTCTTGTGATAAAAACACTCCAAAGAACCCTGGCTCTTCAGTCCTGCAACAAAATGTATTCTGGATAACCACTGTAGTAAGAAGTTTTACATAATAATAATAATAATAATAAATTATAATAATTGTATTTATATGACACTTTTTTTTAAAGGTTACAAGGTTACAAAATCTAACATGGATATTATATTCAACAGCTACAGTATCAACAGCTTCATTTTAAATAACAAAATGAGAACTATATTATTATGATTATGTTAATAGCAAGTACATACATTAACTACATTGGCTGTTTTTAATGTATACACAAAACTCACTGGTTTGCTTTCTGGAACCTGTAGAGTTTTCTGTTGCCATCCACTGAAACAGCCACCATTTCAGGACTACAGGCTGGACAGACAAATGGCTCCTTTTCTAGAAGTTGGTCCTCTTCAGAGTTGCAGTACACATATTGCAGAAAGCTCCTCTGAAAAGCATCTGCATTCACTTTGCCAGCCTGAAAAACAATTTATAGAACAGCTTTAAACGACAATGAACTACAAGGTCACCCCATTTATGTTTTGTTAATGTACCTTTTCAAACCCAAGAAAGGATGCAATTGGCAATGCTCTCTAATATGGTCTTGAGTTCAGTTAATTTCAGTAACCTGAAATATTACAGCCACTTGTGGACCACTTGTGGACTTCATATGTGGGTATATTCGAATTTGCGCCCTGTTTGGACTCAAACACCCTTTTGCCATACTGTCCAGCCTTACAGCTACTTATAATAATAACAAATGCATTTGTCTTTCAGCTTCAAATTTTTTTACTCACTCTTCCAAACCGCTTTGTTCTCTGGTCCAACATTGCTGTGAAGGCTTTCACTGACATTCCTGGAGCTGTTGTCTTCATAGCTTCAAAGGAAAGGAACAGATCTTGGTGGAAAAGTGTCTGTGCTTGCATGGTAGCGGGCCAGTAACCACTCCTTACAAAGTCACTGACTTCTGGAGCCCATTGCTTATTGTGCGGTTAGCACCGGAACGTGAAGATTATAACGGCCTGAGAGCACATGAAAGACAAATAACTAACAAGGAACTAAAGTAATATGTTAGATAAACAATATGTTTTTTACCCAATCCTACCATTTATGCAAACAAGTATGATGGATCTACCAACAGAGATTGAAACATCACCAGTGTCACAGGAGCATATATTTTGAGGAAAGGCTGTTGGCAGCAAACAATCTGCCAAGAGCAAAGGACAATCGTGATGACATTAAAGAATGTTTGGATTGTTAGCAAGTACTTGGAAAACATAATTTAATAATGTTGTGTGTTGATAAAAATAAAAAAAATGCAAATCAACTGAAAAAAAGATACCAACCTTGTTCACAGATGATGTACTTATCATCATGGAGTTTCACAAACTCTGTTGGGGGAATGTATTTATAAAAGCCATACATGGTGGTCTGCCTACTGTGCAGAGTGTGGCGTTTATGTACCAATTGATCACACTCTGCACAAAACCACTCTGATGGCAAACATTCCCTGCAACGGATGATGGCTTCTGTCACGTGACAGTGGTTGCACTTCATCTGGACAATGTTCTCAGCTGACAACAAGTAGTGAATATTTTGTGGCCTCGCCTGTTGCCAACATTGTTGGGCCCCTTTCTGTCTTTGACACCAACTGGACAAAGATGGCTGCTGAGCAAATTCTTGCCCATCAATGCTCTCTGAATCCCGCAGAAGGTCCTCAAGCCTCTGCATATTAAAATCTTCAGAGAGAGAAAGAGAAAGATAAAAACATACTAGAAATCCAACATTGCAATTCCACTACCACTGACTTCTTTTGAGGCATTTCCATTGCTTTTTATACAGGGACAGTCCAGTGATAGCAGAGAAGGCAGAGGGTGAAAGGATAGTTGGAAATGGGCAATCAAATCCATGACCCTTAAGATTCTGTGTAGGTGCTGGCTGTCAGTAGTGTTGCCCACTTAATTGTGAAACTAAACAACCATGTGATTTTGCTGAGAAACAGTGATGCTAAATGTCTAAAGTGATCCTCCTGTATAAGTCATGTTAACAGGGCTTGATGCACCAAATTGTGTTAACTTTAATATTTGAGGCATGTTAGGGGAGTGTGGAAAAAGCATTTAGAAAAGGAACATCGTTAGATGACTAGTTACTAAACATAGCAAAAGTGCAGGTATAGTGAAGCTTCCTTTTTACGTAAATCCTTGTTTTCATTTGAAGCATACCATATTATGAAAAGTGTTTTTAAAGTAGTTTTTCAACTTACCAGGATCTTGATAGCTAGTACATTGTGATGGTGGAACTAGCACACGGAGAAGTAATGGTACCAACTGTTTGGAAGTAAATATAACATAAACCACATTAGAATTCTTATTACAGTACAATTCTTTCAAACTCTTTGCCAGATGTACAAAAATAAAAGCTGAAACCTTTGGCAAACTTGCAACATGAAAACTATCAAACCTAAATATATTTGGCATTATAATGTAATTTACATTATAAATGTGCAAGCATACAGAATATTGAGTAACAACAGCATTATCAAAACAGCACCTACTCTAAATCACACATCATCACTCTCCATTTAAAGTATGTGACATAAATTTGATAAGATGTACACTAACCAACAGATGAACCTTTTTTCCTCCGTTTGCTGGTGGTCACACGCT
This sequence comes from Moxostoma hubbsi, assembly GCA_032164185.1. Classification (NCBI taxonomy): domain Eukaryota; kingdom Metazoa; phylum Chordata; class Actinopteri; order Cypriniformes; family Catostomidae; genus Moxostoma; species Moxostoma hubbsi. The sequence goes on from JAVLUX010000001.1 coordinate 48,861,739, forward strand.
GCCCATCATGGTCCCTCTTCCACCAGGTCACTTTAGATTGTCCTGTGACTTCAGCCTTCTGAGTTTGTAACTCTGTGTTACGTTTCTTTATGCACATGTAATGAAAAGTAGATGGGTGAAATATAGGCATTAACTAACTGGAGTTAATTAATTACACATTTGTGTATAACAAGAATGAAACTTGCCTGTATCTCTTCAACAAATGCATCCCCGAGCTGAAGAACAGCTTCTAGTTTGTTCTTATTTCCTCCTGACATTGTACTTAAACAAAAAATAAAGGTGTCAGTTAGATCTGAGATCTGCCTGCGACTCAAACTTGCTGACTATTATAATTGAATGGAAAGTTTGGACCACATCAGTGATATGAGGGTAAAGGTTAAAATTTACAATTTTCCAGTAGAGGATAGTGGTATCTGACTATTTGCAGGAGAATGCAGATTTTCATTTTCAACCTTTGCTTGTAACTATAATGACATTTCTGTATTCAATTGTTTATTTTACCAAGGCTACAATTATGTCACCTAACATATTAGCTATTATTATCATCAACTATAGAGTCATGTTTTTTTTTGTAAGCGGTTACTGTTTTTCAGCTGGAGACAAAGGGTCTAGTCTAAATCTTGCTTAATTTTGCTTTACATTTAATCATTTAGCAGATGCTTTTATCCAATGCCACTTACAAATGAAGAGCAATAGAAGCAATCAAACCAACAATGTGCAATTTAGGTAAAATGCACTATATATATGATAACATTAGAAATCAAATATCTTGGGGATAGGAGTCTAATCTAACCCTACAGTATCATGCATCTGCAAGCAACTAGTAATGTCTGCGCGTGCCTGAATTTTTCCATACGCACTGATTAGTCCACATTATTGACCCCTGGGGGGTCCCGTAGGCTAACCATGCCACTTTAGCTAAAAACGTTAGCAAACACTAATTCAGTCTGTTGATTTGTAGTGCTGTCATCAGCCATGTCTAAAAGCTGAAGACGCATGTCACAACATGATTGAAAACTGTTTTATTAATTTCAAACTGCAACAGGTCTGTTTACAGTAAAGCAGAAAGCGCGGCAAACTGTTCACTAACTAATTTAAACGCATTCGCTGCCATTTTGACACATGACCCCATATAACGTGATGCAGAAACACTGTAATAATTAAAATAATACAGTTAACACCGTGATCTGATTACAAAAAAGGACGGTTGCCCTCCCTTACCTGTTTGAAGATGTGCGCGCATCAGGTGAACTGGGCGAACTGAGCCTCGCTGGTGACGTCATTGCCGTTGAAGGTGACGCGGTATTTAGACGCATCTGCTCTCCACCGAAGTTAATGGGAAGGATTGGCGTATCATATGCACGCAAAATTGGACTTTGGCGTATGCATTACACGCAGTTTGAAAGTGTAAAGTCGTGTTATTTATACGCAGACTGATGATCATACACCTGAGCAGCAAAACCATCATTAAGAAGCAACAGAAAAAAACAGCGACATATTTAACGAGTGTGTGTGAATTCATTTCAGGATTGTAGTTTTATTCGGGCACGAATGCTCGTGTTTGTACACTTGACTTAAATGTATGTGCGGTTTAAAGTGACTCGTTGGAGAGAATCGCACTGAAATGATTTGTTCTCCTGTCCCGATACAACAGTGTGTTACTTCACTTTATCTGTGCTTAAAACAAAACACCAGTTTTACTGTCAGCAGAATAAATGACCTTGTGTTCCCAATTAATGCTGCTTAATAATTCATATATTCATTCCTAAAAAATAAAATGAATCAAAAATGATCAAAATGTTTCTTTCATCTTCACGTTAAAAAGTTTTATTTAAAATAATATAAAAACTGAATGAAAAGTTTCACTTGACTGAAAAAGGATCTGAATGAACATTTCACACAATGTGGACATTGTTCTGTTATTGTGTGTAAACTTTCTGTCTGACATTAATACATCAAACATTTTAATTACACCTCAATTTCACCACTTGATTCATAAAAACTACAATTTCACAACCTGAATTTTTTTTAGGTGAATTTACACAAAATATTTTCAAATATTAAAAATTAACAGCAAAATCTTTCGATAACAACAAATTACACCCAGTTTTTTTTTTTTTTTTTGAAGATCATGAATTTAGAGGCTTTTTCAAATTCAAGTTCTTGTGATATAAAAATGACGCCACACAGAACACACTAGCAACCATCCAGATCTCCATAGCAACCATCCAGATCTCCCTAGCAACCATACTTCATATTGTCTTTTAAGAAATGTACAAATCTAATGTTCATGTAGTTTTTTATATTTATGGGGTGTAAATTCATTAATTGTAACTGACAGGTGTGATGATCAGTGGAGTTGAGTTTTTACCTTTTTGATTTAAATATGGGCTAAAAAATGGAAAGAGTGTTTGAGTGAAAGACTGACCAGTGAAAGAGTAGATATGAGAGCTGGACTCCACATCATAAAAGGAGACCAGACCCTCCTCATAATCCACAAACACACCAACCTTCTGTGGCTTCATTCTCAAACACAGAGAGACACGAGGATCATCACAGGCTTTATATTCATTCTCATTCCTCAGAATCACAGTCCAGAATCCATTCACTGGAGTCAGTGTGATCTCTCCCTTCCTGTTAATGGATTCTCTGGCCACTCCTAAATCCCACTCAGTCTTTCCCTTCACCTGCACCTCAAAATAAAATCTGCCTGAACTGAATCCCTTCTTTCCCAGGACACAGGGACAGTAATCAAATCTCTCTGGTTTATCTGGGAGGTTTTGTTTAATGTCTCCACATGTCACTTGTTTTCCATCATCAGACAGGATGAGTTTAGGATGAGCTGTATCAGGATCCAGAGTCACATCCACTGAGAGAGATCAGAGAATATCAATCACTTCAGAATATTTAGATTGATGTAATATTGAATCAGAGTATAATGAAAGTGTAGTGCAGTAAGTCAGCTGTCAGTATATAAATGTCAAGTATTGTAAGTGTATATGAGAGAACAGTGAAGATCACACACTGTACCTGCATACTGCTGCATCCTCCTCAATACTGTCAACACAAATCACAAGAAAACATCATCAATTGTTTACAGGAATATTACAGGATAAATGCTTCATCTGCATCTACGGCTTTTACAGATGCTTTTTTATCCTCCTTTACGTCATTTATTGAGTCTCCCTCTTTTAAGGCAGGTCCTGATGAGCTGGTGACTGTGTTTAACTCGGAGTGTTCAGATATTTGGGATGTTATTGCTCGTATAAAAACATCATAGTTAGAGGTCAACCGTGGTTAGATAATGCTACTCGTGCTGTCAGACAGGAGTGGAGAAAGGCTGATCGGAGGTTTGTTGAAATATTAAAAGAGCAAATCATGTTTCTAATATTATTTCTTTACTCTCGATCTCTCCCAGAGTGTTGTTCAACACCATTAATAGATCACTGAACCCGGAGAGAGTTGATTTAAACCCCTCTGTGGATATCTGTGAACTGTTTTTGAAACGTTTTGTTGATCAAAGAAATAAAATAAAGGCTGAGTTTTCCTCCAGTTTCCGACACTGATCCGGTGATCGTGACTGTTAGTGATGAGATTTTTGATCAGTTTCAGCTTGTGTCTCTCTCAGAAGTAAAAGAGATTATTTCTCATCTGAAGTCTTCTACTTGATGGACTCTGGGTCTTTTTATGCTAGTTTTTATTTCACACTGTTTTGGTTATTGTGTGTTTATAGTTATTTTATATTTTATTTTCAATGTTTATCACTTTGGTGTTACAGTTTGAAAGTGCTTTATAAATAACTGAGACTTCACACGTTATTTTAATGCTCTGATTAAACCCACAGCCCTTATTTGTCATGAAGTAAAACCTTTGAGATTTCGTTTCATTTGATCTCTCCACAGAAATAGAGTAAGTGTGCGTCTCCTCCTCTGTGTCTCTGTGTGTCATTAACACAGTGTGTGTGAACCAGGAACATTTGCCATTACACGATCATTTAAAGTGAAAGTGCGCTTTGTGTTCACTATCAAACTTTATATTTGTTTGTTTATATTCGCAAGCCTCTTTCACTTCAGGACAGGAGCTGGTTGACGTCCGTGTGTGACTCAGTGAAGATCGGACTCACAGTTCAACTGAATGACACACAAATGTGCCGTTCATGGCATTTATACAGTATATTCACTTAAAATTCCCTTATTTGGGCATTAAAATGTGATTGGAATTTGAATGCCCAATAATCGCGGTTGTCTCAAATAACTGTGATCAGACGGTTATTTAATAATCGTGACAGGTCTACTATACACTTACCAGTTTGACCGAGTTTTTGATCTACAGTCTCATGTAGAGTGTCTTTGAGTCGAGTCAGAGCTGTATTCAAAGTGTCCACACTCACATGAGTGTCAATACTGATCTCAGTCCAGTTCTTACTGTTTTTAGGGCTGTACAGGGACGGGTCAATCTACAGCAGGAGAGAGGAGAAATCCATCAGCATGAGGAGTGTTTTCTAATCATTCTCATTGATGAGAGAGATGGACACTGACCTGTAGGAGATGAAGATGATCTTCAGTGTGTGAGATCTGCTCCAGCTCAGAGTTTCTCCTCTTTAGCTCAGTGATCTCCTGCTCCAGCTCTTTAATGAGATCTTCAGCCTGTTTCTCTGCTGCTTTCTGCTTCTGCTCCAACATCTCAACAACTTCAGTCTGACATCTCTCAATGGAGCGGATCAGAGTCGTGAACACCTCAACACTGTGTGATTTATCTTCTTCTGTGTTTCTCTGATGAGATCAAGTCACAGTTTAAATGTATTTAATTCAGCACCTTTATTTATAAAGAAGATTGAACCTAAATTTGACTGACCTTTCTCATCTCTACAGAGTGTTGGATGTCTTGAATCTTCTTCATTCTGTTTTTGATCATCTGCTGCACGTCTGTCTGTGTCTTTACCAGCTGATTCTACAGACAGAGAACAACACAGACACATTTCATCACTCAACACAGCGTTTCCATCTTCAAAATAGATTTTTGTTATTAACACTTTTTATTGATTCCATGCAGAAAATGCAACATCAAACCACATTAAATCATACATTTTTTCCCCACGAACCGACACAAACAAGCACTCCAGTGGTCAAAAGTCAACTGACAAAGACACACAAATAGACAATAAAACAGAAAATATTTGGAGACACCAGTCCCTCTCCGCTGCCCCTCTCTGAGAGCCCTCCTAAAATACCATATAGCCGCCCCACTTCCTGATGCCTGATGTTACCCAGCCTTCTATATACTAACTCTTCAAACGCCACCACCCTGCCCAACTCGACACACCACTCACGAAACGAGGGTGCACCAGACGATCTGCAACCCCTGAGGATTACCCACCTGCCAATCATCACGCAGTCTGGGGCAAAACGAAAACCGAGTGCCAACCACTTCACACACGAAGCTCTGAACCCTCAACCAAACCTCTTGGATCTTAACACATGGGTTGTTTCCCGTCCTCTGATTGGCATCGCCAGCAGGTGGGTGTGTCCAGTAGTGCACCCTTACATCTCTAGATGCAAACTTGATGTTTTTTAGAATCCAAACCCACACTAAATCTTTCTCCCATAATCTCCCGAGAGAAGTTGAAGCTCCGTCCCCCAGACTCTGAATTATCAGGGAGTAATACACTGATGCCTCATGACCTTTTCCAAAAGCAGTAATCACCTCTCTCAGAGTATCTGCAGCTTTATGGGGGTGTATGATACTCCCAAAAATAGTAGAGCAGGTGGTGCAGCTGTAAATACCTAAAGACCGGAGATCTGGGAATCCTAAAATGTTGAACCATGTTTTCAAAAGATCTCAACACCCCACTCTCATACAGGTCACCGAGTGTAGTAACCTCCCACACAATCCATCCAGTATAAAGGACACATTTGTCCACACCGTGTGCAAATGTGAGATAACCGGGTCTAACTTAACTTCTCCGTTTGGTTTAATAGAAAGGCTTTGCAATGGCAAAATAGGTGCAAGAACTTTCTGTTCGATACTAAACCAGGGAGGGGCTCTCTCAGGTGGAAGCGACAAATGAGCCAAATATCTACAACAGAATACATAATAATAAATCAAAATCTTGGGTAGGCCTAGCCCACCTTTGTCATCAAAATAAGTATTGATTGATTATTAGTAACTCTTGCCTTCTTCTCTGCACTCTCGTCCTCTATAGGAACAGTGTTGTGAGTCTTGTGGTCTGTTGCGGTGCAGAAATCACAAACACACGTCTGATCATCTCTGCAGAACAGCTCCAGAGGTCTCTCGTGTTTCTGGCATATATAATCCTCCAGATTCTCCACAGCGTCCATCAGTTTGTGTTTCTTTAGACGTGGGACTCTCCGATGAGGCTCCAGGTGAGTTTCACAGTAAGAGCTTTGACACGTCAGACAAGACTTCACGGCTTTCTGCTTTCTTTCATCACAGATGTCACAGAGAACTTCAGATTTACCCAGATTAAACTTCTTCTCAAAGTGTTGCACGACCTCTCTGAGTGTTGTATTAATCTTCAGATCAGGTCTTTTGCTGAATGTTTCTTTACAGAATGGACAGCTGCAGTTCTGAGTGTTTTTCCAGCATTCATTCAGGCAGGTCTTGCAGAAGTTGTGTCCACATGGAGTTGAGACTGGATCAGTGAACACATCCAGACAGATTGAACACTGAAGCTCCTCATTTAGTGCACTACTGGAGGACGACATGTCTGAAAATACAAATTATTGAAGTATTATTGTATATATGTGTAATCTGATGTGATGTTTAGGTTTTTCACATGACATTATTATTGTTGTTGATGTTATTTGCTTCATTAATTCACTCATTCATTATTTTTCTCTCTCACTGACTTACATGGACGTAAACCCGTTAAACTGTTTCTCCTGGTTGGTTTTTGTTTTGGTGATGTTGATGAAGATTCTGCCATTGCTCTTCCTCTCTTTAAGCCTGTTTAGGACACAACACTCCAACATCTCATTTCACAGCATGAAACATGATCAAAGTGTGTGAAATATTAAAGATGAACTTCTCAAGAGGACATTCAGTTCACTTCTGAGTAAGTACTCATATATTCTAGATCTCCAGTTTTATTAAATGACTCGATGAAAGTCAAAAGTTCAAGTGTTAAAAGTGTCTGTGATCAAAAGTAATAAATGTTGAAGTTTAAAGCTGATTTCAGTATTTAGTGTGCAGTATGCAGTTAGCAGTATGCTAGTACACCATTCTGATCATGTACAGAAGCTCTAGTCTACAGCACCTCTTACAGTACAGTAGGGGCGTGGCCACAATGGGGGCAGCTGCCACCCTAAATAGAAGTTTTGACCATTAAAATATCACTATTTGTATTCTGATGTTCTGCTTCATTTAATAGTTTTTAAGAGTTTAATTTTTTTTTTTTTGCTGTTCTTCAAATGAGACGCAGAGTCTGACAGAATCACACATACATAACGGCACACCTTCAGTTCTAGTATCTGAGGACTATAAAAGTTATTTAATGGAAAGACACAAACAAGAACATTTAAATATGGCAAATTCTGATAGTACAATCAACTATAAACGCTCCCCTAAACCCGTTCTGAACTATTTTGCAGAATGGCCATTCAGTTGTTCAGTCCAAACTTGGTCAGTCCTTCACCCGCTGAAATGCATTCTGGGTAACCGACAGAGCTCCAGTATGTTTTGATGTGTGAGCTTACTTCAATGTGCTCACTTTAAAAGCACATTTCTTATATGGACTATAATTCGCAATAGTTTTAGTACATGATATTTTATGTTATGAGTACATTTAAAGGGATACTTCACCTTAACATGACAATTCTGTCATCATTTATTAACTCTCATGTCGTTCTAAACCCATTTGACCTCTGGCATTACAATTATTTCCATAGTATGTGTAATATTAGTCATGTGCTCATTGAATAATAGTCATTTACTCCAAATATTCCCTAAACTGACTGAGTGATGCAGGTAATAGTCAGTGAAGTGTCCTCATGTAGGCTGTAGTTTGCAGTCCTGTGTTGGCAGTATTCACTGTCTGGCTGGTGACGGCTGAATGAAGTCATCACATAACAACACAGACTTTAAATTACTGATTGCAATAAAGCAACATATATATATATATATATAAACTTAAGCGGTGTGTTGTATATGAAAGACTAAATGGACTTTGTTCATTCTGTCTGCAGTTCAAGCACTTCCTGTTTCTGACGTCTTCCAGTTATTTGACAACATGACAGCACACATCAAACTCTGATTTATAACCCATTAAATGATATTCTGATACTAATTCAGTAAACTAGTTGGAGTATTTAACTGGTGTTTAAATCTGGTTTTGTGCAGCTTTATTCCAGTGTGACACAAACTCCTCTGAATCAGACCACTAACATTAGAAACCTGTTCAGGGAAATTTCTCTTATATTTCTATTATCACTTACCTGTGAGTGAGTATCAGCTGTGATCACTAAAGTTTGACAATATCTCAAGAAATATTCTGCCATTTGAAGAGAGAAAAATTTGAGAGACTTCCTGTTTGAAAATCAGTTTCACTTTTACTTAGTGAAAGTGATGTCATAGCTCCGCCCCTATCGTCTCATGAATATGTAACAGGTATAAACTCATTCCTATTGGCTGTGTTGTGTGTGTGTGTGTGTGTGTATTAAGTGTGATCATATAAAACTGATTTCACACAGGTGTGTTTTAAAGGTGATTTGTCAGTTTGTCAACAATACAGATTTTATATATTTAATCCAGATCTCATTTCACTGTGTGTTTATTCCAGGAGTCTTCAACCTTTTACATGTCAAGGAAACCAATAAACATGTAAATTTGGGTGAAATCAGGTCATCTCTTGACTTGACCAAAAGAAAATCCAATTTGATTGAATTGATCTGAGATCAGTTGTGTGTAAAAACATCAGTGTCCAGACTCTGGATCAAATGTTCATGTCTGTCTGACTCGTGAAGTTCACAGTAATGATTGATTGTGTGTTTTTCCTCTTTCAGTCTCTAGGTTGACGCTGTGGTCAGTAGAGTTGACAGTCAAGATCACATTCCAGAATCCACTGCTGATCCATATAGAGCAGCACTTCTCAACTATTTTTGAATGAACGCCCCCTTCTTCATTCCCTGACCATGGAAAGAATTTGACAGTTTTAACATTTAATGCAGTGGCACCGGTGCAACCAAGTTCTGCAGTGTGTGCATCAGCACCGGATTAGCAGTGAATTTATTATATATATTGTTTGTAATTAAGCACAAATACTAATTGTCATGTATTAATGTGTACATGTTGTAGTGTAATTGTTTGAACGCTGTGAGGCGCTATTGCGTCACGATCTGTGATGGTAAAACACACACAAGTAAAGAGAGTTCAGTTCAACCACATGCGGTTTCATGTCTTCAATACATTACACTAATAATAAAAGTAATATAATTTTTAGTTATATTATTTTATATATAAGTGCAGTTACAAATAATATTGCATATATTGTTACTATGAAATGCACATTTGACAATAAACATTCATTTTGAATTGAGATGCAGATGTAACTGTTGTAATTGTAACCCTTATTTTGTGACTCTGCATCGGTGAACACTGCAGCCTCCGTAGGCGTGAATGATCAAATAAACACGGTTACAACGGTGTATCCATGGAATTATATTCCAGGGAAGGGCATCCGTACCTGACCTCTGCAGAAGCATCCAATCCACAGAAGCACATGACCTACTCTCGGTAAGGACACACCCCCTTACCTAAGAGCATATATCGACCTGCACGCGCTGCTGCTCCTCAGTAAGTATATCCGCTTCTCGTGCAGCAAGCGGGGCAAGCTTGGTGGATCTCTCTATCGATGCTTCAGAGAACCGGGGTTACGTGAGTAACCTATTGTTCTCTTTCATCATCTCGTGTTCGAGATCCATCTATGGGAGACATGGACAGTTCCCCGATTGCACAATACACTCATAGTGAGGTCCTGCAAGGGTCCGGGTATCGTTCGTTCATTTGTTTTTGCTTTCATATATGAAAAAGAGAAAACAACTCCTTTTTTCGTTTTTTCGTTTTTTTTTTTTTTTGAAAAACGAAAAAAACGAAATTATGACTTGATTTTTGGTTTTCCCAGAGAACCAAAAACACACAATAGAACAAACAAACAATTATAAAAATAAATAAATAAATAAATGAAAAATAAATCAAAAGGGGCTTTTTCTTTTTAAAATACTTTAAACGTATCAAAAAGGGAAGTCAATTTAAGGGCTTTTCGAGTTTTTACTCATTTTAAAGATTTGCACAAGAGTTTAACCTCATTCCTCCACTGATTAAAGTTGGGTTTAGATTTAAACCATCTGCATTTATGAATGAAAAACTTACCAAAACATAACAAGAAATTAATCACAAAATCACAATCTTTGTTTTCCAGACAAACACCAAACCTAATCAACTTCACATTGAGGGATGGGATTTCAACCCCCCTAGATCTTAACCAATTCTGCACCTCACTCCAAAAGGGTTGCACCATATCACAATAAAAGAAGACATGCTCGAAATTTTCAATATTAGTTTTGCAAAAAACACAATTATTCACTTCAAAATTAAATTTCAATCTTAAAAATTCATTAGTAGGGTAAATCTCATTTAAAATTGTGAAGTTCACTTCCTTAACTTTAGGAGGGAGGGGAAAGGACAAATAATTTTCCCTAATTTTTTTAATTTCAACCGTATCAAATTCTTTAACTATGTATTCTCGTCTAATTGGGTTTGGGTAATAAGCCTGTAAAATAAAATTTCTGATAACTCCATTTGTACATTTTTTATCACAAAACCCATGACCTTCTAAGGAGAGCTGTCTCAGTTCAGGGGAGATTTGGGAGTACAACATGTCTTCTTTAACCATTAATCTTAAAGGAACTGGTATGGCTCTGATCATTCTATTAAAAAGGTGAACAGTGCACTGTAACTGGAATTTCTCACAAAACTCTCTATACAGAAGCAAATTTCCATTATCATCCAAAAAATGGCCAATAGCCCAAATCCCTTTAGCTTTCCATTCCTCAAGATATACAGATTTTCTGCCAAACTTTATATATCTATTATTCCAAACTGGAGTGTTGTGAGGCGTGAAGTTATGTTTGAACAATAGTTTCCAGTAGAGCAACACTTGCTGATGGAAGGCTGAAAGTTTAACTGGTAATGAGGTGCACTCAAAGTCACAACAGAAAAAAAATGTAATTCCCCCCAGTTTGTTAAAGATAGCATTGGGGACAATAAACCAAAAGGAGTGGCTATTTTGAATGAAGGATTTTAACCATTTCAATTTCAAAACACCATTCATAATGTCAAAATCGATCGCATTCACACCACCGTCCTCATAGTTTTTAATCATATCCTCCTTTCTTATATACTGACATTTATTCCTCCAAATACATTTAAAATTCACCTTATTTATTAATTTAATAATTCGTGATGATATGGGCCAGGAGAAGGCTGGATAAATGAGTCTGGACAAACTATCCATTTTAGATAAAAGCATCCTTCCAAAAATGGAAAGATCCCTCTGCAGCCAACTATTTAGTATGGACTTACATTTATCTGTTATTCAACACATTTTTATTCACCATGACATCTTTATCTTTAGAAATAACAATCCCCAGATATTTAACTTCCTTCTTAATTTGTATATTAGATAATGACTGCAAAGGAAACTCATGCAGTGTTAACATTACACATTTCTTTAAGTTTAAATTTAGCCCCGAAGCTTTAGAAAACTGGTTAATAGATTGTAAAGCTAGTGGAATTTGACATTCATTTTTTAAAAACAATGTTGTGTCATCTGCAAACTGACTTATAATTATTTGTCTATCTAACACTGTTCGACCCTCAATCCCACTATTTTTAATCAATATAGACAGTAACTCCGCAACCATTATAAATAATAATGGTGAGCTACCACATCCCTGACGAATCCCCCTCTTAATTGGGAATCTTGAGCAGGTCCCAAGCCCTAGAGCTACAGAGCTATTGACTCCATTATATAACATTTCAATTAAGTTTATACATTCTACTCCAAAACCAAAATGCTGCAAGGTTTTCAAAATAAAGGGATGCTCAACAGCATCAAACGCTTTGTAAAAATCTATAAAAATAATAAACCCACTCTCTTGAACCATTTCACTATAATCTAGTAAATCTAAAACCAATCTAATATTATTGTGAATTGACCTACCTCCCAAAAACCCTGATTGTGTCTCACTAATTATAGTAGAAATACCCTTTTTCAGCCTAGCAGCGATAGCCCCAGAAAAAATGTTATAGTCAATGTTAAGCAAACTGATCGGCCTCAGATTGTCCAGAACTCTTTTATCTTTACCAGCTTTTGGAATCAATGTAATCAAACCTTGCTTCATACTTTCAATCAATTCTGTTTTTCCAATAGCTTCAATTAGGGCACAGAATAATAGATTTCTCAAATCTCCCCCCCAAAACATTTAAAAAATGATTAGTGAGCCCATCGGTTCCTGGGGATTTGTTTAAAGGCATCTTCTCAACAACTGAATCCAATTCTTCAGTTTTAAGATCCGAATCACATAAAACTTTGAAAGAGTTCTCAATATGTGGAATATTGAATTGAATTTGAGCAGAAATAAGATCTGACTCATAAGAGGAGAAGTCCGAGGAATAGAGATTAGAATAGAACTGAAACACTTCTTTTTCAATTAATTTAGAATCTTTGCATTCCTCTCCTTGGATCATTAAACTACTGATAGAGTTCCTTTGCTGTCTATTTGTTTCTAACTTACTGAAATATGAAGAGTTCTTTTCACCTTCCTCAATCCACTTGGCGCGCGATCTTATATAAGCCCCTTGTGCCCTCTCAAGATACACATTATCTAATTTACTTTGAAGTTCAATCACCTTATCATTTTCATAATTATTTAAAACAGGTTTGTTACAACACTGACTTATTTCCCATATTAGATTCCTTTCATGTTCTCTTTTTTCTTTACTTAGTTTCTTAGAGAAACCAATGGAAAATTCACGAATTTTAAATGTAAGAAATTCCCACTTACTAATATTACAGTCAAAAGAATCATTTCTCTCTATATCCCTTATTAATTCCTTAATTTTATCGCAAAATTCTTCATTTTGTAAGAGGAAGGCATTAAACTTCCAATAACCTTTATTTCTAAATTGCTTTGTGGGTTCTAAAACGAGATCTATGAAACAATGATCCGTTAGAAATTGTAGATTTTGAAACCCAATTTAGGATGTTGTCACTGACCCGCCAATAATCAATTCTAGATTTGCTCTCACCATTTGGTTTAAACCATGAAAAACATTCAACCTCAGGATTTAAATATCGCCAAACATCGCTCAAATTATTTTCTGTCATCAAAAAATCAACACTAACATTAAGCCGCCCCTTATTAAGTCTGGGAGGCATCTATCTTTCCACTCGTCAGGAACCATATTCCAGTCCCCACCTACTAAAACATTATCAGATGGATAGCACACTTTGGTTTCAGCGATCAAAGTAGAAATATCTTCTAACAATTTCTGATTTTGGGCTGTATTATTAAATCCATAAATATTAATTAGAATAAAAAAAAATACCATAAATTTTCAGTACCACCATCAACCAGTGACCACTTCCATCAGCTTTATGCACAACGACTTCCCCAGGACATTTGTTAAAGCATATCGCCACTCCTCCAGAACGGTTAGAACCATGGCTGAAAAAACTCTTCTCCCCCCATTGATTAGTCCAGAAAGTTGCATCCGAGTCGGAAGAATGAGTCTCTTGCAGAAACACGCAATGAGATTTCTGGCCTTTACAAAATAAAAAAACTGCTTTCCTTTTAACACTGTCCTTTAAGCCCCTAACATTCATAGAACCGAAAATTAGTCCTTAATCATTACGCTAAAAAGAGAACTATAAAACCACAAATTGAACCACCACTTGTAAGCTCACTCAGTCACTCTATGAACCACAACTTTCAAATAGAGCTCTAGTGTCCCCTAGAAAAGTTTCCAACTACCTGATTGACACTTAGAAATGTATCATTTCACCCGTCACCGACTATCCGTCGTCCTTCAATGAAGCCATATGGACCGCGAAAGAAAGCGAGCTTTCCTGCCCTCCTTGCTTGATCGATTTGTGGCCACAACTTTCGTCTGTCGTCCAAATCCTCTCGAGGAAGCATCTCCGCGAATCGATCTCCTTCCGCCTTACAAATAGGAGAATTTTTGCTTCGACGCCAGATTTCATCCTTCACCCGCCTTTGAGTGAACAGCACGATGACATTCCTGTTTTAATTGTCCATCCTTCTTCCCAGACTATGGACGATGTCAACCGCCTCTTCGCCTCCATCTCAGGTGCAAACTTACATAGAATCTGAATGACCTGTGATCTGGTATCTTCATCTTTTTTTCTACTATGCCTTTAATCCGGAGACACCATCTCATTCTATATCTTTCCTGTTCTCTCACCCTTTCCTTGAGATCACAATTATCCTTGCGAAGATGCTCATTTTGTAACTCCAAGTCCTTGACTCTTTTCTTGCACTCATTCATCTCTTCAGTGTTGAACTGAATCGCCTTCGTTAAGCTTGCAATCATGGCGCTGCTTTGCTTCGACTGCTCGCTTAGATCCGCCAGCTTCTCATCCACCCTCCTTTCCAATTTTAGGATTGCCTCCAAAATGGTTTCGTTGGAAATGTCCGCCTTCTCTCTGTCAAAAAAAAAAAAAAAACGAAAAAAGGAGTTGTTTTCTCGTTTTCATATATGAAAGCAAAAACAAATGAACGAACGATACCCAGATTTGCAAGCCAGTAAAGGGAACGGTCGCCCCAAGGGGGCGGTGCTTGACACATCCCATAATCACACACATGGCAACCCTGAAGCACACAAGTGAGAACTGTGTACAGGTAGAGCAGAAGTAACATGTTAATGGCACAAACATAAAAATCAGCCCAGCAGCATACAGTAAAGACAACACCCAGACAGGAATGTTAATGCATGCTTGGTGACATGAATGTGCACAGCCAACCTAATTTTTAATTTAATTTTTTAGTATTTAAAAATCACACCGCGGAAGGTTACCTGTTCCAGGTGTCAGAGTGTGACGTATTTCCGCTTACACTCTCGCGCCATTTCTGATAAATGATTCTTGCCGTTATGAGGTCTCTGAACAGTCGCGGATTTTTCCTGTTGATAATCCCTCTCTTCGTCGCAGGTAATGTATTAATGGGTATTAAAAAAGGGCATTAAATGGCATATGATTTAATGATCCAAGAAGTTGTGAATCTGTTCGCATTTACACTTAAAATCTTAATTTTATCAGGTGCTACGAATGACAGCGAGAAGGTGGAGGTGACAGAGGGAGAAAGTTTCGTCCTCTTTAAATTCCCTGGATTGGAGCATGTTTCTGAAGTGATTGTGCTAAAACCGTGTGAAAACGGGTCTGTCGTGTTCCGATACTGCTCGCCTGATGAAACGAAGAAGGGCTGCAAGTCTTTTCGGTCAGACAAAATCCACATTGACAATGGGACTGTCACTTTTGCTAATGTCAGTTTCAGTGACCGAGGATGCTACACTGTCAAAGCGATCGGGAACACCGTTAATGCTAGCTCTCTTACATTAGTTGTCAACAGTAAGTATTGCTACCATAAACCAGCCTCCTTTTTATGTTGTCTTATAAAACTTAACTCCATCGAAATTGTTTAATTATTATTTAGCCTTTAGCATGAAAATGTAAAATTATTTGGACATGTCTGTTCTGAATGCTACACGACGCCAAAGTGTCTCTAGCGAGTCAGTCCACTATTGGCCATCTTTGTAACGCTCTCGGGAGCATGACAGAAATCTTAAAAACGGTTGGTCAAGATTACGATTAAAGAACATCTTTCAAAAATCAGCAATAAAATCGGACAATACTGGAATCATAAATTGATCGTTCACCTTATATTACGATAAAAACTAAATTTTCCCGGCTTGAATAGCTAATGCGCCTGCGCGTTCTAGATTGGCTTGACCGGCGATGTCAATATCTTAAAGTTGATTGGCTCTTTTAACTGTAAGTCGGAACTTTTTTTACATCCGTTGACTGCTAGAGTTTCACGAATCTTTATTCAAGTAATTTTTAAAAAATTTTACATTTTCAATAGACAATTTCCCCCCAACATGTCTTGATTATAGTCCCAATAAGAAAATATTATAATGCAGCCAATGACAAATGATGAGAAACCGAAAGATTGGTTCACCTCTGCAGTCGTCTTGTCCATGTCGTTCATTCTTTTGTCACGTGACATCCGTATAAGCCATCATAACCCCATAGACTGATGTTTATGTGAACTTAAAGGAATAGTTCACCCCGTTGACCTTTATCCGTCAGATACAAAAGGTGATTGATGTTGGGCATAATGTTGTCCTCCATCACCATTCACTTTCACTGTATGGAGAAAAGATGCAGTAAAGTGAATGGTGACTTAGGATAACATTCAACATCTTCTGTGTTCCACAGAATAAAAGTCAAATGGGTTTGGAACAACATGCGGGCGAGTGAATTTTGACACCGATAGATCACCCATGAGTGAAAATTATCTCTTTAATGCTTGTCAAGCTATTTTTCATAGTCTGTCTTCATGAACTTCCTTTTCTAGTTGTTTCTGTTCTTGTCTCTTACAGAATCCCAGTACAGTACCGTCAGCCCAGAATCACCGCACACAACATCCCCCACACCCAAAGAGGGAGGTTTAGTTAAACCAGTCATTGCAGCAGTTGCAGTTATGGTCATTCTGGTCCTTGTATTCATCTACAGATGTAAAAAGGCAAGTATTATCACTTGAACATGTAACAAAAGTAATTTAGCATGTTCGGGTGAAGCTGTATGTGTCCCCTGTATTTGACACTGTAGTGTTTGAGAATTTAGAGAATTGTGAGCGTGAGTCTTTTATTTTCTTTCACACTTTTGTGTACAGTGTGGTCACACTCTGTTAATCTTTCACTCGGGCATTAAGTTCGATTTTTAACAGTCTGACGAACATGCCACTGCTGTACACTCGGCCTCTCTGCTGTTTCTCTTCCACACTGACACTCGTGTGCCTTATCAGGTCTCCCTCCGCCATCACTATGAGAGATCACAACCCAGGTGATGAGCCTTACCGCTCTCCCTCTCAAGTTGTGCATGTACCCCTCTTAAAACACTGCGTGCATCGCCGGAAATGCATCAAAACGATCAAACAAGTCCACTGAGTGAATGTTTACAAAAGGCTAACGATTAAAAATTGCACCGACGGGTGCAAAAAAAATGGTCCAGGATCCATTTAAAAAATAGCCAGAGATTGGGGGCCTGAGTATCTCAGTGAGTATTGACGCTGACTACCACACCTGGGGCCCGTTCTTCGTACGTTGCTAACTCACTTAGCTGGATTTGATTGTTGGCGATTTGGCATGATCTTGGATTGTTTGGTTCTTTGACGCTCATCCTGGACTTGCTGTCATAGCAACAGGTCCGTAAGCTTGAACCTGCTCGTGAGCAGGCTCATTTCATGTTAACAGGATTAGATCCCGGCATTCTTAGCGGAGGTGATACGGGAAGATATTGCGAAATAGACAGGATCCTTTAGCGCAGCGCGATAATATACTTATTGAGAGAGATCATTTTTCTCGTGAGGGTGTCATATACATTATTAATTTGTTGGAACCACACGTTAAATGTTCGACTCGGAGTTGGGCTTTAACAATGGCACAAACTGTTTGTATTGCATTTAGATTCTTTGCGAGTGGCACTTTCCTTTACACTATTGGAGATGCGGAAAACTTGGGGAAAAGTGCTGTCTGTCGTGCCATTCACAAAGTTTATCTGGCACTCAAGCAGTTTTTAGGGGGTTTTGTGGTATTTCCAAGCCACTTCAGACCACAAGTTGTGAAGCAGAATTTTTTTGCCATTGCAGGTACATTATAATTGTTAAGATCATGCAACCATGATCATGCCAAAAAGTAGGATTTACAGTATTTATTCCTCAGGCTTCCCTAATGTGATTGGTGCCATAGACTGCACACACGTCCCCATCAAGGCCCCAATGAAGGGGATTTTGTGAACCGAAGGGGATTTCACAGTGTAAATGTGCAGGTAAATTACGATTCTTAATATTCCAGATTAGTAATATCAAATAATTAAAAAAAAAAGTAATCAAAAAGTATGCAGTTGACTGATTAAAAATATCTTAGATGGTGTGTGACTCCATGTCCTACATCACAAATGTGGAAGCAAAATGGCCTGATTCTGTGCATGACTCCAGGATTTTCAGAGAGTCACATTTATGCACATTATTTGAACGTGGTAAGGAAAATTTTATATCAAGCTCACTGTATTGCATACATTTATTCTGAGCCTAACAAAACTGCATTTTTCCAGGTGCATACGACGGGATCCTGCTTGGTGACCGGGGCTATGCCTGCAGACAGTATTTTATGACGCCATTCCCTGACCCAAACCCGTGTCAATGCAGCTCTAGCCAGGACAAGGGCACGCATTGAAATGACCTTTGGGCAACTAAAGGAAAGATTTCAGTGTCTGAAGGGTCTGAGGGTTGCACCTGACAGGGCCTGTGACATTATTATTGCATGTGCCATACTCCACAACATTGCCACCATCAGAAAGGAGAGGACCCCTGTGGTGGAGGTGCAGCCTGATGATGACCTCCAGCCAGTGCACTTGGACCAACCTAGTGGCAGAGCTGCACAGGACAGAATTGTGGAACACCATTTTTTTTTTTTTTTTTATAAATACAAAAACCTTCATTAAATGAATAGAAGACAACACAACATGCTTAGTTCCTTGATTTTTATTTCAATTTTTCTTTGTCAAGAAAAGCCAATGATGGTCATATTTTGCCTGCAATAAGAGATATTGTTATCCAAGGTCAGCAATAGTACTCTGTGGGAAATAGTGTATTAGCACTTACTCTGAAGTTCCTTTTGAAGCAACTCAATCTCTATTGCCAGTTTTTTCTTCTTTAAGGTGTCAAGTTCTATTTCTCCCCTTAATTTTTGTTTTTTCAGGTCAAAATACTAAATTTTCTGTTTTAGATGCCGTTTATATAGGGTACGGATATCACCCTGTGCCATTTTTGGATAAAAAGAATGACCAAAAAACAAACAAACACACAAGCCTCATGCAACAGTAATAAAAAGGAAATATACTACACTGCCCACCTCTGTATCACTTTGTGCTGTAGGCCTGTCTGGCCTTTCCTCCTGCAACTCATATTGCAGTCAGAAATAATATGTACACAACTATAAATTAAGTAGTTATTTATGCACTTACAAGTACTTCCTCCAAAGGACAGTCATCTGAGAGGGTTTCTTCACTGTCCTGTGCAAAAGAAACAAATGATATTACAAAATGTTGCACTTTCTTTCCTTTTGATGTAAAGTTAGAAAAAGTCCACTTACTGCACATGCTTCAGCCACCACTTGCTTGGGAACAGGTAAAAGTGTTGGTGTATTATGTAAAACTGCACAAAAGAGGAGAACACAATGGCATTACAATGAACTACACTAGGAAAAAATGTGATCAATAACATATTGCAAAATATTTTTAAGTTATGCAGTTTTCACCTTCACAAGTCAAAGCAATTCATCACTACTCAATATTTATCAGTTTAAATGACTGTACCAGCCATTCGGATTATAGGCATACTTAATTTAATGCAGCAACAAATTATTTACAGTGTTGCAAGAATTTAAAACTCATTTACCAGTAATGAAGGTGTTGCTACTGGTCCCTGGCTTTTGGTCTAAGGAATAGATGCCCTCCACAATGGGTCGGTTCACATTTAACCCAAGCGCCAGCTCTTCTGCTGGGCTAAAATGTGGGGGGGGCAGGACCACCACCTGTTTTTTTCTGCTCCGCCTTTTTCTTGGTTGCTGTTATAAACAGACAAACACATCATTTATCATTTATTTTGATGAAAGAGACTAAACAGTAGAAGTAGAAAAGATTACCATTTTGAAGAATATTCTTGTATTTCACTTTTACTTGTTCCCATGTTCTAGGTGGCTCTGACATTAAGCAATTTTGAAATTATTAAAATACAAAAATATATACAGTAATAAGTGATAGAACCATAACATGGAGCACTTACGCATTTAATTTGTCTGCTACTTTTTGCCAGCCCTCTCTCCTGGCTTTTGCACACTTTGAGGTGTTCCCTGGCGTTTTAATTAAGTTTTCAAATTCAGCAATAACTCTTGCTCTGCTGCGGTGAAAAACTGCGCGCGCTCTTTGGCCATGGTGAACAGCCAATAGCAGCGTTGCTGATCAATGTTTCTACTATAGATACATATCCCCTTTTAAACCAGCGCATGAACGCGCAATTATCTCCGATAACTCAATCCAGCGATACTAATCATAACCGGCAGGAGTGTTCGAAGAACCCAATTAGCCAGATCATGATTAGGCCGATGATATCATCTTGGATGTCTCATTTGATCTCAGATGTTTTAAGCAATGTACGAAGAACGGGCCCCAGATCTCATTTCACTGTGTGTTTATTCCAGGAGTCTTCTATGGAGTCAGAACAATGCCACATATATTTGCAAACAATATAAAGTATTGCAAAAGAAAATAAAGTTTTGCAAAAGAAAATAATGTTTTGCAAAAGAAAAAAAGTATTGAGCAAAAAAAAAAAATTTTTTTCAAGCAAAAATGAAGTATCACAAAAGTAAAATAAAGTATCGAGGAAAAAAAAGAACGTTTTGCAAACAAAAATGATTTGCAAAATAGAAATTAAATATAGCAAAAACCAAGATATAATTAATTGCAGCATTGATTTTGCCACACATATTTTTCTTTGCAATGCCTACTAATTATTATGCAATGCTCCTTTTAATTTGCATTTCCATCAAGCGTGAGCTCGTGATACCGTTTTGCCTTTGCGCTTCACTTTTCTGCGCGTTTCACTTTATGGCACTGTTTTGACGTGGGGGTGGAGTCAGGGCATTGGGGCGTGTACAACGGGCTCAGGGACGCCTCCCTGGAAGTTACGTCATTAGCTTGAGACACGGATCAAACATCATGGCTGAGCAGAGGCATCGCGGTGGAAACCCGTCTGCAGAAACATCAGACACGACACAGCAACATCCGCAATCTCTGCGAACGACAACAAACCGAGAGTTGAGGGTGTTGGAAGAAAAAATGGAAGCGACATCAGCAGGACGTGAGCGAGGAAATAGAAATCGACTGAAAGCGGGAAATTCAAAAATTGTTGGAAATACTGTATTAGGAGCGGTTGAGCACGACTGCTTCGTGAATGAATCAGACATACTGTAGGTGGCAGAAATGGATTGTAGTGAAGGGAAAGATGAAGAAATTGAGGGAATATTGAAGGGAGAGTTATCAAAAAAGAAAGATAGTCAAGTAAAAGGAAATAAAAGAATAAGAAATGAAAATGATGAGGGATCGGAAAGTGAGGAAGAAGGACATGAGCAAAATAAGAAGGAAATACATGAGAATTTTATAGTCATAATAAGATTCAATGAAAAAGATCAAGAAAACATGAAAATCATCAACCCGTTTGTATTAAAAAAACATCTGGCAAGTAAGATAGGGGAGATAATACATGCAAAGGTCCTAAATGATGGAAATTTTTTGGTCAAATGTGCAAATGAAGTTCAATTTGAGAAAGCATTCAAAGTAAAAGAGATTGGAAAAATGAAAGTAATAAACACAAGGAGGGTGGGAGCACGAAATGAGGGAGGATGTAAAGGAGTGATCACAGGGGTACCAATGAATGTAGGAATGGAAGAACTTAAGAGACATCTTAAAGGGGGGGAGATAGTGAGTGCACAAAGATTAAAGACAACAAGAGAAGGAGTGAAAAGGAGAGTGAAACAGTATTGATTGAATTTGAGGGGGAGAATATGCCAAAAAAGGTATACCTTGGTTATATGAGCTACCCAGTGAGAATATATGTGCCAAAACCATTGAGGTGTTTTAACTGTCAGAGGTTTGGACATATAGCCAATAACTAAAGAGAAGAAGAGATGTGCTAGATGTGGGGGCGAGCATGAATATGGAAAGTGTGGAACTGGAGTGCAACCAAAATGTTGTAATTGTGGTGGGAAACATAATGTGGCATATGGAGGATGTGAGGTGATGAGACAGGAAAATAAAATCCAGAAAATAAGAGTGGAAAGAAGGATTACTTATGCAGAAGCAGCAAGAGTGTCAAGAGTACACGATAATATTAATATAGAGCAAACGGAATTGGTGGTTGAGGAGCAACAACAAAGAACAAATGACAAGATTTATGTGGACAAAAAGGACTTGGTGACGTTTATTGCAGGAGTGATAAACAGTACAGCTGAAGTTAAGTCAAAAAATTATAAAATACAGTTGGTTGTCAAAGCAGCAGTAAATCATTTAGGACTAGTGGGACTGACATGGGAAGAAGTGAGGGAGAACCTCACTAATCAGTCAAGCCAGGAAGCACCATGTATTGGTTAATATTAATGGTTATTATTGAATGCTTGAAGCTTACTGGCCAATGGCCAGGAATACAAACATTTCATCAAAGATAGGAAAATAAATCCAGATGTAGTGTGTATCCAGGAAACGTGGTTAAAGCCAAATTTAGAGTTTGTGATTCAGGGATATATAGGGATAAGGAATGACAGAGATAATGGGGGACGGGGAGGAGGAGGACGTGCTACATTTATTAAGCAAGATATTCCTTATAGGGTACTAGAAAAGGGAGAGGATCTAGAATACATTGTGGTAGTATTGTGGGATAGAGGGGAGGAAATGGTTATAATAAACCACTATAATCCTTGCAAAAGGTTGGAAGTAGATAAGTTATTAAGGATACAAGGAAATAATAGACAAAAAATAATATGGTGTGCAGATTTTAATGCTCACAGTAAAATATGGGGGGGTTCACATACAGATGTAAATGGAAGGGTAATAGAAGATTTGATGGATGATAAGGAATTAGTATGTATGAATGACGGAAGAGGAACAAGAATAAACATAACAAAAGGAACTGAATGGGCATTAGATATTACATTAGTATCTAATCCCCTGGCTGGAATAAGTAACTGGCATGTTTGGGATGATACAACAGTGGGCAGCGATCACTACCCAGTATCATGCTCAGTGGGAGAGCAAGTGGAAATAAGACCAGGTGAAGGATTACTAAAATGGGGTCTTAGAAGAGCAGATTGGGTAAAATTCCCAAAATTAAGTGAGGAATCATTATCAAGGACAGACATCTCTGTAAATATAGACGAAACAAATAAGCAAATAACATCAGCAATTATTATGGCAGCAGGTGGATCAATTCCCAAGAGTAAACAGAGGAGGAATAAAACATTGGTACCATGGTGGACAGAAGAGTGTCGTCAGGCTGTTAAAAACAGGAATAGAGCATTTAAGCTAGTTAAAAACACCCAAAACATGCAGAATTTGATTCAGTATAAGAAGGCACAGGCTAATGTGAGAAGAACAATACGTCAAGCTAAAAGGGCAAGTTGGAAGAAATTTTGCAATGAAATAGGAAGATCAACACCTGTGGGAGAGGTTTGGGGAATGATAAAAAGGATGGGAGGAGTAAGGAGGGATTGGGAAATTCCAGTTATGACTACTGAGGAAGGAACAGCAATCTCCAATAAGGATAAGGCAGAGATATTGGCAAAAACATTTGTAAAAATTCACAGTTCAGATAACCTGTCAGAGTTATGCAAAATGAGAAAGGAAAGAACAATGAATCAGCATCAGTTAAACTGGAGGGAAAAAATTGATGATAAAATTGATGAACCTTTTAATATGGCAGAGTTGATGAGAGCAATGAATAGAGCTAAACCAACGTCTCCAGGGAAAGATCAGATATGGTACGTGATGCTAAAACATCTAGGGAATGGAGCGCTCTTAAAGTTGCTGCAATTTTATAACAGAGTGTGGGAGGAGGGAAGATTACCGGATGCATGGAAACAGGCAGTAGTTGTTCCAATAAGGAAACCTGGCAAGGATCCCTCTAAACCAACAAGTTATAGGCCAATAGCATTAACATCAAATGTATGCAAAATTATGGAAAGGATGGTAACAGAAAGGTTATCGTATATACTAGAAAAGAGTGGAAAGCTAGCAAACGATCAAAGTGGTTTTAGGAAAGGAAGGAGTACTATGGATTCAGTGATAAGACTAGAAAATGAAATAAGAAAGGCTCAAGCAAATACAGAATCAGTCATTACAGTGTTTTTTGATATAGAAAAAGCTTATGATATGATGTGGAAGGAAGGATTGTTAATAAAGTTGCACATGTTGGGTGTAGGTGGAAGAATCTTCAACTGGATAAAGAATTTTTTGTTTGGAAGAAAAACTGAGGTTGGAATAGGGTCAGACATATCAAGTCAGTACGTTGTGGATAATGGAACGCCTCAAGGTCGTGTGATAAGCCCGCTACTATTTATCATCATGATCGATGATGTCTTCACAAAGGTACCAACGGATATAGGGAGATCTCTGTTTGCGGATGATGGGGCTTTGTGGAAAAGGGGAAGGAATATGGAGTATGCAATCAGGAAAGTACAAGGAGCAATTGATGAGGTGGTGGAGTGGGGATATGATTGGGGGTTTAAGTTCTCATTAGAAAAAACACAAACAGTCTTTTTCACCAGAAAACAAATTAAGGAAGGGATGAAGTTAAATATGTATGGGGAAGAATTGGAAAGGGTTGGAACTTTTTTGGGAGTTATTTTTGGGAGTTATTTTCGATTCACGGTTAACATGGGCAGATCATATAATGAAAGTAGAAGGAAAATGCAAAAAAGTAATCAATGTGATGAGATGTTTGACAGGTAGGGAATGGGGAGCAAGTTGCTCTGCACTAAAAACAATATATGTGGCGTTGATAAGATCTGTGTTGGATTACGGCAGTGTAGCTTATGGATCAGCAGCTAAATCTTTATTAAAGAAATTAGATATGATTCAGGCACAGGCATTACGAGTGTGTAGTGGTGCTTTTAAAACTTCACCAGTACCTGCACTACAGGTAGAAATGGGAGAAATGCCGTTAGCATTAAGGAGGAGGCAGCTGATGACAAACTATTGGGCTAATCTGAAGGGACATAATGATTTCCACCCCACAAAAGTAGTGTTGCAGGAGACATGGGAGAGCACAAGATATGACGGAGATCATTTTAGTCGAATAGGCAATGAGGTCGCAATAGAATTGAGTGTTCGATATGAAGATGAGCCCTGCAGTTGTATATCCGATGGTGGCTCCATGGGTACTTGTTTGGACAGATATTGACTGGTATTTGTTAGAGTTAAAAAGGAAAGAAAAAGATCAAATAGATTTGATCTTCACACTTGACATTCAAGTATCACGTAAATAAAAATTATAAAGAATTCGTACATGTATATACAGATGGTTCTAAGAAACCTGAGACAGGAGTGACAGGATATGGGGTGGCAATACCTGCTAAAGGAATAGGAATTAATAGAAGAACAGCAGATTTTTTAGGAGTATACACAGTGGAAATGGTGGCAGTGTTAGTTGCATTAAGGTGGGTGGAAAAAACAAGACAAGAAAAGGTGCTGATATGCTCCGATTCATCCTCAGTCCTTGTGAGTTTAAGGTCTTTTCACTCAAAAAGCCGTCAAGATGTATTGTATGAAGTCCTTCAGTCAGTTACAAGGATAAAAAATCAAGGAGGACAGGTACAATTTATGTGGGTCCCAGCACATGTAGGGGTGAAAGGGAATGAGCAGGTGGATGAATTGGCAAAGAGGGCTTTAAAGAAGGGAAATACAGAAATGCAAATTAAAATAAGTAAAGCAGAGGTCAAAAGTATCATATGGGAAAAAACTAACCAAATGTGTCAAGAAAGGTGGGACAGGGAGGAGAAAGGAAGGCATTTGTATCAGTTTCAAAAGAGTGTAAAAATAACTAGGTTAGGTGGTGGGTACAGGAGAGAGGAAACAGTAATGACAAGGTTAAGGCTGGGGCACTGTGCTTTAAACAAATCACTGAAAATGATAGGAAAACATGAGACAGGCTTGTGTGAGTGGTGTCAGGAAGAGGAGTCAGTGGAGCACATCATTATAAGATGTGGGAGATATGAGGTACAGAGAGGGATAATGAGGAATAGTTTGAGGGAATTAGGAGTGCAGGAATTAACATTAAAAGGATTGTTGAACATAGGTGACAGAGTACAGGTTAAAATATTGTTAACTTTCTTAAGGGAAACTGGTTTGGTTAATAGTAACAGCGTTTGCTTCAGATAAAGATGTTAGAGATCAGTTAAAGCGGTGGATTTATTAGCCATACTCGCTAACGTTAGCTAGCAGCTTTGGATAATGTGCATATTTGTAAGGAGTTATTAGTGTTAACAGATAATTGACAATCGTGAGAGGATCCTCTGGTGTCAAACAACAAATACGCTGTCAACAAGTCATTTTTATTGCAGCTATAAATTAAGTAATATAACAAACTAAGCTGTCATTTCCATAATATCTTGTCAAAATATCATACAAACCTTATTTTGCGTTTTGTATATGTAAACTTGCTTTCTGACTCCTGTTGAGTGCACAAGATAGCGAGTCTTACTATATTGATGAAAACAGGTTTATTTAGTGTTTGTGACGTGCTGGTGTTTATTATTATGTAAATAATTTATACTATATTAAGTAACATTGCATTTACATATTGCATATAATTCATTTTACTTTATATGTACCTTGTAATAAACTTTCAATTGTAAATCCTGCAGCACTTGGATCATTTCCTCACATTCAAACACTCATGAAAAGCTTTCCTTTATATGTTTGCTCACATTTTCAAAGGATTATTGATTAGAGTGATCATTACTGTTACTGTATACATGTTCCAGTCATTTTACTGTACAGTTTAATTAAAAAATGAAAGGCAAATTCCCCCATATGCAGTGTACAGTTCATTTGAATATAACTTTTATCCTCTTAAACTTAATACGAAGCAAAAACCACAAAATAATTACCCCCAAATTAACATCAACACTGAAATAAGAGCGCGTGTTTTATCTGTCAATCAGACACACATGACAGTTGCATTCGTTACTATAGCAACAGTAAACTGCGGCGCGTTTAATTAGAATCATCCTCTGGTAGAAAGAAAAAGTAAAAAAAAAAATGGACTGTTTGATCCATGAGAAAGTTCAATGAAATAATATTCATTGTTAATTCTTACCTGATGACGTTTAAAAGAAAATATTGGCCTGGCTAAACTCATTTCATCAAACAGGCTTTTGCATCCTGTAAAATACCCTAATAAATAAATAAATATATTACACTGTGCTCCTAGGAGGGGTGCCAATGGTGCAGTTACTTTGCAGTTTGTGTGTGTGTGTGTGTGGTTATTTCAGTATGAATAATAAAAAACTGTCATGTTCATGTTTTGATGCAATATAATAAATATAAATAAATAAAATTAAGTTTTTCTTTCCTTGTTTTTATTTTTTATTGTCCAGAAAGCTTGTAACCAATGATGGTCCTCTTGGCTCTGCAGAGACTCCCTGATGTCATTCTGCCGCAGCCTCCGCTCCAGCTTATTCCTGTATTAATTTATAATAATTATTAATAATAATGCATTTTATTTATATGTTCCTTTCAAGACAGTGACACCTTAAGCACACTATTGATTGATAATGAGAATACTGCAACTCAACCTAATGCAATTTAAACAAGAGTTTATAATGTCAATTACAGAAAGATGTGTGATAATTATTATGTAACATGTGTTATGACATGTCACAGTATGCAAATATGTAAGTTTTAACTAATAAGACAAAAATCTAATATAAGAAGCTAATTTTATTAGGTGTGTGTGAATAGTATCGAGACTGGTTCACAAGCAATCCACGCTGAAATGTTGAATTGTGAATACACAAAAGTAATTATGCAGAGCAGATAAGATGGTGGTCTTCACATCTCACATCTTCTGTGTTTGTTTACACACAAATACATGTTTCTCCCAGTCTGTGGCAGCAACCGAACAGAGACGCGTTTTTAATAGTTGTGCTTGTACCCCTCTTAAAACACTGCGTGCATCGCCGTAAATGCATCAAAACGATCAAACAATCCATTGAGTGAATGTTTACAAAAGGCTATTGATTAAAAATGGCACCGATGGGTGCAAAAAAATGGTCCAGGATCCATTTAAAAAATAGCCAGAGATTGGGGGCCTGAGTCGCTCAGCGAGTATTGATGCTGACTACCACACCTGGAGTCGCGAGTTTGAATCCAGAGTGTGCTGAGTAACTCCAGTCAGGTCTCATAAGCAACCAAATTGGCAAGGGTTGCTATGAAGGGTAGAGTCACATGGGGTAACCTCCTTGTGGTCACTATAATGTGGTTTGGTCTTGGTGGGGCGTGTGGTGAGTTGTGCGTGGATGGCATGAAGTCTTCACACGTGCCACGTCTCTGCGGTAATGCACTCGTGATAAGATGCGCAGATTGACTGTTTCAGACACTGTGGCAACTGAGATTCGTCCTCCCGCACCTGGAGTGAGGCGAGTCACTAAACCACAACAAGGACTTGGGAGCGCATTGGGAATTGGGCATTCCAAATTGGGGAGAAAATCCACATTGAAAAAGTGCAGTGGAATGAAACCGAACGGAGGTCTCCTTTTTAGAGTTATAACTTTACATTGTGCCACTTAAGCAGTGCGAGATGCATGAAAATGGTCAAAGCTGTTCATCTAGTGTAGAAAACCATTTAAATCAAGATGGAGTCCTGTATAACTCCCCTTTGGTGTAGATGAGTCTCCCATGACAGGCCCATCTCTCCTTCACCCGGGTAACTGAGCAGTGAGCACCAGTGGGCGGGGCCAAGGGTGCAATGACGAAAAGTAGGCGTTGATGTCTTGCTGAAGAGGCAGTCATATGCAGATGTTTTTGGTCCTTGTGACATCACAAGTTCCTCAAATTCCAAAAGTTCCATTTCTAGAACCTGGTTTAAATAAACGCTCTCTGAGGAAGTTTTCAGGTCTGAAACTTGGTGTTTTATAGTACAATGAGCTCTTATATGTCAAACTATCCAGGATAATTTAATGGTTTTGTTAACTGACCATAACACATGAGAATAGAGTACACTACAAAACATTGGCAGGTGCATAATATTTTTGTGCAGTATTCACAAATATCATGTGCAGTTGCAATGAAGTGGTTGTTGAGTGATTAAACCTCATTTATCACTTTACAGACAAAGAGCCGGAAGAAGTCTCCTGAACCTCTAGCGGAAGCGGGCGCTCTTACTCAAGGTGTCCCTGATGAAGGCCTTGTATGCTGAATCGTGTCTGTTTGTAGTATGTTTTAAATCAATAGCCTTGACCACCTAATAAAGGCTTTTTAAATGTATACCCTAATCTGAGTGCCTCTGAACAAAATATCCCTTATCCAAAGAGCACCAGTGGGGATTATTTTACACCCAAGTAGCACTCCTTACATGCTGTGTTTGTGTTGTTGTGGTCTATAAAGATGGAGGACAAGACGCTTCACCCGCAAGAAAGAGGAACATTCAATGGAGGATTTGAATCACAATTCAATCAAGGTATGACACTCCTGTTTTTGAATATGATTGCATTCATCCATTACTGCTGATTTCTGTTTCTGCCAGTGGGTATGCTGAACAATCGAATGTTTGGGAGATTCTACAGAGCCCTTTGGAATTTATTTCCCTGAAATGGCTTTTGTGTTCCCTTGCAATAGCTTTATCCATCCCTTATGAAAATTTGCCTTTGTACTATAACAATTACAGTTCAACTAAGGTGTTTTTTGTGAAACCTTTTTGTAGTTTGTAGTGGGCTGCTGTGGCTCAGGTGGTAGAGTGGGACGGCCACTAATCGCAGGGTTGGTGGTTCGAATCCCGGCCCACATGACTCCACATGCTGAAGTGTCCTTGGGCAAGACACTGAACTCCAAGTTGCTCCCAATGGCAGACTAGCACAAGTGTGTGTGTGTGTGTGTGTGTGTGTGTGTGTGTGTGTGTGTGTGTGTGTGTGTGTGTGTGTGTGTGTGTGTGTGTGTGTGTGTGTGTGTGTGTGTGTGTGTGTGTGTGTGTGTGTGTGTGTGTGTGTGTGAGAGAGAGAGAGAGAGAGAGAGTGTGTGCGCGTGCAAGAGTGTGAATGGGTTAATGTGTCACAGTGTAAAACGCTTTGAATACCTTTAAGGTTAAAAGGCGCTATATAAGTGCAGACCATTTACCGTGTAGTTGAGTATTTATGTGGTCAAACTGTAAAACAAACAATTCACGATTAATATCCAGGATTGTACCAAATAAATGTATACAAATTATAACATCAGCTTTGAGATGGTAAACACTAAAATATTTGCTTATAAATCAAAGACATCCCAATCAAATGCAACATGTATTGAAAGAATATTTCAACAGGTAATATAAAACAGTAGATGTCAACACAAACATCAAAACACAAGTGATAACAGGCGTTTAGGCGCTAATTAAGGCATGAATCACAAATGGCGATCTATATAGCAATACATCAAGAACCATCAATATACTTATAACAACAAAACTGATACAGAATTTCAGCAAGTCTCAACACAAGAACAACATGGCGTTCCTCTTCTTTTTAAATATATATTTACATTTAATTTAATTTATTTTGTGCCTTTTTCTGGGCAATCTATGGAGGACAAAACCTGCAAAAATAATAAATAAAAACATCAATAAATAAATGTAATAATAAGAAAATACATCAAGGAATAAATGTCTTGATAAAATAAATATAATTAGTTTTTAATGAGAGTTATTCCTGAATGTATTTTTGTAGACTTTTTTTTTCCTTTTTTTAAATTTTTATTCTTTAAAACTTTTTTTTTATTCTTTGTTTTTTATAATTTATTTATGCTTTCATTTATTTTTATATTTATTCCCACCTGTATCTATTTCCATATTTAAATATTCCCACATTTATTTATTTTATATTCTTACGTTTCTGTCTCTTGTATGATAATGATGTGGGCGTGTCCTGCTTGCCGTTGGTTTATCGTGGATTGAAGCGTGCGCTCGATTACTCTTGACTTGTTTTGATGTGACGTCAGGTCATGGCCATATCGTGTAAACTAAAGCTATTTGTGGGGCTAAAAACACAAGAGCACAAGTCAATCCAAGATTTATTGGTTGTAATACAATCACAAAATAAATGGGGAACTGTTTCAACAAAAGCACAAAATGAGCAAGTTGCAGAAATGAGATGATTTAACCTTTTTTTTCTGTGTATATAACTTCATATTTGAATGTCCGCAAATCCATAATATTGTTTTCTGTTGTTATGATTGTTCATTGTAAAAGATACAATCATGCTTCATTTCCGTGTGTGTGTGTGTGTGTGTGTGTGTGTGGAAGTTATGCAATAAGAAAATAAATATAAATAAATCTATAGCTGACACTTCACATATATCTAGAGAGTTGCACAACTTCACCAATGATGTTGATAACCGCATCAAATGACTGTTTCATTTAGAGTAGAGCTGCTTATTGATGGTTTAGGAGAGCTGAAAAAAATTGTTGCAAATGTTCTTTTTATTTTGTCTAGTGGTACTAAAAAATGTTTGGATAATTCTTTCATATGTCACGCTTGCATGTCTGTGCAAGATCTGCACCAGCGCGTTCATTGATTGATTGATTCACTCATTTGTTATCTGATTATATTGCAGGAAAACAAAGAGAAGCCTACTTGTGCCAAAGGACTGTGAAAGGACATCGGACCCCTTCGCCACCCTGCCTAGTCCTCCAATGATCAATCCTCCTCAAGAGCTGTGGGCTGTGCAGGTGCTCGGGACATTTAAGAGCTGTTTGTCTGAAGGCAAAAACCCCCAAAATAAGCTAACATGTGTATGTTATACATGTAACCGCACGGTCTGGACTAAAACATAAGACCGTTTTTGAGGTTGTTTTGCTTGTTTTTAAATCCTAAAGGGCTTTTGTACAGATTTACATTTATGCATTTAACAGATGCTTTTATCCAAAGTGACTTACAGTGCCCTTATTACAGGGACAACCCCACCCCCCACCCCCAAACCAGCAACCTTCTGATTACCAGTTATGTGCTTTAGCCCCTACACCACCACCACTCCACAGTAACCGACAGCTGTTAGTCTCCCACATGTATATTGTACATAAAAATTTGTACATTTCGTTTATTTTTATACATTTTTTTAATGTATTTAATAAATGTAAAATAAAAATAATTTATTAAGTATAAATTACAAATTGTGCATTTTTTTTTTTTCAAGTTAGGGGTTCAAACGAGACATTAGGGGTTCAAAGTTGAAACGATTCACTTGTGTATCCTAATAGTGAGAAGCGCACACACAATCTGTGCTCACCATTAGGGTGCGTGTGGCACTCATAAATGCTGTTACAGATTTCTTACAGTTTCTTAACCATTTCTTCTTCAATTTTGCCTTTGACACGTGGTGTCCGGTGTCATCACCGGCCTTATGTAAACAAAGACATTCTCACGCTTCAGATTCGAATGAGTTAAGCAGAAGATTTTCAGTAAATTAAGATTAGAATTTAATTTCCTTACACAGCGCTATCGGCTATAGAAGACTGGAAGCACAGATTTCCCTAAAATGTCATCTGGTGTGACCGTAAGATTTGTTTTCATTGGAAAAACTGGAATGGGCAAACCCATTAATTAGAAGCGGGACATTTCCACATTCATTTGGCCATATCGAGTATCATGAGCATACAGAAGATGGATCTCTTCTTTGAGCTGAGCAGAACCACAACTGTGACAATTCCCACCAGACCAGACCGAACCAATCAAACCACAATACTGCAGATCATCTGAAAGGTGAGAGATAAAGTTATCCAACCTCTATCATATTTCATACCCATGTGAAAAACTATCTGCCCCCTTAAACGGCTGGTTGTGCCACCTTTTAGCAGCAACAACTGCAACCCAACGTGTCCAATAACTGGAGATCCGTCTTTCCCAACACTGTGGGGGAATTTTGTCCCTCTCTTCTTTGCAGAACTGCTTTAGTTCAGCAACACTGGAGGGTTTTTGAGCATGAACTGCCCATCTAAGGTCCTGTCACAGCACCTCAATCTCAAGGGTTCAAGTCAGGACTTTGACTAGGCCACTCCAAAACTTTCATTGTGCTTCTTTTGAGTCATTCAGAGGTGGAATTACTCCTATGCTTTGGATCATTGTCTTGCTGCATATTCCAGTTGCACTTGAGCTTCATCTCACGGACTGATGACTGGACGTTCAACTTTAGGATTTTCTAGGAGAGCAAAATTCATGTTGCCCTCAATTATTGCAAGTCCTGAAGCAGCAGATCATCCCCACACCATCACACCACCACCATCATGCTTGACCGTATGTTGATGCTCTTTTTCTGTAACTCTGTGTTTGATTTACGCCAGATGTAACGGGACCCCCTGACTTCAAAACAGTTCCACTTTCAACACATCAGTCCACAGAACATTCTCCCAAAAGCTTTGAGGATCATCAAGGTGTGTTTTGGCAAATTCAGACGAGCTTTTAATGTTCACTGTTAGTGATTTTCGCCTCGCCACTCTTCATGGATGGCATTTTTGCCCCGTGTCTTTCTGATAGTGGAGTCATGAACGGTGAGCTTTACTGATGCGAGAGAGGCCTGCAGTTCCTTGGATGTTGTCCTTGGGTTGTTTGTGACTTCCAGTATGAGTGGTCGCTGTGCTCATGGAGGACTTTTGGAAGGTCGACCACTTCTGGGGAGGTTCACTACTGTGCCAAGTTTTCTCCATTTGGAGATAATGTCTCTCACTGTGGTCCTTTGGAGTCCCAGAGCCTTTGAAACAGCTGATGTATATTAATCGCTTTTTTTCCTTATCGTTTCTGGAATTCTTTCGACCTTGGCACAGTGTGCTACTGGGTGAGACCTTTTAGCCGACTTCATGCTGGTGAAAAAGTTATATTTAGGTGTTGATTTGATTGAACAGGGCTGGCAGTAATCAAGTCTGGGTGAGTCTAGTCCAGCTGAACCCCATTACGAGTGCAGTTTCATAGATTTAGGGATTTAGTAACTAAGGGTGCAATGAGATATGCACAAAAACAGAAGAAATCAGGATGGGGGCAAATACTTTTCCACAGCACTTTATTTGGCATTTTGTGTTTCACAGATGTCCTACAGGTTTGGAATGTCATGAGGGTGAGTAAATGATGACCATTTTCATTTTGGGATGAAGGTGAGTACATATTCTGCTCATGTGATACACAATTTGAGATTTTGAAGCTACACACACAACAATGACAATGGCTTGTTGACAAATGGATGAATGACTAGAATATTTCTGGTACATGTAAATTATATATATTTTTATATAAATCTAAAAATAAAAATCTATATGAATGATTTGTAACAATTAAAAATGTTTTAAAGCTGTCCGTTATATTTTGTAAGATAATGGTTTCGACCACCTGTTTGTCCAAATGCTGGAAACCTGTTGGAAACAATCTTTAGTTTTCTGTTCACTTTGGTTCCACTAATAACCTCTAATGAAAGCATTATGAGCTCATAGAAGATGGAACTCTTCCCTGGAACCTCATGTGCTCAACCAGGAAGACAAGAGTGGCAATGCCCACCAGACCCGACAGAACCAACCGAACCTCAACACCACCACAATAATGTTGACAATCTGAAAGATAAGAAAAAGACGGACATACTGACATTAAACTGTTTGTTTAGATGTTGCACCAATGTCATTGTGGTAGGAAGAGGCTTTATTAGTTCCCGTACCTTCATATTGTGGGCAGAAGTCTTTAATTTGAAGGTAGATGGTCTTATTGCTGACTGGATTTGCAGCTGTGCAGCTGTAGTTCTCTGCATCATTATAATGGAGGTGTAACGGTAGACTGAGGTTGATGCTGAGATCTGAACTTCTGGTCTGATTCAACATTTCACCACCTTTATACCACGAGATGAACACGTCTCTGTCATCATCCTGCCTCCTGTTGTTTGTCTCCGGGCCTCTAGAGGTCACCGGTGTTCCCTTCTACTTTAGTTCTTCCTTGTGTGCCCCTGTTAGCGTAATCCAGGTCACCTGTGCCTTGTTTCCCCCAGAGTATTTAGCTGTGTTTTTTCCCCTTGTTTTTGAGTCTTGGCTATGTTTCTTCTGCTGTGTTCCACTGAGACGTTCCAAGCTATCCCATGTAAGCTGTTCTTCGTTATTTGATTTAGTTTTTCTCCCCTTGTGGAGTCATTTTATTTCTCTCTTGTTATTGTTTGCATTATCTCTACTGTTAGTAATACCTCCTTCTGAGAAGAACTTTTGTTGGCTTTTTTCTACTTGCAAAGAACTCATTTTTTTTTAAATAAATCTACTTTGCCTGGAGTACTGCCTTGAGTGTTTCACTTGGGTCCAACATTACCTCCACTGTGGCTAAGTGGTAGAACACTCAGCTCTCCACATCTGAGACCCGGGTTCGAGCCCTGCTTGTGACAGAAAAACCAAGACAGACATGGACCCAGAGACACTCAGTTCCAAGGACCTGTTGGCGGTGATTTGCTCTACATGAGGCATCTTTCCAACGCCATGAAGCCATTCTCAGCTGACAAGAAAAGCTGATGGCCAGTCATTCTCAACTCCTGGCCGATATGATGAGTTCCATCCGCCAGCTCTCTTAGCGCCTCCCTGGTCCTTCACCTTCCTCCAGACCACCCCCGAGTGCTGACAGGCCTTCTCCAGTGGTGGAGCCCCGACTTCCACCTCCCAAGCCCTTTGCTGGAGATCCAAGTTCCTGCCATGGTTTCCTAACCCAATGCTCCCTCACCTTCGAGCTCCAACCCTCAAGTTTTCCCACAGACCGTTCCAAGGTCGCTTACATTATTACCCTTCTTTCAGACAAGGTGCTCTCCTGTGCCTCCGCAGTGTGGCAATCCCAGGTGGCCTATTGTGACTCCTACGTGGCATTTGTGGAAGAGTTCAAGCGGGTTTTTGATCATCCTGTCAGTGGTCGAGAAGCTTCCAAGCGCCTGCTTTCTCTCCGTCAAGGTTCCCGCAGCACGGCGGATTTTGCCATTGAATTTCGGACCATAGCTGACCATATGTTCTCTGGGTTTTATAGCTAATATAACAGATGTAAAAACAAATATTCATTTAATCTAGATGTATATGTGGCCCAAACTCTGGTTGAATTGGTTTAAATGGCCATTTCTAATGCACCCCTCATACATTTGATCACAAGAGAGACAAATGGTTCATTTTTTTGTAGTTTAAAATTGTCCATTCATGGTGCTCAATGGTTACTACCATGTTCAATAGTTCAGAGGAAGCACATCATACTCCTAACCAGACATTAGACCATTTATACAGTAAAGGTGGTGTGTGTGTGTGTGTGTGTGTGTGTGTGTGTGTGTGTGTGTGTGTGTGTGTGTGTGTGTGTGTGTAAATAATCTGCCTAATGCAGTCGAGACGATGGAGAACGTGTTGTCATTTTGTCTTTGAGCGCTCTGTGACTGGATCATCAGAACATGGATCTCGTTGCTTCTTTAGCAGCATAAAGAATAAACTCATTTTCTTGGTAATGATTCATTTGCAAATTGTTTATTTTGAATGAACGGGTGTCGGTGAGGTCAGACAAGAGTTGTAGGTCTGGTCAAGTACAGAATATGGACTGACAACATGCCACTGTGAATGAATGTACACAAATGAAAACCAAAATGGCCCCAAAAGCGATCTGACCCTTGTACGACCTTCGGGACATTTTTATTTTTTTTCTCGATCATTTTGGTTGTTAATGCCAACGGCATACATTTTGCCAAAGGTGTGTATTTTGGGGAGAATTTTGATATTTCAACCTCAGTTCCTGTAATACACTGTTTACACAATATAGTCACACTCGGGACCTTCAGGACAAAAATGTCCCCATTGAAACCCATTAAAATGGCAATATTTGATCCTAGTGCCATTAAAGCATAAAATCATGA
Organism: Moxostoma hubbsi; assembly: GCA_032164185.1. Taxonomy (NCBI): domain Eukaryota; kingdom Metazoa; phylum Chordata; class Actinopteri; order Cypriniformes; family Catostomidae; genus Moxostoma; species Moxostoma hubbsi. The sequence goes on from JAVLUX010000001.1 coordinate 48,898,739, forward strand.
ATTCTATGGTATTATGTTTTCCTTCAGGAGCCCTGGATTCACAATTTAAAGTTTTAATAATTTCCACCAAATGGCGCCACTTTCCTCATGTTTAGCCTGTGGAGCAAATACAAGCTTTTCCCCTGTTCTCAGTTTACTGTATTATAGAGACCTGCAGGACAACTGAATAAATGATGCAGCTAAAAGTGTGTGTGAGTTTGTGTGTGTGTGTGTGTGTGTGTGTGTGTGTGTGTGTGAGAGAGAAAAACAACAGTGGCATTATGTAAACAAACGGGCATTTAAAGGATTAAAATCCTTAAAATGAATGAATATTTGGTAGTTATCAGGACTGATGTTGGATAAAAAATAAAGTGGAAAATATGAATATATAATATATTTATGGCAGTATTTGTATGTGGACATTTTTGTCCTCTAAGGTCCTGAGTGTGAGTTTTGCTTTTTAATCTGACACAGCACAAACAATAAAATAAATAATGCATCAAAATCAATGTTGTTGCTAATCATTGACATCCAAATAAGATTTTTCCCTTAGCATTTAGTGTATGGAAAATAATATAGATTATTATTTTTTATTGAGTGTGTCGTCGAAAAATGAAATAAAACGGATAAAAGGCGTCAAAAGAGGTGAATTAGAGCAACAACTGAACAGACGGTTTATATTGAATTAGGGATGACCGGATCGATAATTCCGATACTGATGATCCTCACATAAAAATATCGATTCTAAAGTTATTGTTTTTTTTTAACTAGTTATATTAGTATGTAGATAATATGAATATTAATACATCTCATAAAAGCTTCGAAGTGGAAAAAAATTATTATATTAGCGAATAGTTGCTTAGACACAGGAACTATTTTCTTCTTCCGCTCATCTTGACGCGCAGAGATACACCGTGTGACTGACGTCAGCGAACTCACTTTCAGACAGAAACTTCTAGAACTTTGGGATGTTAAAAAAAATATGACATTATTGATTGAGCAGTATTGGAAGAGAGCTTTAGCGTTAGATTCATATTGTTGCCAGTGGGAGCTGTTGAAGTTTGAAATCGGTAAATATTTCAGAAAATTTGGTAGTAACTTAGCTAAATTTAAAAGAGCAGAAGAAAATAAGGTGGTGTCTAAAATTGCAATACTTTCTTCCAAACCCCAAGAACAGCTTTCTGAATCTGATAGGCTTGAGTATGCTGCAATGCAATGTAAATTAGATGAGTTGTACACTTAGAGCGCAGGGCGCTTATATAAGATCTAGACAAAAATGGATAGAGGAAGGAGAATGCAACACAGCATATTTTACCAGATTAGAAAAGAGTCGTTTAAGAACCTCATTAATCGAAACTCTAAATATTGATGCAACAGTGACTAATAACCCTCAAGAAATTGCAAGCTACTGCGCTCATTTTTACAGTAATCTTTATAATCGAAATTATTCTGAAGAGACAACCTGTACTTTTCTTGAATCTGTTAAAAACTGCAAGATAATCTCAAGAAATGATAGAAACATCTGTGATAGTGAAATTACTTTATTAGAAGTGAATAACTCAATTATAGAACTTAAAAACAATAAATCACCCGGAACTGACGGGCTAAGCACAGAGTTCAAACAGTTTTCTGAAGAGTTATCCCCTTTTTTACTTAAGGTTTTTAAAGAAAGTATACAGAATGAGACTCTCCCCCCAACTCTCACTCAAGGATTAATTATTTTAATTGCAAAACCCAAGAAAGACTTACTTTTAATTGACAATTGGCGTCCTGTGTCTCTGCTCAACAATGATTATAAAATTTGAGCTCTTATATTTGCTAAAAGATTCAAATCTGTATTGGATTCTGTAATAGATGAGACACAATCTGGTTTCATGAACAAAAGACATATAGTTAATAATATAAGATTGGTTCTTGATCTTTTAGATGATTCAGAATTGATACATGAGGACAGCTTCATTCTTTTTTTAGATTTCTATAAGGCGTTTGATTCTTTAGAGCACCAATTTATAAGTCATTACATAGATTTGGTTTTGGAGATATATTTGGCAAAGTAATTAAAACTCTTTACAATAATGGAAGCTGTTCGATTAAATTAAAGAATGGCACTTCCCCAAGGTTTAGTTTATCTAGAGGAGTCAGACAAGGGTGTCCCATTTCTCCCTATTTATTTTGACTTTGTGTGCAGCTACTCTCAACGTTTATCTGTGAAAGCAATATTCAGGGTATCCGTATAGCAGCAGATCGAGAGGTTATTAAAAACAGTGTACTTTTACTTTTACTTGAGTACATTTTAAGTGCTGTATGTTATGTTTATGTTTGTGATACCTTGGCATTAATAAAGGAAAAAATAAATAAATAAATAAATATTTAGACGCATCTGCTCTCCACCGAAGTTAATGGGAAGGATTGGCGTATCATATGCACGCAAAATTGGACTTTGGCGTATGCATTACACGCAGTTTGAAAGTGTAAAGTTGTGTTATTTATTCGCAGACTGATGAGAACGGGTCGCCTGTCCCGATACAACAGTGTGTTACTTCACTTTATCTGTGCTTAAAACAAAACACCAGTTTTACTGTAAGCAGAATAAATGACCTTGTGTTCCCAATTAATGCTGCTTAATAATTCATATATTCATTCCTAAAAAATAAAATTAATCGAAAATGATCAAAATGTAACAGATTTTTCTTTCATCTTCACGTTAAAAAGTTTTATTTAAAATAATATAAAAACTGAATGAAAAGTTTCACTTGACTGAAAAAGGATCTGAATGAACATTTCACACAATGTGGACATTGTTCTGTTATTGTGTGTAAACTTTCTGTCTGACATTAATACATCAAACATTTTAATTACACCTGAATTTCACCACTTGATTCATAAAAACTCGAATTTCACAACCTGAATTTTTTTTAGGTGAATTTACACAAAATATTTTCAAATATTAAAAATTAACAGCAAAATCTTTCAATAACAACAAATTACACCCAGTTTTTTTTTTTTTTTTTTTTGATCATGAATTTAGAGGCTTTTTCAAATTCAAGTTCTGGTGATATAAAAATGACACCACACAGAACACCCTAGCAACCATCCAGATCTCCCTAGCAACCATCCAGATCTCCCTAGCAACCATAAAGATCTCCCTAGCAACCATACTTCATATTGTCTTTTAAGAAATGTTCAAATCTAATGTTCATGTAGTTTTTTATATTTGTGGGGTGTAAATTCATTAATTGTAACTGACAGGTGTGATGATCAGTGGAGTTGAGTTTTTACCTTTATAATTAAGACTTGGGCAAAAATATGGAAAGAGTGTTTGAGTGAAAGACTGACCAGTGAAAGAGTAGATATGAGAGCTGGACTCCACATCATAAAAGGAGACCAGACCCTCCTCATAATCCACAAACACACCAACCTTCTGTGGCTTAATTCTCAAACACAGAGAGACAGAAGGACCATCACAGGCTCTATATTCATTCCCATTCCTCAACCACACAGTCCAGAATCCATTCACTGGAGTCAGTCTGATCAATCCCTTCCTGTTAATGGATTTTCTGACCACTCCTAAAGTCCAGTCAGTCTTTCCCTTCACCTGCACCTCAAAATAAAATCTGCCTGAACTGAATCCCTTCTTTCCCAGGACCATTGGACATGTATCAAATCTCTCTGGTTTATCTGGGAGGTTTTGTTCAATGTCTCCATGTTTCACTTGTTTTCCATCATCAGACAGGATGAGATTAGGATGAGCTGTATCAGGATCCAGAGTCACATCCACTGAGAGAGATCAGAGAATATCAATCACTTCAGAATATTTAGATTGATGTAATATTGAATCAGAGTATAATGAAAGTGTAGTGCAGTAAGTCAGCTGTCAGTATATAAATGTCAAGTATTGTAAGTGTATATGAGAGAACAGTGAAGATCACACACTGTACCTGCATACTGCTGCATCCTCCTCAATACTGTCAACACAAATCACAAGAAAACATCATCAATTGTTTACAGGAATATTACAGGATAAATGCTTCATCTGCATCTACGGCTTTTACAGATGCTTTTTTATCCTCCTTTATTGAGTCTCCCTCTTTTAAGGCAGGTCCTGATGAGCTGGTGACTGTGTTTAACTCGGAGTGTTCAGATATTTGGGATGTTATTGCTCGTATAAAAACATCATAGTTAGAGGTCAACCGTGGTTAGATAATGCTACTCGTGCTGTCAGACAGGAGTGGAGAAAGGCTGATCGGAGGTTTGTTGAAATATTAAAAGAGCAAATCATGTTTCTAATATTATTTCTTTACTCTCGATCTCTCCCAGAGTGTTGTTCAACACCATTAATAGATCACTGAACCCGGAGAGAGTTGATTTAAACCCCTCTGTGGATATCTGTGAACTGTTTTTGAAACGTTTTGTTGATCAAAGAAATAAAATAAAGGCTGAGTTTTCCTCCAGTTTCCGACACTGATCCGGTGATCGTGACTGTTAGTGATGAGATTTTTGATCAGTTTCAGCTTGTGTCTCTCTCAGAAGTAAAAGAGATTATTTCTCATCTGAAGTCTTCTACTTGATGGACTCTGGGTCTTTTTATGCTAGTTTTTATTTCACACTGTTTTGGTTATTGTGTGTTTATAGTTATTTTATATTTTATTTTCAATGTTTATCACTTTGGTGTTACAGTTTGAAAGTGCTTTATAAATAACTGAGACTTCACACGTTATTTTAATGCTCTGATTAAACCCACAGCCCTTATTTGTCATGAAGTAAAACCTTTGAGATTTCGTTTCATTTGATCTCTCCACAGAAATAGAGTAAGTGTGCGTCTCCTCCTCTGTGTCTCTGTGTGTCATTAACACAGTGTGAGTGAACCAGGAACATTTGCCATTACACGATCATTTAAAGTGAAAGTGCGCTTTGTGTTCACTATCAAACTTTATATTTGTTTGTTTATATTCGCAAGCCTCTTTCTCTTCAGGACAGGAGCTGGTTGACGTCCGTGTGTGACTCAGTGAAGATCGGACTCACAGTTCAACTGAATGACACACAAATGTGCCGTTCATGGCATTTATACAGTATATTCACTTAAAATTCCCTTATTTGGGCATTAAAATATGATTGGAATTTGAATGCCCAATAATCGCGGTTGTCTCAAATAACTGTGATCAGACGGTTATTTAATAATCGTGACAGGTCTACTATACACTCACCAGTTTGACTGAGTTTTTGATCTAGAGTCTCATGTAGAGTGTCTTTGAGTCGAGTCAGAGCTGTATTCAGAGTGTCCACACTCACATGAGTGTCAATACTGATCTCAGTCCAGTTCTTACTGTTTTTAGGGCTGTACAGGGACGGGTCAATCTACAGCAGGAGAGAGGAGAAATCCATCAGCATGAGGAGTGTTTTCTAATCATTCTCATTGATGAGAGAGATGGACACTGACCTGTAGGAGATGAAGATGATCTTCAGTGTGTGAGATCTGCTCCAGCTCAGAGTTTCTCCTCTTTAGCTCAGTGATCTCCTGCTCCAGCTCTTTAATGAGATCTTCAGCCTGTTTCTCTGCTGCTTTCTGCTTCTGCTCCAACATCTCAACAACTTCAGTCTGACATCTCTCAATGGAGCGGATCAGAGTCGTGAACACCTCCTGATTTTTCTTCTTCTGTGTTTCTCTGATCAGATCAAGTCACAGTTTAAATGTATTTAATTCAGCACCTTTATTTATAAAGAAGATTGAACCTAAATTTGACTGACCTTTCTCATCTCTACAGAGTGTTGGATGTCTTGAATCTTCTTCATTCTGTTCTTGAACATCTGCTGCACGTCTGTCTGTGTCTTTACCAGCTGATTCTACAGACAGAGAACAACACAGACACATTTCATCACTCAACACAGCGTCTCCATCTTCAAAATTGATTTTTGTTATTAACACTTTATTGATTCCATGCAGAAAATGCAACATCAAACCGCATTAAATCATACATTTTTTCCCCATGAACCGACACAAACAAGCACTCCAGTGGTCAAAAGTCAACTGACAAAGACACACAAATAGACAATAAAACAGAAGATATTTGGAGACACCAGTCCCTCTCCGCTGCCCCTCTCTGAGAGCCCTCCTAAAATACCATATAGCTGCCCCACTTCCTGATGCCTGATGTTACCCAGCCTTCTATATACTAACTCTTCAAACGCCACCACCCTGCCCAACTCGACACACCACTCACGAAACGAGGGTGCACCAGACGATCTCCAACCCCTGAGGATTACCCACCTGCCAATCATCACGCAGTCTGGGGCAAAACGAAAACCGAGTGCCAACCACTTCACACACGAAGCTCTGAACCCTCAACCAAAACTCTTGGATCTAAACACATGGGTTGTTTCCCCGTCCGCTGATTCGCATCGCCAGCAGGTGGGTGTGTCCAGTAGTGCACCCTTACATCTCTAGATGCAAACTTGATGTTTTTTAGAATCCAAACCACACTAAATCTTTCTCCGATAATCTCCCGAGAGAAGTTGAAGCTCCGTCCCCCAGACACTGAATTATCAGGGAGTAATACACTGATGCCTCATGACCTTTTCCAAAAGCAGTAATCACCTCTCTCAGAGTATCTGCAGCTTTATGGGGGTGTATGATACTCCCAAAAATAGTAGAGCAGGTGGTGCAGCTGTAAATACCTAAAGACCTGAGATCTGGGAATCCTAAAATGTTGAACCATGTTTTCAAAAGATCTCAACACCCCACTCTCATACAGGTCACCGAGTTGTAGTAACCTCCCACACAATGCATCCAGTATAAAGGACACATTTGTCCACACCGTGTGCAAATGCGAGATAACCAGGTGTAACTTAACTTCTCCGTTTAGTTTTATAGAAAGGCTTTGCAATGGCAAAATAGGTGCAAGAACTTTCTGTTCGATACTAAACCAGGGAGGGGCTCTCTCAGGTGGAACCGACAAATGAGCCAAATATCTGCGACAGAATACATAATAATAAATCTAAATCTTGGGTAGGCCTAGCCCACCTTTGTCAATCAGTCTATGTAATTTATTGAAATGTAATCCGGGATGTTTACCGTTCCAAATGAAGGGTTCGCGATGCTTCAAATTGCTTGAAATAAGAGAGGGGGACTGTAAAACAGTTCACGTTACGGGCAAGGAAGAGGCGAGAAACCGGCTTAATGGAGAACTCAAAAGACAAACACATAAGATAACGGACGTCCGTAATTGAGCTCTCTCCCTCGATCGCCGTCTGCGAGTGGCCTTTATCCCTCTTGACGGCTTAATTAGCCTAATACGGGACCGGCCGTGCGTAATCACGCGCCGGTCCCGCCCTTTACCGTGCCACAGGGACATCTATAGGGAGAGACTGTAGCAGGTAGTTACACTTTGGAATACGATTCATTTGGATAACATTAAACTTCCCAATCATAGATAAATGTAATGAAGCACACCTGTCTACATCACTCGAAAACCTTTTTATTAAGGGGTTGAAATGAACTCTAACTAAGGGAATAAGATGCCCAAATACTTAATCCCCCATTTGGGCCTCTGGAAGGCACCCAACTGAAAAGCCGTTACTGGGGAGAACGCTGTCAGAGCCAAAGCTTCGGATTTATACCAGTTAACTCCTGAGAACTTAGAAAACAAATGAATAATTCTGTGGAGGCAAGGCATAGATCTAATAGGGTCAGAGACGAATAATAAAATATAATCTATGTAAAGTAAAAGCTTATGCATCACCCCTGGAAATCATCCTCCTTTCTTATCGTGGCTGCTAATGGTTCAAGGGCAAGACGGAACAATAATGGGGAAAGAGGGAAACCCTGCCGGTGCCCCTATTCAGAGTAAAATAACCTGAAATTGATCCATTTGTTTGTACCACCACTACCAGGTGTCTATAAAGCAACTTAATCCATCCAATAAAAGTATTTCTGAACCCATAAATGTCCAAAATCTTAAAAAGATAATCCCATTCTACCATATCAAACGCTTGATGGCAGCGACCGGAGTCTGATCATTCGACACTGACCACATATTGATGAAATGCCAAATGTTATCAGAAGAGCTGCGGCCCTGAATAAACCCCACCTGATCTACATGTATAAAAGATCTCATCAAAATAAGTATTGATTGAATATTAGTAACTCTTGCCTTCTTCTCTGCACTCTCGTCCTCTATAGGAACAGTGTTGTGAGTCTTGTGGTCTCCTATAGTGCAGAACAAACACACACATGTCTGATCATCTCTGCAGAACAGCTCCAGAGGTCTCTCGTGTTTCTGGCATATATAATCCTCCAGATTCTCCACAGCATCCATCAGTTTGTGTTTCTTTAGACGTGGGACTCTCAGATGAGGCTCCAGGTGAGTTTCACAGTAAGAGCTTTGACACGTCAGACAAGACTTCACGGCTTTCTGCTTTCTTTCATCACAGAAGTCACAGAGAACTTCAGATTTACCCAGATTAAACTTCTTCTCAAAGTGTTGCACGAGCTCTCTGAGTGTTGTATTAATCTTCAGATCAGGTCTTTTGCTGAATGTTTCTTTACAGAATGGACAGCTGCAGTTCTGAGTGTTTTTCCAGCATTCATTCAGGCAGGTCTTGCAGAAGTTGTGTCCACATGGAGTTGTGACTGGATCAGTGAACACATCCAGACAGATTGAACACTGAAGCTCCTCATTTAGTGCACTACTGGAGGACGACATGTCTGAAAATACAAATTATTGAAGTATTATTGTATATATGTGTAATCTGATGTGATGTTTAGGTTTCAACACTCCAACATCTCATTTCACAGCATGAAACATGATCAAAGTGTGTGAAATATTAAAGATGAACTTCTCAAGAGGACATTCAGTTCACTTCTGAGTAAGTACTCATATATTCTAGATCTCCAGTTTTATTAAATGACTCGATGTAAGATGAAAGTCAAAAGTTCAAGTGTTAAAAGTGTCTGTGATCAAAAGTAATAAATGTTGCAGTTTAAAGCTGATTTCAGTATTTAGTGTGCAGTATGCAGTTAGCAGTATGCTAGTACACCATTCTGATCATGTACAGAAGCTCTAGTCTACAGCACCTCTTACAGTACAGTAGGGGCGTGGCCACAATGGGGGCAGCTGCCACCCTAAATAGAAGTTTTGACCATTAAAATATCACTATTTGTATTCTGATGTTATGCTACATTTAATAGTTTTTAAGAGTTTACATTTTTTTTTTTTTTGCTGTTCTTCAAATGAGACGCAGAGTCTGACAGAATCACACATACATAACGGCACACCTTCAGTTCTAGTATCTGAGGACTATAAAAGTTATTTAATGGAAAGACACAAACAAGAACATTTATATGGCAAATTCTGATAGTACAATCAACTATAAACGCTCCCCTAAACCCGTTCTGAACAATTTTGCAGAATGGCTATTCAGTTGTTCAGTCCAAACTTGGTCAGTCCTTCACCCGCCGAAATGCATTCTGGGTACCCGACAGTGCTCCAGTATGTTTTGATGTGTGAGCTTACTTCAATGTGCTCACTTTAAAAGCACATTTCTTATATGGACTATAATTCGCAATAGTTTTAGTACATGATATTTTATGTTATGAGTACATTTAAAGGGATACTTCACCTTAACAATGACAATTCTGTCATCATTTATTAACTCTCATGTCGTTCTAAACCCATTTGACCTCTGGCATTACAATTATTTCCATAGTATGTGTAATATTAGTCATGTGCTCATTGAATAATAGTCATTTACTCAAAATATTCGCTAAACTGACTGAGTGATGCAGGTAATAGTCAGTGAAGTGTCCTCATGTAGGCTGTAGTTTGCAGTCCTGTGTTGGCAGTATTCACTGTCTGGCTGGTGAAGGCTGAATGAAGTCATCACATAACAACACAGACTTTAAATTACTGATTGCAATAAAGCAACATATATATATAAACTTAAGCGGTGTGTTGTATATGAAAGACTAAATGGACTTTGTTCATTCTGTCTGCAGTTCAAGCACTTCCTGTTTCTGACGTCTTCCAGTTATTTGACAACATGACAGCACACATCAAACTCTGATTTATAACCCATTAAATGATATTCTGATACTAATTCAGTAAACTAGTTGGAGTATTTAACTGGTGTTTAAATCTGGTTTTGTGCAGCTTTATTCCAGTGTGACACAAACTCCTCTGAATCAGACCACTAACATTAGAAACCTGTTCAGGGAAATTTCTCTTATATTTCTATTATCACTTACCTGTGAGTGAGTATCAGCTGTGATCACTAAAGTTTGACAATATCTGAAGAAATATTCTGCCGTTTGAAGAGAGAAAAAGTTGAGAGACTTCCTGTTTTAAAATCAGTTTCACTTTTACTTAGTGAAAGTTATGTCATAGCTCCGCCCCTATCGTCTCATGAATATGTAACAGGTATAAACTCATTCCTATTGGCTGTGTGTTGTGTGTGTGTGTATTAAGTGTGATCATATAAAACTGATTTCACACAGGTGTGTTTTAAAGGTGATTTGTCAGTTTGTCAACAATTTAAAATAATATATAAATTTATTATATATATTGTTTGTAATTAAGGACAAATACTAATATTAAAAGTAATATCACTTTTAGTTATATTATTTTATATATAAGTGCAGTTACCTATAATATTGCATATTTTGTTACTATGAAATGCACATTTGACAATAAACATTCATTTTGAATTGAGATGCAGATGTAACTGTTGTAATTGTAACCCTTATTTTGTGACTCTGCATCGGTGAACACTGCAGCCTCCGTAGGCGTGAATGATCTAATAAACACGGTTACAACGGTGTATCCATGGAATTATATTCCAGGGAAGGGCATCCGTACCTGACCTCTGCAGAAGCATCCAATTGCGCCAAGTCTGGCTAGACAGACAGAAGCACGTGACCTACTCTCGGTAAGGACACACCCCCTTACCTAAGAGCATATATCGACCTGCACGCGCTGCTGCTCCTCAGTAAGTATATCCGCTTCTCGTGCAGCAAGCGGGGCAAGCTTGGTGGATCTCTCCACTCGATGCTTCAGAGAACCGGGGTTACGTGAGTAACCTATTGTTCTCTTTCATCATCTCGTGTTCGAGATCCATCTATGGGAGACATGGACAGTTCCCCGATTGCACAATACACTCATAGTGAGGTCCTGCAAGGGTCCGGGTATCGTTCGTTCATTTGTGTTTGCTTTCATATATGAAAACGAAAAAACGAGAAAACAACTCAATTATTATTATAATGACAGTTGTCATTATACAAATTTAAATAATAAATTCTTATGAATAATATATTTTTTATAATGTCTAATTGTTATTTATGGCCTGTATGCACATACAGGACTTAGGGGGCAAGATTTAGGGGGCTGGGGGCCCCTGGGCTTGAGTTTATGTTTGGGCCCTACTTACGCTACAAACATCAAGATGGAGTAGCACAAATTACACGAAAATGTAAATATGCTTTGAGGTTCCTAGAACAAGTAATATGCAACATGCCTATAGTCAAAGTTTAGTGGTTAGGCTAATATTACATCGTCATTATAATACAATATAATGCAGGATCATTGTCATATAGCCTATCTGTCCTCTTATGTCAGATTCTTAAATTTAGTCAACAAATTCAATCAGAATGCAAAGTATGGCTACTATGACCAAATAAAAGGAAGTCAGTATCAATAAAATCATTTTTTGGATTGACACAGGCGGTTTAGACATGGCATGTGGATTTACACATACACATCAAATTATAATTGCATAAATTATGTTAAGAGATTAATGTTATAAATGTAAAAAATTGTATGTAGAAATATGAAATGATTGAAAAAAAATGAAACGTCTACTTTTTAAATATGAAACTAACACCGCCATTAGGTGCGGCAAGTCTCTAATGAGGGAGTTGAATCCTTTATTCAAACGAGTCGTTCAAAAATCCTAATTCGCTTAACCTAACAAACGACTGTATTTATGAATGTGTAGCTAGCCTACTTGAATCATTTACTCGTCTGATTCTGTCAAAAATGCAGATATTTTGAGGAACAAAACGCGTGTTGCTCGGAGGCGCAGCGGTTCTGCTGTTTTTTCTGTTTTCTTGGACGGAGCAAAAACAGAATCGCCTATCTATAAAAGTTAGCCTACTCAGTACCTTTATTGAACTGTTGTATAATTTCCCATTTGCGATTGTGCAGATGTTCAGAAAATCAGCACTCTTGCTGGTGTGATAAGTCGCATATTATAGGCTCTTGTTATAAATATATAAAACGGGAACTCGTTAGGCATAAAGGTTTTTTTTTCTAATTTGATGACATGTAGGCATATGGCAGTGGAGAGAGCACTCAAACCCCTCGAGAGCACATCATTACAAATTTATACAAATGATCATTCTCTGTAAAGCAATGAGACGTGAACATTTTTTCTAAATGTGCGCTCTTTTGGACTAAAAGCCTAATTGAAGCGGTTTAAAGTAGCCGATCGCAATGGAGTTGATGCGGATCAACGTGTTATTCTTTGAGAAATAAAGATAAATATCAGGATTCGCCGTTTGATTATGGCCTCGAAGCTCTCAGTCGGAGGATATTAAGGCCCGGGTATTTTATTCCGTGCTTCCCTCCGTCTTTCAAAATAGTCTTTCAAACTCAGTGATCGCGAAAAGACGCGTTCTGCGCGTGCGCGCGCACTAATGGTATAGTGTTATCGCTCAATGGTGTAGTGTAAGCGCTCAATGGTGTAGTGTAAGCGCTCAATGGTGTAGTGTAAGCGCTCAATGGTGTAGTGTTAGCGCTCAATGGTGTAGTGTAAGCGCTCAATGGTGTAGTGTTAGCGCTCAATGGTGTAGTGTTATCGCTCAATGGTGTAGTGCAAGCGCTCAATGGTGTAGTGTAAGCGCTCAATGGTGTAGTGTAAGCGCTCAATGGTGTAGTGTAAGCGCTCAATGGTGTAGTGTAAGCGCACTAATGGTGTAGTGTAAGCGCTCAATGGTGTAGTGTAAGCGCTCAATGGTGTAGTGTAAGCGCTCAATGGTGTAGTGTTATCGCTCAATGGTGTAGTGTAAGCGCACTAATGGTGTAGTGTAAGCGCACTAATGGTGTAGTGTAAGCGCTCAATGGTGTAGTGTTAGCGCTCAATGGTGTAGTGTAAGCGCTCAATGGTGTAGTGTAAGCGCTCAATGGTGTAGTGTTAGCGCTCAATGGCGTAGTGTAAGCGCTCAATGGCGTAGTGTAAGCGCTCAATGGCGTAGTGTTAGCGCTCAATGGCGTAGTGTAAGCGCTCAAGTCACTATACTTTGGGCTTATTATAAACCTCACTCGCACATGGCCAGACAGTGGAAATACGGCTAATAATTCCTGGATATCTGGCATACAAGTTATCCTCATTGATCTGAGCTTATACTATCTTGAATTCGATCGAGGCCTACTAAAAAACATAATTGCTGGATTATTTTGACTATAATAAATAAGATGAAACATAACCTTGTTGAATTATGATTCAGCTAGCGTTGCATTCAGAGGAAAAGAGTGAACGGAGAAAAAATGAGTCATCTTTAGCCATTCTTGGCATTTTTATTTTAGCTGCAGACACATCAGTCTCACGGTCAGACAGCCTGAAGATGAACTATGGCAAGTCAAATAGAGACAAACATAATGACGCAAACGCGTCCTCCATAGTTTGAACTTTAGTGCCCTCTTGTGGCATAAACATATGCTAAACACAGAACTGTACAGCATTACATTACACAATATACAACTTAGGGCATAATGACCATATTTTAACACCCCCACTTGTACTCAGGTTGTTATATTCTAAACAAACAAAGAAAATAAATAAAATGAAATGAATGTGAACTTCTGCCATACACATATCAATCTCCAAAAAGAGCACCTGCAAACCTCTTCAGTTTCAACTTATTCACAGGTTTAGTCATTACATCAGCAATCATATTTTCAGTAGAACAATACATTAAAGTCAATCTTCCCTCATCCACAGTAGATCTGATAAAGTGGTACTTTATGTCGATATGCTTACATCTTCGCCTGTTTACAGGATTTTTGGCAAGAGCGATTGTTCCCTGATTGTCCTCATGTACTATCGTTTGTGTGTACTTGTAGTTATCTATACCTCCCAGTAACTGCTCTAGGTACAGACACTCCTGTATGGTTGAATCCAGTGCCATATATTCTGCCTCACACGTTGATAGTGCAACAGTAGGTTGCTTTCTAGTCTTCCACGAGACCAGAGAGCTGTTCTGACTTAGGCTCACACAGTATCCCGTGGTACTGCGTCTGTCACCGGTATCAGCCGCCCAATCAGCATCACTGTAGGCCTTTATACCTAGCTTTTCAATGTCGTTTCTCCTGAAACATAACCCTTTCTCTGCTGTGCCTTTGAGATATCTAAGTACGTGCTTGACCGTGACCCACTGCTCCTCTGTAGGCTCAGCAAAATACTGTGATAACCTGCTCACTACAAAGCTCAAATCTGGTCTGGTGCATGTAGTCAGGTATATAAGACTTCCCACAGCTTCCCTGTACACCCTGCTATCTTCCATCTTTACTGCATCCACAGTATACTCGAGCTTTTGCTCACAGGGTGTTTCTCTGGTCCTACAGTCTTGCATATTAAAACGCTGTAGTATCTTGTTAGTGTACTTTTCCTGTGACATTTTTACACACCCGGCTGACTGACTGAAATCGATACCCAGAAAATGTTTGAGTTTGCCCAGATCTTTCATTTTAAACTTTTCTGCAAGCATCTCTTTCACCTTTTTCAGTCTCTCTTTGTTACTTGCTGCAATGATCAAGTCATCGACCCATATGATCATGATCACCTTTCCTTCTCTTGACTCTTTAGCATAAACACAGTGGTCGGCTGGGTTTTGTGTGAACCCATCCTCATTTAGACAGTCATGCAAAACCCTATTCCAATTCCGTCCGGATTGTTTAAGACCATAAAGGGATTTCTCTAGTTTATAAACTATACCCTCTTTCTCTTGATAACCCTCTGGTGGATTTATGTAGATCTCATAGTCTATGGGCGCGTGCAAGTACGCTGTTTTCACATCCATTTGGTGCAGGAGTAAATTCTCCTGTGCTGCTTTCTGTAACACCACCCTTACACTTGTCAAATCTGCAGTGGATGAAAACGTCTCCCCATAGTCTACTCCCATTCGCTGGCTGTAACCCTTAGCAACAAAACGTGCTTTGTATTTTTCCTTTCCATCTACATCGGTCTTGATAGAGTAAACCCATCTACCCCCCACTGTTTTCTTGCCTATTGGCAGTGTTGTCGGGGTAAAGGTTTTGTTCTCATTTAAAGACTGAATTTCCTCATCCATGGCTTTTATCCATTCTTTTGAATTAGCTGACTCCATTGCTCCCTCAAAAGTCTGTGGAATGCCACACACCGCTGTGCAGCAGTAGTCTACTGTGATATGAACTTCATCAATATCACTATCTTCAGTTACGAGTCATCTAAGTAGCTCAGTGTTTTTCTTTCCCTAGTCGGATACCTCCTACTCTCGGGTTTATCACATGTCACACTCTGTTGTGTTTGATTATTGTCACTACACCTCGTTACTGCACCTGGACTATCATGTACATTTCTACCCTGTACACTTGGCTCGGGAGCATTTTCTGTACTCCTACTCTCTGTGGTCTCACTAGTTCTGGGTCTCACACTGTCACTGTCATCACTTAGATCTGGCTCACCTGTCTGTGTCTGATTTTTCACAGCTGCCTGACTCACAAACTTCACTAGCCTGTGTTTTTGTACTTTATTTGTATCTGGGTGATACACCAAATACGCCGGGCTGTTCTTGTCATAACCTACAAAACATCCCTGGTCACATCTGGAATCCAGTTTTCCCTTGTTTTGTTTGTACGTGTAGCACGCAGATCCAAATTTGTGCATTTTAGATACATTAGGCTTCTTATCTGTTAACAGCTCATAAGGAGTCAGCCCTGTACGTCTGTTAAAGCATCTGTTGCGTACCATTGCTGCTGTTTGTACGGCGTAGTTCCATAACTGCTTTGGTAGTAGACTTTCAATTATCATGCACCTGCCCATCTCAAAAAGAGTACGCCAACCCCTCTCTGCAGTTCCGTTCTGGTGTGGGGAATATGGAGCTGACGTTTCATGTCTAATTCTATTTTTCCTCAACATTGCTTGGAAATCACCGCACGTAAACTCTGTTCCATTGTCAGACCTGATGCACCTCACTCTCCCATAAGGGGATACATCTGCTAGAAACTTTTCCGTAGCCTGTACTGTATCACTTTTCTTGTTTAGAAAATATACAAACACTGCGCTTGAGTAGTCGTCAGTAAATGACTGCACATATTTGTAACCCTCTATCGACTCTGTGGCTACTGCACCTGCTAGGTCTGTGTGTACCATCTGTAAAGGAGCCTTTGCTCGGTCATCAGGGTCCCTATTTCTGGTTTGGGCAAATTTTCCCTTAATACACACCTCACACTCTTGTTCAGGTCTGCCTGTTTTGCCCTTGATTTCCATACCTTCCACAACATTTTGCAACCTAAGAACATCGTCATAGTTACAGTGGCCTAATATCTCGTGCCATGTTTGTATGTCGTGACATGCATTACACTTATCATTAGACTCAGTTTCAGTATGCAGATAATACAGCCTATCATATACATGAATGTTAAATCTGGTACCGTCTCTGGTTATCAGGGCGTCTTTATCTTCTTTAAAGACAACCGTAGCCCCACTTGTTGTAGCTGCCTTCACTGAGAAGATGCTCTAGGGGTACGACGGTATGAACAAAGCATCTCTCAGCACTGCCTTGTGTCGCTGTCCTCCGCTGTCTGTGAGAGAAACCTCAGCATTTCCCCTCCGCTGAGCGATCCCGCTGCATCGGGTCCCGTCTGCCAGTTCGACACTGTGCCTTTCGGGCCTAAACGCGCTGTCGAAGCTCTTGAACATGGTTATGTCCGTGATGATATGAGAGGTAGCCCCCGTGTCCACCATCAGACCCCTCTCTTGGATGCTGCATGCCAGCTGCTACTTGGTATCGGTTCCTACGTCTCTCATCTTGAACACGTAGTCCTCTGCCTTTTCTGAGGCTTTACTCGCACCATCCTTTTTATCCTTACGCCTACATGTGGCGTCTTTGTGTGTATCACTTCTGCAGAGACTACACCATGTTTTCTGACGACATCCTTTCGCTCGGTGTCCTTTGATGCCACACTTAAAGCACACCATCTCTGTGTCGTCCTTGATCCAGCCACGTGCGCTCGTCTTGACAGGCCGTCGACCGGTTTTCGCTTGAGTCTTCATCACACTGTCGCTCGACTCAGCTGCTCTTATCTTCTCTGTCTCTTCAAAACTACGCAGCTTATTCTTGGATTTTATCATCTATGTGAGCCACGTGTATTGCAAATGGCTTAAAACTTTCAGGCAATCCCTTTAAGACCATAGCCACTAGCAGTCCCTCTCCTAACGTTTCACCCGCGTTCCGCAGCGCTGTGATGGCAGTTTCTGCTCTGATAATATAGTCCATTACACTTTCATCGTTTACCTTCTGAAGCGATGTCAACGTGGTGTACAAGTTGATTATACGGGGCTTTCCCACCCCTGCATAATACTCTCTCAATATTTTTAGAGCTTTTCTTCCATCGTTGGGCGCATCCCTCATAACTAATGAGAGGCCTTTGTCATCCAGTAGTAAAATCAACTCATGATTTTGCATATGCATCAGCATTTTTTACCGCATCAGCTGCTCTCTCGGCTTCCGACTCCGGTTCTCTCAGCACCGTGTTCTTTAGTCCTGACAAATGAAAATGTCCCAACATTTTGGTCTCCCAAAGCTCATACTTAGTTTCATCTCCGTTGAACGTCAATCGAGGCAACCTGCACATTCTTCGTTGTTCCGTTATGTTAGCTTACTATTTTACTTAGCCAGCAGTCCGTTAGCACGCGGTCCGTTCCGACTTTCTAAACGGTGGAAAACGATAAACTTAACTTCCGAACGACTCCTGGGCCCATAACCTGTTGAGTTATGATTCAGCTAGTGTTGCATTCAGAGGAAAAGAATGAACGGAGAAAAAATGAGTCATCTTTAGCCGTTCTTGGCATTTTTATTTTAGCTGCAGACACATCAGTCTCACTGTCAGACAGCCTGAAGAAGAACTATGGCAAGTCAAATAGAGACAAACATAATGACGCAAACGCGTCCTCCATAGTTTGCACTTTAGTGCCCTCTTGTGGCATAAACATATGCTAAAGACAGAACTGTACAGCATTACATTACACAATATACAACTTAGGACATAATGACCATATTTTAACACTACTGTTTATCACAGATTAGATTAGCCTTGGGGCAAATTTACCAAGGAAACCATTTACATTCACATAAAGTAACACCTGTTTGGGTCAAAAGTGTGAGATTTTATCTGTCACTTTGGAAAAAGAGGGACTCTGAGAAAATTTTCGCGTAGTAGGCGTGAAAACAGCAGGGAAATATTTAAAACATATTAAACATTATCGGGTTGAATGATACATGCTACGGAAAGGAGTGCCATGTCTTTTTGGTACATGATAAAGTATCTGCATTCTGGAAAAAGTTGGACCTGTGTTGGGCTCGCGTGGAACAGGGCTCAGCGGAAAAGTTTCCAACCTTGGAGAATGTTTGGAGAAGGCAGGACTGGTCGTTTCCACTGCGCATTTGAAGGGGTTGCGCAAGCAGTTTCGGGATTATTTTTGTATGCACTTTTATTCTAAAACTGAAAAGTGTCATTTCTTTTGTATTTATTGAGTGTTTATATATAACTATTTATATATTTAGTGTTTCTACTTAAATATATTTTATGTTGTGCTGTATTATATGTATATGGGTAGCTGAAAAATAACTTTGACAACATCCAAAATGTTTTAAAATGTATATTATTGTGTGAGATGCGCTGACTGCTGTGACTGATGTATCCTATACATTTTTTCACATTTTTGACCTCCCATAGTTCATTTTGAACTTTGATAAGAATATTCCATGTAGTCTCAAGTATTATGAGGTCATAACTGTACATACACTTTATATTCTAGACCAGACTTCCTAATTAACTCCATAATTTGCTCTTGAAGCTTCTTGAGATAAACATGTCATACTCCGTGTTTAAAGGTTCTGTCTTCTTTCTAACCTGTTTTTTTAAGGGAGTTTTTGGAGAGAGTGCGTCCATCATGTCGTCTTTCTCTGAGTCTGCTCTGGAGAAGAAACTGTCTGAGCTGAGTAACTCGCAGCAGAGCGTTCAGACGCTCTCACTGTGGATCATACACCACCGCAAACATTCAGCGCTCATAGTGCGAGTCTGGCACAGAGAACTGAAGAAGGGTGAGTGAGAGACTTACTCTTCTGCTGCTGTCACTCATGAGTTCACAGCTGCAGCTTTCAGGGAACACACAGATCTGTTGGATCAGTTGAGGATCGTGAGACCGGATTGATTGGCAGCAGATTTTCCAAAATTAATTAATAGTTAATGAGTCTACTTACAAATAAGTATTAAAAGGGATTGTTCAAGCGAGTATTCACGCTGACTACCACACCTGGAGTCGTGAGTTTGAATCCAGGGCGTGCTGAGCGACTCCAGCCAGGTCTCCTAAGCAACCAAATTGGCCCGGTTGCTAGGGAGGGTAGAGTCACATGGGGTAACCTCCTCGTGGTCACTATAATGTGACTCCATTCAGGTCTCCTAAGCAACCAAATTGGCCCGGTTGCTAGGGAGGGTAGAGTCACATGGGGTAACCTCCTCGTGGTCGCTATAATGTGGTTCTCGCTCTCAGTGGGGTGCGTGGTGAGTGGCGTGAAGCCTCCTCACGCACTATGTCTTCTCGCTAACGCGCCCAAGAAGCCACGTGAGAAGATGCGCAGATTGGTGGTCTCCGATGCGGAAGCAACTGAGATTCGTCCTCCGCCACCCGGATTGAGGCGAGTCTTCGCGGTATGGGGTTCAGATCCGTAACACTCTTTTCCAATTATCTGTCGTCCAATGTCTGTGTTTCTTTGTCCACTCAAACCTTTTCTTTTTGTTTTTCTGTTTCAAAAGTGGCTTTTTCTTTGCAATTCTTCCCATAAGTCCTCCTGAGTCTTCTCTTTACTGTTGTACATGAAACTGGTGTTGAGCAGGTAGAATTCAATGAAGCTGTCAGCGGAGGACATGTGAGGCGTCTATTTCACCTGCTGTCAAGAATTTCACCTGCTGTTGCACTTGTGTACACAGTAGTGTGACAATAAAGTGATTTGATTTGATTTGATTTGATATTTCTCAAACTAGAGACTCTGATGTACTTATCCTCTTGTTTAGTTGCACATCTGGTCTTCCACATCTCTTTCTGTCCTTGTTAGAGACCGTTGTGCTTTGTCTTGAAATCTTCAGTTTTTTGGCAATTTCAAGTATTGTACGTACAGCCTTCGTTCCTCAAAACAGTTTTATCGTGATTTTAATATTGGTCATATCGCCCCACCCCTACTGCCAAGCTCCAAAATGGATAAAAAGAAGTCCCATAAAAGTTCACCAAACGTGTTAAATTAAATCATCTGAAGTTATGTAATTGCTTTGTTTGAGGAACATACCAAAATGTAAGTTGTTGTTCACTGATACATAAGACACTTGAGTCACATGACACGTGAGAATCGATGGTGCTCGCCGTCAATGGCTGTTTGTTAATGAATAGCGCCTTAAATTTCAGTCTTTTCCTCACACAAATGGGCGTCAATACTGCAAAGATCACTATCTCTTTCGTTGGATGGAAAAGAGCAGCGTGAACATTCTGCTAAACCTCTCTTTGTTTGCCAGAGAGAAAGTCTTCTGGATCTGTGTCAGTGATGGCAGAATTATCATGTTGTCGTGACTATTTATTATAAACGATAATGCAATTTCTCATTCACTGCGTGTTTTGTTTTTCAGCTAAAAGCAGCAGGAAGTTGACGTTCCTGTATCTGGCTAATGATGTCATCCAGAATAGTAAGAAAAAGGGTCCCGAGTTCACGAAAGACTTCGAAAGCGTCTTGGTCGATGCCTGTTGCAAGGTGAACTCCCCTTCAACGCTTCATGTGTGTTTTTTAAAAACGTAATTGTCCCATGTTACTTATATTCTCGCTGTGTGTCAGAGATGGGGATGACGGTTGTAAGAAGCACATGGAGAGATTGCTGAATATATGGCAGGAGCGCAGTCTCTATCGCACGGACTTCATCCAGCAGCTCAAACTGGCCATCGAGGACTCCGACAGCCCCAAACACAAGTCTGCAGGTCAGCACCAGAGACCGCATATAACGTCAGCTGCCACTGGTATTTATTTTCTTATTGTCTACATGTTTAATTGGGTTCCTGAGAGTCTGCCAGTACGAATGTCAATAGCCTTGAATTTTCACTTGGCAGATGACAGGAAAAACCTGAAGAGAAGCTATCAGAAGGTGCAGGAGGAAGAGGAGGAGGAAGACGATGATTACAGAGGTCACTACTCGCCTCGTGAGACCGATGCAGCAGCTCCTCAACTGGTACGAATGCTTTTAAAGGTTCAGCCGTGGGGAAAAGTGATTCTCAGATGCAATGAATGTTCTCATGACTTCACAGACAGAGGATCTGGTGAAAGCGCTGCAGGATCTGGAGAACGCGGCGTCACCTGGTGAGACAGAAGATCGCCTCGCTTCCGCAGGAGGTGCAGGACGTTTCTCTTCTGGAAAAGATCACAGGTGAGTCCCGGCAGGAGACGTGAATCTGAGGTTTCACGGGAAGAACATTCTTGATCCAAAGCGCTTTCACGAATGGTTTGATCAGATGGTTACTTTCTTTTAAAGCAAAAACGTTTCTTTAGCTAAAGGAATGATTGACAGGTGAGTAGGCGGTACTTCACTGCTGTCCAGGACGCATTAGTGAAATCGAGGTGTATTTGATTCGGATTCACTTGCTCTCAATTATATTTCTGCAATAATGACCATGTTGCTTTCAAATGAATGCAGCTTTCTCTGCTAATGCTGATAAGTATACAGGGGACATGCTTAATAGGTTATGAAAATGTACATTTTTGCAATCAATAAATAATATGTCTTGAAATTGCATCTAATATATGTTATCATGTTTATCGTTTACATGCATTATTTGTAGTGTTTACACTGATATGTAGAACACGTGCTAAAACGTTACTGTCTCTTTAAGAATAGTGGCGTTTCAGTGTTCTGGTTGAGCGCATGTTAAAGAGAGTGGAGCTGCATGTCTTCTTCAGCGCATCTGTGCTATGTGGGAATAGAATTGCATGTTTCTATTTTTGTTGTTTTTTAAATCAGCATGTAAGTGTAAAGAACAGAAAGGGTATTAAGGGACATCAATCATGCACAGCATGGATGAGTTAAAGCCATTCCAGCCCTCTCTCATTAATATGCGCTCATTTACAGAATGCCGGTTTTCTTAAAGAGACCGTACAGATTTTTAGAACGTGTTCGACAAATCAATATAAATAGTATAAATTATTAATTAAACAATAAAAGTGTAACAAAATTTTATATATGCAATATAACATTATATTTATTGATGGAATACATGGATTTGTACATTTTAAAAAAGCTAAAATGTGACCAAAATGATAAAACGCAAATATAATATGAGTAAAAATGTATCTTTTTTTAAAATGTACCTAGTTAGAAGGTTCCCTGTATAATTAAAAGCATTATCCAGGAGATTTCTTTCATAAGAGTTTTGTATGTACACATAATATTTAAATGTATAGTGGGCTAAAGCACATAACTGGTAATCAGAAGGTTGCTGGTTTGATCCCCACAGCCACCACCATTGTGTCTTTGAGTAAGGCACTTAACTCCAGGTTGCTCCGGGGGGGATTGTCCCTGTAATAAGGGCACTGTAAGTCACTTTGGATAATTAATATTTTCGTTATGTACCAAGTTAGAGCATCCCCTCCTTGAATGGTCATTATAAGTAACGGAAATATACCTAATTTCAGTGTACTGAAATTTATTTTGTATGTACACAAAATGGACATTGCCAATGAAATATACCCAAATGATTCTGAATCAGGAAATCTTTGTACCAAGCCCTAGAACTCATTTGATTATGGATGGAGACTCACTAGATGGTTTCATTAGAAAACCCAAAGGTTCAAATTTCAAACTCTAGTTTTTTGGTTCATACGGTGTTGTGACCTGTCTAACAGGACGTGCATCTCTGTGTCCTGCTTCCTGCAGATAAAGAGGCTGCAGATAAACTTTCAAAGACGGTGGACGAGGCGTGTCTGCTGCTGGCGGAGTATAACGGACGTCTAGCGGCCGAATTAGAGGACCGAAGGCAGCTGGCCCGCATGCTCACAGAATACATCCAAAGCCAGAGAGAGGCGCTCAACGAGAGGGAGAAGAAACTGGAGGTACGAGAGTCATCAGTGCTTCTAAAGTGTAGTTCACAGACAAAAAAAAAAAAAGCATTCTGTCGTCACTTACTCAAGTCCAAATCCCTATGACTTTCTTTTTTGATTCATTTTTTGGGTAGAATGTCTGAGCTGCTCTTTTCTATACAATGTAAGTGGATGGTGATGTTCGCTTTCATCCAGTCAAGCACCAAAAAGCATCTTGAAAGTAGTCCAATTTTGGTCTGTTCCTCACACAAAGGTATCGTATGGCTTCAGAAGTCTTGGAATATAGCGCACAGGTCATATGAACGTCCTTCATATGTTTAAAGTGCTTTTTTTGGTGCTTGAAAGCTCCTGGTCACTGTGTGCTTCTATTTTATGGAATACAGCAGCTCAGACATTCTTCAAAACTCATTTTGTGTGCCATAGAAAAATGTCTCTTTTTAGTGGAATTTCGCATTACTAAACTATTATTAAATGCCTTGGGACGCTCGGCAGCCGTATCGCACTGTTACTCAAGACCGGTTGCCCAGTGAAGCTAAGCAGGGTTGAGCCTGGCCAGTACCTGGATGGGAGATCTCCTGGGAAATTAAGGGTGCTGCTGGAAGAGGTGTTTGGTAGGCTGGCTTAGGGAGGGGTGCTCACCCTGCGGTCTGTGTGGGTCCTAATGCCCCAGTATAGTGACGGGAGGCACCGTCTTTTGGAGGTGACCTTAAACTGAGGTCCTGACTCTCTGTGGTCATTAAACATCCCAAGGGCACTTCTCGTAATGAGTAGGGGAGTAACTCTGGTGTCCTGGCCCAATTCCCCCCACTGGCCCCTCTCAATCATGGCCTCCTAATAATCCCCATCCATTAATTGGCTGTATCACTCTACTCTCTCCTCTCCAATAGCTGGTGTGTGGTGGGTGTGCTGCCCACTGGTGGTGGTTGAGGAGAGTCCCGTTCACTGTGTAAAGCGCTTTGAGTGTAGTGTCATATAAATGTAACGTTCATTCATTAACTGATCAATTCATCCATTGTCTGTTGTCGTTGCAGGAATACAAGATGAAACTTGCTCGCGTCACACAAGTGCGGAAGGAGCTCAAGTCGCACATCCAAAGTCTTCCAGATCTTTCTCTCCTACCAAATGTTACCGGTGGTCTCGCCCCACTGCCGTCCGCCGGAGATCTCTTTTCTACTGACTGAGTGTCTCGGCCCTTAAATCTGACCCCTCCACCTCTAAACCTGCCCCTCTAAAGACTCAAAAGTCCCTCTTAGATCAGAACGGCTCCATTAACCACGAAAGGAGCAAGAGATAAACCAACTGGACGACGATTCTAGCACACCAGCTCAGCTCTCGCCCGCACTTGTGCATTTTCTTTCGGTTTTATGGCAGCCAATGAAATGTCAATGCGATAAAACTCATCGGTCTGTAATTAAATCTGATTCAAAGTTTGGCAGTTTTCCTTTGAGTGACTTTGCTGTGAAAACGCAATAACCCTTTGTTTTGTGTTACATCAGACGGATTTCAGTTTTTCTGCTTTAACAGACAGGTTTTGCATATTATGTGGTTTTGGAAGAGATGGAAAATGGGATTAAAATGTTTAAATGACTCCGCTTCAGACTGAGTTCATGACATCAAGAGAATCGAGACTTGAGACACCATCATCAGACACTATTCAGAGTGTTATAGTTTCATTTCAGATATGTTCTCTGGGTTTTATAGCTAATATAACAGATGGAAACACAAATATTCATTTAATCTAGATATATATGTGGCCCAAACTCTGTGGTTGAATCGGTTTAAATGGCCATTTCTAATGTACTTGATCATAAGAGAGACAAACAGTTCATTTTTTTTTTGTAGTTTAAAATTGTCCATTCATGATGCTCAGTGGTTACTACCATGTTCAATAATTCA
This sequence comes from Moxostoma hubbsi, assembly GCA_032164185.1. Taxonomy (NCBI): domain Eukaryota; kingdom Metazoa; phylum Chordata; class Actinopteri; order Cypriniformes; family Catostomidae; genus Moxostoma; species Moxostoma hubbsi. The sequence continues at coordinate 48,923,991 of JAVLUX010000001.1, forward strand.
GAGAAAGCACATCATACTCCTAACCAGAAATTAGACCATTTATACAGTAAAGGTGATATATATATATATAATCTGCCTAATGCAGTCGAGACGATGGAGAACGTGTTGTCATTTTGTCTTTGAGCGCTCTGTGACTGGATCATCAGAACATGGATCTCGTTGCTTCTTTAGCAGCATAAAGAATAAACTCATTTTCTTGGTAATGATTCATTTGCAAATTGTTTATTTTGAATGAACAGGTGTCGGTGAGGTCAGACAAGAGTTGTAGGTCTGGTCAAGTACAGAATATGGACTGACAACATGCCACTGTGAATGAATGTACACAAATGAAAACAAAATGGCCCCAAAAGCGATTTGACCCTTGTGCGACCTTGGGGACATTTTTTTTTTTTTTTTTTTCTCGATCATTTTGGTTGTTAATGCCAACGGCATACATTTTGCCAAAGGTGTGTATTTTGGGGGGAATTTTGATATTTCAACCTCAGTTCCTGTAATACACTGTTTACACAATATAGTCACACTCGGGACCTTCAGGACAAAAATGTCCCCATTGAAACCCATTAAAATGGCAATATTTGATCCTAGTGCCATTAAAGCATAAAATCATGAATTCTATGGTATTATGAAGGATTGGCGTATCATATGCACGCAAAATTGGACTTTGGCGTATGCATTACACGCAGTTTGAAAGTGTAAAGTCGTGTTATTTATACGCAGACTGATGAGAACGGGTCGCCTGTCCCGATACAACAGTGTGTTACTTCACTTTATCTGTGCTTAAAACAAAACACCAGTTTTACTGTCAGCAGAATAAATGACCTTGTGTTCCCAATTAATGCTGCTTAATAATTCATATATTCATTCCTAAAAAATAAAATGAATCGTAAATGATCCAAATGTAACAGATTTTTCTTTCATCTTCACGTTAAAAAGTTTTATTTAAAATAATATAAAAACTGAATGAAAAGTTTCACTTCACTGAAAAAGGATCTGAATGAACATTTCACACAATGTCGACATTGTTCTGTTATTGTGTGTAAACTTTCTGTCTGACATTAATACATCAAACATTTTAATTACACCTGAATTTCACCACTTGATTCATAAAAAATTTCACAAACTGAATTTTTTTTAGGTGAATTTACACAAAATATTTTCAAATATTAAAAATTAACAGCAAAATCTTTCAATAACAACAAATTACACCCAGTTTTTTTTTGAAGATCATGAATTTAGAGGCTTTTTCAAATTCAAGTTCTTGTGATATAAAAATGACACCACACAGATCTCCCTAGCAACCATCCAGATCTCCCTAGCAACCATACTTCATATTGTCTTTTAAGAAATGTTCAAATCTAATGTTCATGTAGTTTTTTATATTTATGGGGTGTAAATTCATTAATTGTAACTGACAGGTGTGATGATCAGTGGAGTTGAGTTTTTACCTTTAGCATTAAAACATGGGCAAAAATATGGAAAGAGTGTTTGAGTGAAAGACTGACCAGTGAAAGAGTAGATATGAGAGCTGGACTCCACATCATAAAAGGAGACCAGACCCTCCTCATAATCCACAAACACACCAACCTTCTGTGGCTTCATTCTCAAACACAGAGAGACAGAAGGACCAGCACAGGCTTTATATTCATTCCCATTCCTCAGAATCACAGTCCAGAATCCATTCACTGGATTCAGTGTGATCGATCCCTTCCTGTTAATGGATTCTCTGACCACTCCTAAATCCCACTCAGTCTTTCCCTTCACCTGAACCTCAAAATAAAATCTGCCTGAACTGAATCCCTTCTTTCCCAGGACACAGGCACATGTATCAAATCTCTCTGGTTTATCTGGGAGGTTTTGTTTAATGTCTCCACATGTCACTTGTTTTCCATCATCAGACAGGATGAGTTTAGGATGAGCTGTATCAGGATCCAGAGTCACATCCACTGAGAGAGATCAGAGAATATCAATCACTTCAGAATATTTAGATTGATGTAATATTGAATCAGAGTATAATGAAAGTGTAGTGCAGTAAGTCAGCTGTCAGTATATAAATGTCAAGTATTGTAAGTGTATATGAGAGAACAGTGAAGATCACACACTGTACCTGCATACTGCTGCATCCTCCTCAATACTGTCAACACAAATCACAAGAAAACATCATCAATAGTTTACAGGAATATTACAGGATAAATGCTTTATCTGCATCTACGGCTTTTACAGATGCTTTTTTATCCTCCTTTACGTCATTTATTGAGTCTCCCTCTTTTAAGGCAGGTCCTGATGAGCTGGTGACTGTGTTTAACTCGGAGTGTTCAGATATTTGGGATGTTATTGCTCGTATAAAAACATCATAGTTAGAGGTCAACCGTGGTTAGATAATGCTACTCGTGCTGTCAGACAGGAGTGGAGAAAGGCTGATCGGAGGTTTGTTGAAATATTAAAAGAGCAAATCATGTTTCTAATATTATTTCTTTACTCTCGATCTCTCCCAGAGTGTTGTTCAACACCATTAATAGATCACTGAACCCGGAGAGAGTTGATTTAAACCCCTCTGTGGATATCTGTGAACTGTTTTTGAAACGTTTTGTTGATCAAAGAAATAAAATAAAGGCTGAGTTTTCCTCCAGTTTCCGACACTGATCCGGTGATCGTGACTGTTAGTGATGAAATTTTTGATCAGTTTCAGCTTGTGTCTCTCTCAGAAGTAGAAGAGATTATTTCTCATCTGAAGTCTTCTACTTGATGGACTCTGGGTCTTTTTATGCTAGTTTTTATTTCACACTGTTTTGGTTATTGTGTGTTTATAGTTATTTTATATTTTATTTTCAATGTTTATCACTTTGGTGTTACAGTTTGAAAGTGCTTTATAAATAACTGAGACTTCACACGTTATTTTAATGCTCTGATTAAACCCACAGCCCTTATTTGTCATGAAGTAAAACCTTTGAGATTTCGTTTCATTTGATCTCTCCACAGAAATAGAGTAAGTGTGCGTCTCCTCCTCTGTGTCTCTGTGTGTCATTAACACAGTGTGTGTGAACCAGGAACATTTGCCATTACACGATCATTTAAAGTGAAAGTGTGCTTTGTGTTCACTATCAAACTTTATATTTGTTTGTTTATATTCGCAAGCCTCTTTCACTTCAGGACAGGAGCTGGTTGACGTCCGTGTGTGACTCAGTGAAGATCGGACTCACAGTTCAACTGAATGACACACAAATGTGCCGTTCATGGCATTTATACAGTATATTCACTTAAAATTCCCTTATTTGGGCATTAAAATATGATTGGAATTTGAATGCCCTATAATCACGGTTGTCTCAAATAACTGTGATCAGACGGTTATTTAATAATCGTGACAGGTCTACTATACACTCACCAGTTTGACAGAGTTTTTGATCTACAGTCTCATGTAGAGTGTCTTTGAGTCGAGTCAGAGCTGTATTCAGAGTGTCCACACTCACATGAGTGTCAATACTGATCTCAGTCCAGTTCTTACTGTTTTTAGGGCTGTACAGGGACGGGTCAATCTACAGCAGGAGAGAGGAGAAATCCATCAGCATGAGGAGTGTTTTCTAATCATTCTCATTGATGAGAGAGATGGACACTGACCTGTAGGAGATGAAGATGATCTTCAGTGTGTGAGATCTGCTCCAGCTCAGAGTTTCTCCTCTTTAGCTCAGTGATCTCCTGCTCCAGCTCTTTAATGAGATCTTCAGCCTGTTTCTCTGCTGCTTTCTGCTTCTGCTCCAACATCTCAACAACTTCAGTCTGACATCTCTCAATGGAGCGGATCAGAGTCGTGAACACCTCAACACTGTGTGATTTCTCTTCTTCTGTGTTTCTCTGATGAGATCAAGTCACAGTTTAAATGTATTTAATTCAGCCCCTTTATTTATAAAGAAGATTGAGCCAAAATTTGACTGACCTTTCTCATCTCTACAGAGTGTTGGATGTCATGAATCTTCTTCATTCTGTTCTGGATCATCTGCTGCACGTCTGTCTGTGTCTTTACCAGCTGATTCTACAGACAGAGAACAACACAGACACATTTCATCACTCAACACAGCGTTTCCATCTTCAAAATAAGTATTGATTTTTGTTATTAACACTTTTTATTGATTCCATGCAGAAAATGCAACATCAAACCACATTAAATCATAAATTTTTTCCCCACGAACCGACACAAACAAGCACTCCAGTGGTCAAAAGTCAACTGACAAAGACACACAAATAGACAATAAAACAGAAAATATTTGGAGACATCAGTCCCTCTCCGCTGCCCCTCTCTGAGAGCCCTCCTAAAATACCATATAGCCGCCCCACTTCCTGATGCCCGATGTTACCCAGCCTTCTATATACTAACTCTTCAAACGCCACCACCCTGCCCAACTCAACACACCACTCACGAAACAAGGGTGCACCAGACGATCTGCAACCCCTGAGGATTACCCACCTGCCAATCATCACGCAGTCTGGGGCAAAATGAAAACCGAGTGCCAACCACTTCACATACGAAGCTCTGAACCCTCAACCAAAACTCTTGGATCTTAACACATGGGTTGTTTCCCCGTCCACTGATTGGCATCGCCAGCAGGTGGGTGTGTCCAGTAGTGCACCCTTACATCTCTAGATGCAAACTTGATGTTTTTTAGAATCCAAACCCACACTAAATCTTTCTCCGATAATCTCCCGAGAGAAGTTGAAGCTCCGTCCCCCAGACTCTGAATTATCAGGGAGTAATACACTGATGCCTCATGACCTTTTCCAAAAGCAGTAATCACCTCTCTCAGAGTATCTGCAGCTTTATGGGGGTGTATGATACTCCCAAAAATAGTAGAGCAGGTGGTGCAGCTGTAAATACCTAAAGACCGGAGATCTGGGAATCCTAAAATGTTGAACCATGTTTTCAAAAGATCTCAACACCCCACTCTCATACAGGTCACCGAGTGTAGTAACCTCCCACACAATCCATCCAGCATAAAGGACACATTTGTCCACACCGTGTGCAAATGTGAGATAACCGCGTGTAACTTAACTTCTCCGTTTAGTTTAATAGAAAGGCTTTGCAATGGCAAAATAGGTGCAAGAACTTTCTGTTCGATACTAAACCAGGGAGGGGCTCTCTCAGGTGGAAGCGACAAATGAGCCAAATATCTGCGACAGAATACATAATAATAAATCTAAATCTTGGGTAGGCCTAACCCACCTTTGTCAATCAGTCTATGTAATTTATTGAAATGTAATCTGGGACGTTTACCGTTCCAAATGAAGGGCTTCGCGATGCTTCAAATTGCTTGAAATAAGAGAGGGGGACATCTATAGGGAGAGACTGTAGCAGGTAGTTACACTTTGGAATACGATTCATTTGAATAACATTAAACTTCCCAATCATAGATAAATGTAATGAAGCACACCTGTCTACATCACTCGAAAACCTTTTTATTAAGGGGTTGAAATGAACTCTAACTAAGGGAATAAGATGCCCAAATACTTAATCCCCCGTTTGGGCCTCTGGAAGGCGCCCGGCTGAAAAGCCGTTACAGGCAGGACGCTGTCAGAGCCAAAGCTTCGGATTTATACCAGTTAACTCTGTATCCTGAGAACTTAGAAAACAAATGAATAATTCTGTGGAGGCAAGGCATAGATCTAATAGGGTCAGAGACGAATAATAAAATATAATCTACGTAAAGTAAAAGCTTATGCATCACCCCTGGAAAATCATCCTCCTTTCTTATCGTGGCTGCTAATGGTTCAAGGGCAAGACGGAACAATAATGGGGAAAGAGGGAAACCCTGCCGGTGCCCCTATTCAGAGTAAAATAACCTGAAATTGATCCATTTGTTTGTACCACCACTACCAGGTGTCTATAAAGTAACTTAATCCATCCAATAAAAGTATTTCTGAACCCATAAATGTCCAAAACCTTAAAAAGATAATCCCATTCTACCATATCAAACGCTTGATGGCAGCGACCGGAGTCTGATCATTCGACACTGACCACATATTGATGAAATGCCAAATGTTATCAGAAGAGCTGCGGCCCTGAATAAACCCCACCTGATCTACATGTCTAAAAGACGTCATCAAAATAAGTATTGATTGTATATTAGTAACTCTTGCCTTCTTCTCTGCACTCTCGTCCTCTATAGGAACAGTGTTGTGAGTCTTGTGGTCTCCTTCAGTGCAGGACAAACACACACATGTCTGATCATCTCTGCAGAACAGCTCCAGAGGTCTCTCGTGTTTCTGGCATATATAATCCTCCAGATTCTCCACAGCGTCCATCAGTTTGTGTTTCTTTAGACGTGGGACTCTCTGATGAGGCTCCAGGTGAGTTTCACAGTAAGAGCTTTGACACGTCAGACAAGACTTCACGGCTTTCTGCTTTCTTTCATCACAGATGTCACAGAGAACTTCAGATTTACCCAGATTAAACTTCTTCTCAAAGTGTTGCACGAGCTCTCTGAGTGTTGTATTAATCTTCAGATCAGGTCTTTTGCTGAATGTTTCTTTACAGAATGGACAGCTGCAGTTCTGAGTGTTTTTCCAGTATTCATTCAGGCAGGACTTGCAGAAGTTGTGTCCACATGGAGTTGAGACTGGATCAGTGAACACATCCAGACAGATTGAACACTGAAGCTCCTCATTTAGTGCACTACTGGAGGATGACATGGCTGGAAATACAAATTATTGAAGTATTATTGTATATAGATTTAATCTGATGTGATGTTTAGGTTTTTCACATGACATTATTATTGTTGTTGATGTTATTTGCTTCATTAATTCACTCATTTATTATTTTTCTCTCTCACTGACTTACATGGATATAAAACGTCTAAACTGTTTCTCCTGGTTGGTTTTTGTTTTGGTGATGTTGATGAAGATTCTGCCATTGCTCTTCCTCTCTTTAATCCTGTTTAGGACACAACACTCCAACATCTCATTTCACAGCATGAAACATGATCAAAGTGTGTGAAATATTAAAGATGAACTTCTCAAGAGGACATTCAGTTCACTTCTGAGTAAGTACTCATATATTCTAGATCTCCAGTTTTATTAAATGACTCGATGAAAGTCAAAAGTTCAAGTGTTAAAAGTGTCTGTGATCAAAAGTAATAAATGTTGCAGTTTAAAGCTGATTTCAGTATTTAGTGTGCAGTATGCAGTTAGCAGTATGCTAGTACACCATTCTGATCATGTACAGAAGCTCTAGTCTACAGCACCTCTTACAGTACAGTAGGGGCGTGGCCACAATGGGGGCAGCTGCCACCCTAAATAGAAGTTTTGACCATTAAAATATCACTATTTGTATTCTGATGTTCTGCTTAATTTAATAGTTTTTAAGAGTTTAAATTTTTTTTTGCTGTTCTTCAAATGAGACGCAGAGTCTGACAGAATCACACATACATAACGGCACACCTTCAGTTCTAGTATCTGAGGACTATAAAAGTTATTTAATGGAAAGGCACAAACAAGAACATTTAAATATGGCAAATTCTGATAGTACAATCAACTATAAACGCTCCCCTAAACCCGTTCTGAACTATTTTGCAGAATGGCTATTCAGTTGTTCAGTCCAAACTTGGTCAGTCCTTCACCCGCCGAAATGCATTCTGGGTACCCGACAGTGCTCCAGTATGTTTTGATGTGTGAGCTTACTTCAATGTGCTCACTTTAAAAGCACATTTCTTATATGGACTATAATTCACAATAGTTTTAATACATGATATTTTATGTTATGAGTACATTTAAAGGGATACTTCACCTTAACATGACAATTCTGTCATCATTTATTAACTCTCATGTCGTTCTAAACCCATTTGACCTCTGGCATTACAATTATTTCCATAGTATGTGTAATATTAGTCATGTGCTCATTGAATAATAGTCATTTACTCAAAATATTCCCTAAACTGACTGAGTGATGCAGGTAATAGTCAGTGAAGTGTCCTCATGTACCCCTTTTCCACCAAGGCAGAGCTGGTGCTGGTTCGGAGCCAGAGCCTAGTTTGAAATCGGTTCTTTGTTTTTCGACCACCAAAGCACCAGCTCCGAACCAGTAAAAGTGGTTCTTAAGTAGCACCAAATCATTGCTGGTCTAGAAGTAAGAACCGCTTACGTCAGCGGCTGGGGGCGGGGTTACCGTGACCAACAAGACGAACAGAAACTTGTGAGCGCCATTTTTGAATTAGCAGATAAACACGATGGATGCTATTAAACAAAAACAGTTGTGGTCAGAGGAGGAAACAAGCTGCTTTATTGCACTCTGGTCCTCTGCAGAAGTCCAGAGTAAGTTAGACGGGGCTTCGCGGACGAAACCGGTTTTGCAGCAAATTCAGCGAGAGATGGCTGTAGCGGGGTTCGACCGGAACCTCCAACAGATAAGCAGCAAACTAAAATACTAAAGAAGGACTACAGAGACCAAAAAAAAGGACCTCGGTCGAAGCGGCAATGGTCGCCCTCGTCGAAACCCACATTTCGACGTTCTCGACTCTGTTCTCGGCGATAGGCCGGCATGCCAGGTGACCGGGGCGCTGAACTCCGCAACAATCATGCTCGAGTCAATGGTGGATGATTCGCTACAGCAAAGATGCACCGATCCTGGTAAGTTCTGTTTATAGATTATTTTACTTCTTCCTAGCATGTTTCTTAGCTGTTTGGTGAGGTTCTAATTTCTTACATCAGTGTTTGCAGTGTGGCTAGCTATGATTGTATTATCTGTGATTTCATTGTATAAAGTAGCACAGAACAGTGTGTAAAGTGTAATGGACATATTTTTTAAAGCACTGTCATCTTGTTTTTTTATTTTATAGATCTGTCTGCCATCACCGACCGTGATGATGACAACGTTGAGTTGCCGCCACCGCTGAGCTGCAGCTCTCCCGCGCCGTCGAGTAGCAGCTCTGGAGAAGCATCTTCAGAACGGGGTAAGACTTGGTGTGCAAATGGTCACACCATACATTATGCAAACATTGAAATGTTTCTTTATATATATATATATATATATATATATATATAAATATATATATATATATATATATATATATATATTACACGTACATACTGTATATTAATATTATCAGGTACTGAAATAATGTTTAGATTTTTTCTTCATTTAAAATAATGAACAGCAATACAACATGCTTTGATATGTAACAATTACATTTTATTACTTTAAACAAAAAGCAAAAGTCTAGAAAATACTTAAAAAAAAAAAAGTTTAAAATAGAATATAAAGTCAATCTGACATTAACTTGCTATATACAATATAATGTTGATGCTTTTTTATGGACATGAGCAAAATCTGAAATGATAGTGATGTAGTATGATGCTATACATATTTTTTATATAATTAATGTAGCAGATGCATACCCGTAATTCCCTGCAGAAAACAATTATTTGCAATGCTATGACGACACATTGATGATCTGTCATCTGCTATTATTGTTGTACACAGGAAAAAGGAAGAGAGACGGTACCTCAGAACTGGTGCAATATTTGGAAAGGGCAGATGAGAGGTTCTTGCAGCACAGTAAAGAAATGGACGATGCCTTGCGTCAGGACATGAGAGCGGACACACATTCTCTGCTTGGACTCATGGGGCGCATGGTGGCTGTAATGGAGGCACAAGTGCAAAAATGATTGCAAACCACAGTATTTTTGGTTGCTGCTTTTTATGTAAATTTTTTTAATCTAAATTAACTATTTACAATTTTTGTTTTCACTTACTGCACTTTACATTTCCAAAGTTTTATAAAGATTTGTATTGTTGTTTTTAAATAAACATGTTTATTAATACAAATGTCTGGTTCAGTTTCTTTAACACTTAACAGACAAATATCGTGTTTTTTTTTTTGTTTTTTTTAAGTGCGATTTGGTGTATTTTCATATAAATAATGTGTACATTAAACATGTGTACATTAAACATTGGCTGAATTCAGACAAAAGAATGTCTCATGCCGGTCAGAAGTGTGAAAGGGTCGTTGATTGAGGACCATAAAGCAAGAATTGAGCAGTTCTCATGGCCATACATCATTCAAGTAAGTGTTTACAGGGCAATAAAATGGCTTATTAAATTATTCACAAAATGCAGTTTTAGAGATAATAGGGTTTATTCAATGGATGAGAAAATACAATTTATGAAAGTGCAGGTGTACTCAAACACAAACGGCAGTGTTACAAAAATATGGCATTGGTGTATTCAAAGAATCACTCGTTCCCTCTGTTAAAATGCATCATTAATGCAGCTCTGATGTCAGCCCCTTCTCTATTCGCACATTCAGGTAATGTCTGAACAGGAGGCTCAATGTTTAGAGTCCTGTCTGGGTGCTCTTCAGTGAAATTATCACCATGTTCCTCACAAATGTTATGGAGCACACAGCAGGTCAGTGCAATCCTCTTGCTCAGCTCCAGCTTGCAGTCATTTCTTTTTAGGAGGCACCTCCATCTTCCTTTTAATCTCCCAAAAGACACCTCCACAACCGATCGTGCACTGCTCAGCCTGTAATTGTAGGTGTGCTGTTCAGGGGTCAGTCTGCCAGTGTCGGAAAAGGGCTTCATGAGCCAATTCTGCATGGGATATGCCGGATCACCGATCAGGTAATGTCCAACATCACAGCCAGAGATGGTCACTTTGTTTTGCCCTAGTAATTCCCCGTCACATAGGGCCTCCCACAAATGTGACTGTCGTAGCACTCTGGCCTCATGCACACTCCCTGGATAGCCAACACAAACATCCCAGAAAAGACCTTTGCCATCCACAACTGCTTGAAGAACAATAGAATGCCAGCCTTTACGATTAAAGTAGTCTCGTGGATAGTCCTCTGGTGCAATTATTGGAATGTGGCTGCCATCAATTGCACCCACACACTGTGGAACTCTCCAACGATTATTAAAGAAAGTGGCTGTTTCTAACAACTTTTCAGCATCAGGAAATCTTATGTGGACGGGAAGGAGCACCTTGATGACTGTGTTGCAGAATTCCTGAACACAATTATATACAGTGCTGAGGCCTACCCCAAAAAGATGGCTGATTGTCCTGTATTCACCACCCGTGGCCAGTTTCCAGATGGCAATTGCCACACGCTTTCGGATTGGGACACACAAACGGTAGTTTGTGTTCCTTCTCCCCATGGCATGCTTGACCTGACTGCAGATGTACTCAAACGATTCTGGGGATACACGGAAATTCTGCATGAATTGCACCGGGAGGAAATCCGGAACAATTGTGTCCCACCAGTGGTCAGATCGTGGGTATGCCCACATTACAGGTGACCTCCGCCTTGCCTTCAGCTGCAAGATTGCCTGTAAAGATAAAAAAAATAAAAAATCATTTATGGGCAATAGTGTATAGGTATATTTTCTATCAAGTATACAGTGCGGTATAAATACTATAAAAACAGTTGAGCTGTAGCAGTGAAGCGTTTATTAATTACCACTTAAAAGACAGGGCTACTGTATTTATAAGTTTTTTTTTTTTTCAGTCTTTTTAGGTTTATACAGTGTCTTTTCAGACAACTTATTTTCATAGCCTTCTTGTCCAGTGAAAACCATGTATAAATCGAAATTTGGACATTTTTAATGGGCTACACATTAAAGCTGCAGTAATACTAATTTAAAAAAACAACATAATATAGCCTAATAAAACAACACTGACAGTGGATACATAGTTGTATTACCGTGAGTGATTTTTGCTTATAACTCAGAAACTCACAAAACGGCGTAGGAAAACAGTATTCAACCAATGCTTAATACATTTTAATTTAACTGCAATGTGATCGATTATCAGCAAAGTCGATGCTAGGAGGTTAGCAACATACTGAGGCTAAAATATAAATCTCAGGCTAAACTCGGCATCTTATTGTAAAAAATAAATGTTATGTACATACCGTTACTCTCGCTTGTAATCTCCGTCTGTACAAATAAAGGCGAGCCGTGCGAACACGTTGGATCCGCCGTAGGTCGCAAAGCCATGAAGATCAATAGCAAAGCAACGTCCGCCATTGTTGATGGTGTGTTTGTGTTTGGCGGCACCGCGCTAGCGTTGCTGGGAAAGATGTGACGTATACAGTGATGTAAGACCTGGCTCTTTAACCTGTGGAAAAGCAAACCGGTTCTTTGGAGGCTCATCAGTCGAACCAACTCCGAACTGACACTAGCTCTAGCTCTGAACCAGCACCTGGTTCTTGTTAGTGGAAAAGGGGTTATGTAGGCTGTAGTTTGCAGTCCTGTGTTGGCAGTATTCACTGTCTGGCTGGTGACGGCTGAATGAAGTCATCACATAACAACACAGACTTTAAATTACTGATTGCAATAAAGCAACATATATATATATATATATAAACGTAAGCGGTGTGTTGTATATGAAAGACTAAATGGACTTTGTTCATTCTGTCTGCAGTTCAAGCACTTCCTGTTTCTGACGTCTTCCAGTTATTTGACAACATGACAGCACACATCAAACTCTGATTTATAACCCATTAAATGATATTCTGATACTAATTCAGTAAACTAGTTGGAGTATTTAACTGGTGTTTAAATCTGGTTTTGTGCAGCTTTATTCCAGTGTGACACAAACTCCTCTGAATCAGACCACTAACATTAGAAACCTGTTCAGGGAAATTTCTCTTATATTTCTATTATCACTTACCTGTGAGTGAGTATCAGCTGTGATCACTAAAGTTTGACAATATCTGAAGAAATATTCTGCCGTTTGAAGAGAGAAAAAGTTGAGAGACATCCTGTTTTAATATTAGTTTCACTTTTACTTAGTGGAAGTGATGTCATAGCTCCGCCCCTATCTTCCATCAGATCAACAATATTCGGATATTTATTTGACATTCTTCATCTGGAAATCTTCTGAAGTTGACAGTGTGTTTCAAAAGCATAGACAACTTGTGATATTAAAATATATTATTATAATGAAATTTCCCCATGAAAGTCTGCACTTGACAAATAGCAGCAGAGAAAGCATTAAAGGGATACTTCATCTCTGGGAAGATGAATGTGTATTTAAAATTGGTCATTTATATAGTATAAATGTGAAATTATTTTTGAATTTGAAGCATTCTAGTCTGAGAAAAGGCAGAAAATGTATTTTTTACACATGTGGCTGAAAGACAACAACTCCCAGAATGCACTTGCTTTGCTGCCCTTACCAGGCCACTCCCAAACCACGCCTACCGGTTACAGGCGGCAGTATCTGAAAATATGATACAACTATTCTTGCTTTGATACATCGTGACTCTATAAATCGTGAGTTAGTTGATAAATTGACTGACTACACGGGAAGAACATTATAATTCCGTGTGTCCAAACTCTGTACATGACGTCTTAGTAACAAAAAAGAAAAACAAACAAAATACTCACTTTCCACTAAGCCGTCCGTTTGTCCCTGCGGGCTTCGGCTGGCGTTTCCAATTTATCTTCAGGATCCTAAAATAAGTTTCCAGGACTCCCCTGTCCATGTGTGGTACAAAACTTGGGTGCTCAGTTATACATGCTCATGTTATCGGTGCAGTTTCATCAGCGGATTCAGTGATCTCGTCCTCGATCTCGAAATTCGCGACAGCAATAGGACTCTCTATCTGTTTCCATAGGCGCACAGCGAGAGCACCGACACCACCAGTCCGCCCCAACTCGAGTCTGAATATAATTTAACACTCTCTTCCTCCTGCCTGCCAAGCAGGTTTTGCTCCCCTGCTACATCAGCTGCTCCAGCCTCTGTTCATCGCTGTATTGCGGCACGTACGGGTAGCGCGAGCATCAGATTCTCGCAACAGATCTTCGTAATCCCCTTCTGCCATTTCAACTTCAAAAATACCTTCCGCCATCGTGATCAGTCTACTTGTATACAAACTTTCTACACAGAGCAAGAGCCTGTTTTCTTAGCTTCTACAGAAAGATGGCTGACACTGTCTTCACATTCTGTGAGTGAGATCCCGCCCCATATGGGCGTGGTGAAAACATGCAGAATACTCGCTGTAGTTTTAAGCCTCTGGACCAAAAATCCTCCGATGACGCAAAATGACGATTTTTGCGTCATCGGAGGATTTTTTTTTTCCAGACTAAAAATAAATAAAAGTGCAAGTAAAGAGGATTTTCGTTGTTCCTGCTCCTGAAGAAATGTGATGCTTACCTGTCCTGAGTTCTGTGCTAATCCAAGGAGATGCTGATGAGACAGTGAATATTAACCTGTTTGGTTTGTCTTCACCCACTGGTTCCTGAAATGACCTTGACGGCTGTTATGGATGAACCTTTGAGGATCTCCTGTGGACATGTTAAACTTATGAACTATTGTAAAGACTGTATCCTGTTTGCCCAGTTGTCCTGCACTCTTTGAATAAAGCTCCAGCACCGGGTTCACACCTAATCTCCTCTCTATAGTGTCATGACAGCCTGATAGTATCTTGCCATCTTTCAGAGGAGTTTGAATAATGTCAATGAAAGTTGAAGGTAACTTTCTCTCATTGCACGTGATGAAGAGAGAACACTATCTATAATTAATAAAGCAGAATGTATTTAATTCATCTTCAATTCATTGTTTAGCGGCGTGTTTAATCATTTATTATAGTGTAGATGTGGTGTCCAATAATTGCAGCAGTGTTTTGACAAACAAACTATTTACTATAAATATTTAATCTATAAAATAATTTTAATATACTTCAATGGTTTTTGGAAACGAGAGATTCGTGGAATACAACTCTGATAAGAATTAAAAGTCATGAAATATGATATATATGAGATGATGCTTTTCATGTCATTTCAGTTTCTTCAGTTGGTTCAGATGCATCACTCACTCGTCTTAGAGGGTGACAAACACCTGCTACCACACGGCAAAACTTTCTGCACATTTCATCACTGTCCCTTGAGCCCTTCACTGAAGCCAACGCTTCAAAAGAAGATTAAAGTCATTGGGAAGTCCATGTCAAAAGGGCAATCATGTTCAGATATAAGTGCGTTATCTTATTGCAATAGTGGGTGACTTACACTGGCACAGACACGATTATTAAAATGTGTTTTCATGCTGTGTTTATAGATAAAAGATTATGCTGTTGTCATTTGACGAGCAGAACAGATGTGCAGATGTGCTTAACATCAAATGTACAACCCCGACCTCCTTCATCCTCAGTGGGTCAAAGGTCATCTGTTAGCACACCTGCACTGACTGCACAGTTCTCCACTTCCGGACCTTCTCCGAGCACATCACAGTTTTATTTACGGGTGAACCATCATTTTAAGCTCTAGTGTGTCATGATAAAAGTATTACGTGATGACTAATTAAAGTATTGTAACAATATTACACGTAATATTTATAAGACCTTTTCAATCCTTGTTTTTTCAAATTAAATCACATTCATTAAATCTAACATGCTTTAATCTTCTAATGATATTAAGCTAATTTAGTCATTTTAATGAGTGTAAAAATTATTTTAACACCATAAAACACTTTAAACAATTTTTACATGATGCATTTTTTTTAACGTTTTATCCATTTATATTTTAAATATTATCCCCACTCAAAGCATTTATATATGAATTTATATATATTTATATAAAGGCAGATCAATAACTTTAATAACTACAAACACCCAACAAGATATAAAACACACACACACGCACGTGCACACACACGCACGCACACACACTTTCTCTCTCACACACACACTTATTTATTTTATCAAACAGTATGCAGTGTACATTACATTACACTTAAAAGGAAAACAAATACATAGTTTAATTAAAATACACAAATAAATGCAGCATTTAATGAAAAACTAAAATAAGGTCAAGTTTACAGAGGTCAAATTACTGTCAGATTTGTGCTGCAGTCTTATTATGACAAGCCTGTGTATGACTGATTATCTTCAGCTGATTTTAAGATCTTCTCTCTGTAGGAACTGACAATGCAAGTGAATGGTGACCAAAACTTACATATGAATCATGAAGTTTAATTAATGACTAAATAATCCAATCAATCTGGGGTGAGAAAATACCAAAATATAACTCCTATTTATATGAATTATGACATCAGCAGTCTCCATGGCGACTATGAGCAAGACGTTTTATTTTAGTCTGTTCTTACCCAAAACTGATTTTATAGCTTCAGAAGTATTTTTTAATTACTTTATCATATTTAAAATGTATAAATATACTAGAATGTCATTTTCAAATGTTTTAATGGATTAAACCACTTCTGGATTCTTCTGGATTACTTTTATGATGTTTTTGTGCTTTTAGACTTGCATGATTTACTTGCATTGTACGGACCAGAGATCTGGGATTTGTGTTCTGCAGAAGAAAGAAAGTCCCACATCTGGGAAGGCAAACGTGTGAGTAAATTCTGAGAATTTTCACTTTTGGGGGAATTATTCCTTTAGGCTATCCTCTTCTTCCATTTCTACTCTGTTAAAGAAAAGTTACTGTAATGTTGCTTTTAGACCCATCAGAGCTGCATGGGGGAATTTACTTAGGCCAGACTTTGCTCCTGATGAGTTATTCTATAAGCAATGACTTAAATGCTATCTGTCTGCTCATGTAAATGTATGATGAAGTAATAGCATACTATATCTAATTCCTCTCTATATAAGATAAGTTGTCCACAGAATGCTGTTTAATTACTCTAATTACTGTAACTGCGCTGTGGATTGGTTCAATCAGAGTGTAATATCGCTGTGTAGTTTGGCTTGCATACAGTTTAACCAAAGAACCAGAATTTTAAGGTCATAGTGAAATTTGACAACACAGGTTTGAGCGTTTCTCAATTAAAGGTGATTTATTCTGCCAAATGATGTATACAATGTATTATATAAATTAACAACATAAAGGCAGTATTCAAATAAAGGAAAATGAATCATGAAATCATTTCCAAAACCACAGTCAACAGTTACTTTTTGTTTATTGTCTTCTTCATTGGTGGAAGCATCAAAATGCCTTCTGTTTTTAAGGGTTGCTTTCATAATAGTTTCACATGTGTATCTGTGGGCATTTGCTCATCTTTAGCCTACATTTAGGTAACATCTACGTATTTATTTAATTTATCACAGCAAATGCCTGCAGAAAGTTAAATTGGTATAGCTAGCATATATAATAAATATAATGAAATAATTTAGTTTAGGCTATGCACAGTGCCTAGACCTGCCAACAAATGCTTATTGTTAGAAGAACACAAAACAATCCTTAGACCTATAGACCATTACTGACCTCAATCACACCGGCTCCCTCAGAATCTACTGTCCTGCCAATCTCCTGCGGCTGCTTCTCTTTCTCTCTCTGCTAAAATATCTTTGAATATCCATCTCATCTGCTCAATGAATTGAAGGATACAACGGTAATAGCATTAACAGGGACCCTATGACATTTAGTTTTCAGTGACAACAACATTCTGTGGGGATTGATATTGTTTTATATGCCTATTATAGAGATAGGTTATATTATTGGCAAATAATAAAGAGTTGTCATTAGCTTGCTAAGTTAAAGAAAACGTAGCTAAAGACAGGGGCGATTCTAGGGTCAGAGCTTTAGGGGTGCTGAGCACCCAACACCTCTTTTTTGTGTGCCAACCTGAGTATGAGGGTATTGAGACAGCTTTAACTGTTTAGGACCAGTGTCCTTATCCCCTAAGTCCGAACAGCTGTCTTCTGTCTCTGCTGCTTTGGCTTGGTGGTCTCTATGTTGCACTCACTCTGTCTCTTCATTTCTTTCACTAGTCAATTCCCTCTCATCCCTTATGGACTCTCCCTGTTGTTTTCCTCCTCCTTTATTTTGAAAAAATGTGGTGTAAAATAATGTTACAAAAAGTAAATGTAATATAGGCTACTTAATGCTAATAAGTTAGTATAGGAGTATGAGTAGTTACTGTTTTGCTCTGCATGCTCTACCTTTCCCTTTCTCCTTCTCCATCTCCCTCTCTTTCCCTTGGCACTGACATTCATACACAAATATATTGTAGGCAGGAGAGTTGAGGTCAGTTTGTCATGTCACAAAAATGTTATGGAGACCATTTACAGATTCTAAGGATATGATCAAAAGGCACACAGAGGCGTGTCATTTTAAATGTCTTTATTATTATTATTATTATTATTATTATTGGGCTTAGAAACTTTTTTAAATCACAAATTCCTTTCACAAGAGAATCTGTATTCTCCATTGTGGGTTTGAAATAAATAAAAAAATAAATAAAAGCAGGGGACCATTGCCTAGATAAGTCATTTGAGACAACAACAGATAGCTGGTTTGCATTATCTGTTACTTTAGCTTAACACTTTTCAGAAGAACAAAAAAACAAGACAGAGGTCATTATGGACTGTCCCTAGTCTCTCACCTGAATCGGTCTTTTTTCTTTTAAAGAATTGTCGTATGTCCATTGCTCACTGGCAGGCCACACACACACGCACACACACAGAGAGAGAGAGAGAGAGAGAGAGAGAGAGAGAGAGAGAGAGAGAGAGAGAGAGAGAGAGAGAGAGAGAGAGAGAGAGAGAGAGAGAGAGAGAGAGAGAGTGTGAGTAATGCTAGCAGTTCAGGAGTTAAGCCTGGTTCGGTTTAAATCCTCTGTGTGTGAGGAATGAATAAATACAACAAAAGAAAAACATTAAACTTTCTTTTATTGTCTAGTTTGATAGTCAGTCACAACTGAAAAATAACAGATATAAATCTAGGAATGAATAACAATTCATTTAAAAAGCCACAGTGAGTGTTTCACACAGTGATATGTCGTTTGTTTTCACTCTGGTCCAAACGCCAGGGCTTCATGTTTCCATGACGACTGACCAGAAAAGACGCACGTGACGTCATGTTTACATGACTCCCGATTGTTAAAATGAGTATCAAATTACCGATAAACTTTAACAACAGTGACACACGTACGCACTACACAGGTAAGCAGTTTATTTGTCGCGCTGCTGTTTTTGTTTCACGCTCTAGCAGTTCATAAACAGAACTGCGTCTTGCGGAAGAACATTGTAACCGGCGCTACTTCTCTCCGTTTATGACTATGGACGAGTCACCCACGTCCTGTGCTACTCCACAGCGGCGGCGACCCGCTGGACTAAAATAGTCCGAAAATAATCTCTTATTATAGGTGTACATGGTGATTCAGGATACTGACTCCAGAACTCACCGATATGGTTTTGGAATCGGAACAACTCTAGGTAAAGGAAAGAAGTGTGAGACACAGCTTTGGAGCAACTAGTTGATTCACAACACTACATGACGGGTTCTCACTCTGCGTGTGTTTCGCGCTGGATGACGGTCGTGCTGAGCGCGCTGCAGGTATAGAGGAGAAGTAGAAGAAGAGAAGAGGATGACACCATTTGCTAAGCGGGGATGTTTTCATTTTCATCCTTAACACATACATTTTAAACCACAAACTACAGAGACACAAAAAGACGAACACAAATTTTAGAATAACATTTCTTACTCCAAGTTTTAGGGGTGCTGAGCTCCTTTTTTAGGGGTGCTTAGCCTCGCCCCTGGCTAAAGGTAAACGGGTAATTAAAAACAACTTACAATTTCACTCTATCACGACACAATACCAATCTTCCTTTCACCGTTAGCGTGTGTATCGGTGTGTGTGGGCGGGACGGTGCAAACTTTAGTAACGACGAGACGAGATGAATCCTCCAGTTACGTGCAGCGCTCCGGTCTGCAACGCTCTGAAAGCTGCTGCAGTTCACACCAATGCAACGAGACGGTGCGGTGCGTCATCTTGATAGCACAACGACTCTTTGAACTTCTGTCCAACTTCCGACTTTTCGGCTATTTTTTGTAGCCGGATATATATCATTTGTTGCGTCTAATTCTAAATATGAATGAGGATACGGTTATTGATAAATCGAATTGTTATTGTTGTTCTTATTATCATTTAGGGGGGCTTGGGAACATTTTGGGGTAGCTTCAGCCCCCCTAAAATAGGCCTAACGACGTCCCTGCCTGCAAATGAAGGCGAGTCGAGCTTATTAAGCGGAGCACCGATGAACAGTGCAGACTCAGTTAATGTTACCTTAATTACCATTGAGGTTTTTTTTTTAATCGCATTTGTCAAAGTTGAGATAATTGTGTGGTGCTTTTTTTAAATCTCTTGTAGAGACATATAACGATTCAGAGCTGTGACGCATTACCTCAGCTGCAACAAGTGTTGCAGTAATTACCACTGCCTTTTTTTACTTGGCCAGCCAACCCGATATCACGCCGAGGCGTGAAATAGACACGCCGGTCCACTCGCGGATGCGTGTCGGTGTCACGCTTTGCCTCCTCCAGGCGTGTACATGACACGCGCGCGTCTACGTAGAATACCGGCAGGGGGCGATCGTTTCCTCAACGCCAACAACTCTCCGCGCACCAAAGAGGAAGCGATACCGTTGTCGTCGCGTTGCACGTTCGTGCGGGCGGGATGCCGGCCAATTTCGCCGGTTACTTTCACTTGTGACCATATGTGACAAATAAAGGTTCATTATAGTGCTGCTTTCATGAAGAAATCCTAACGTTGCTGTAGCCTAACGTTGTTGTGTGTGTGTGTGTGTGTGGGCTGTCGAGTATCTTGTGCTGATGTAAATAAATTATTTATATATTATATATATATATAATTTTATTTATTTAAAAAGTGTATTTATGTACAAAAATATATATAATTTTATTTATTTAAAGTGTATTTATGTACAAAAATATATATCCTGCTAACCGGAACTGGAGAACGCGATATATCGCTTCCTCTTTGGTGCGCGGACAGTTGTTGGCGTTGAGGAAACGATCGCCCCCTGCCGGTATTCTACACGCCTAGAGGAGGCAAAGCGTGAAATAGACACGCATCCGCGAGTGGACCGGCGTGTCTATTTCACGCCTCGGCGTGATACCGGGTTGGTTAAAACGAGACATTAGGGGTTCAAAGTTGAAACGATTCGCTTGTGTAACCTAATAGCGAGAAGCGCACACACAATCTGTGCTCACCATTAGGGTGCGTGTGGCACTCATAAATGCAGTTACAGATTTCTTACAGTTTCTTAACCATTTCTTCAATTTTGCCTTTGACACGTTGTGTCCGGTGTGATCACTGGCCTTATGTAAACAAAGACATTCTCACGCTTCAGATTCGAAGGAGTTAAGCAGAAGATTTTCAGTAAATTAAGATTAGAATTTAATTTCCTTACACAGCGCTATCGGCTATAGAAGATTGGAAGCACAGATTTTCCCTAAAATGTCATCTGGTGTGACCGTAAGATTTGTTTTCATTGGAAAAACTGGAATGGGCAAACCCATTTAATTAGAAGCGGGACATTTCCACATTCATTTGGCCATATCGAGTATCATGAGCATACAGAAGATGGATCTCTTCTTTGAGCTGAGCAGAACCACAATTGTGACAATTCCCACCAGACCGAACCAATCAAACCACAACACTGCAGATCATCTGAAAGGTGAGAGATAAAGTTATCCAACCTCTATCATATTTCATACCCATGTGAAAAACTAACTGCCCCCTTAAACAACTGGTTGTGCCACCTTTAGCAGCAACAACTGCAACCCAACGTGTCCGATAACTGGAGATCAGTCTTTCCCAACACTGTGGGGGAATTTTGTCCCTCTCTTCTTTGCAGAACTGCTTTAGTTCAGCCACACTGGAGGGTTTGAGCATGAACTGCCCATCTAAGGTCCTGTCACAGCATCTCAATCTCATCTCATGGGTTCAAGTCAGGACTTTGACTAGGCCACTCCAACACTTTCATTGTGCTTCTTTTGAGTCATTCAGAGGTGGAATTACTCCTATGCTTTGGATCATTGTCTTGCTGCATATTCCAGTTGAGCTTCATCTCACGGACTGATGACCGGACGTTCAACTTTAGGATTTTCTGGTAGAGCAGAATTCATGTTTCAAGTTATTGCAATTCTTGAAGCAGCAGATCATCCCCACCTCATCACACCACCACCATCATGCTTGACCGTATGTTGATGCTCTTTGTGGAATTCTGTGTTTGATTTACGCCAGATGTAACGGGACCCCTGTCTTCAAAACAGTTCCACTTTCAACTCCTCAGTCCACAGAACATTCTCCCAAAAGCTTTGAGGATCATCAAGGTGTGTTTTGACAAATTCAGACAAGAGAGGCCTGCAGTTCCTTGGATTTTGTCCTTGGATTGTTTGTGACATTCAGTATGAGTGGTCGTTGTGCTCATGGAGGACTTTTGGAAGGTCGGCCACTTCTGGGGAGGTTCACTACTGTGCCAAGTTTTCTCCATTTGGAGATAATGACTCTCACTGTGGTCCTTTGGAGTCCCAGAGTCTTTGAAACAGCTGATGTATATTAATCGCTTTTTTTCCTCATCGTTTCTGGAATTTCTTTCAACCTTGGCGCAGTGTGCTACTGGGTGAGACATTTTAGCCGACTTCATGCTGGTGAAAAAGTTATTTAGGTGTTGCTTTGATTGAACAGGGCTGGCAGTAATCAAGTCTGGGTGGGTCTAGTCCAGCTGAACCCCATCACGAATTCAGTTTCATAGATTTAGGGATTTTGTAACTAAGGGGGCAATGAGATGTACACAAAAAGAGAAAAAATCTGGATGGGGGCAAATACTTTTCCACAGCACTTTATTTGGCATTTTGTGTTTCACAGAAGTCATACAGGTTTGGAATGTCATGAGGGTGAGTAAATGATGACCATTTTCATTTTGGGATGAAGGTGAGTACATATTCTGCTCATGTGACACAATTTGAGATTTTGAAGCTACACACAACAATGATAATGGCTTGTTGACAAATGGATGAATGACTAAAATATTTCTGGTACATGTAAATTATATATATTTTTATATAAATCTAAAAATAAAAATCTATATGAATGATTTGTAACAATTAAAAATGTTTTAAAGCTGTCCGTTATATTTTGTAAGATAATTGTTTCGACCACCTGTTTGTCCAAATGCTGGAAACCTGTTGGAAACAATCTTTAGTTTTGCTGTTCACTTTGGTTCCACTAATAACCTCTAATGAAAGCATTGAGCTCATAGAAGATGGAACTCTTCCCTGGAACCTCATGTGCTCAACCAGGAAGACAAGAGTGGCAATGCCCACCAGACCCGACAGTACCAACCGAACCTCAACACCACCACAATACTGTTGACAATCTGAAAGATAAAGACAGAAATATTGACATGAAACTGTTTGTTTAGAAGTTGCACCAATGTCATTGTGGTAAGAAGAGGCTTTATTAGTTCCCGTACCTTCATATTGTGGGCAGAAGTCTTTAATTTGAAGGTAGATGGTCTTATTGCTGACTGGATTTGCAGCTGTGCAGCTGTAGTTCTCTGCATCATTATAATGGAGGTGTAACGGTAGACTGAGGTTGATGCTGAGATCTGAACTTCTGGTCTGATTCAACATTTCACCACCTTTATACCACAAGATGAGCACGTCTCGATCATTCCTTACAGAGCAGAGCACAGAGCAGAATTCCTCCATCTCTTGAGATGTACCTGGTGGACACCCATTTTGAAAGTTCATAGATAACTTAAAATTTCACAGATCGGGCACATTTACATCAGGCACTTAATGGAGTTTGACTCCCCCTTCAAAAACAAGTTTAATCCAACAATCCATATAATCTTGCTTGGATGCAGATAGCAAAATAATAGACTTACCAAAGGGAGAGAACGCTTCCCATATTTTTTGTTGTTGAAGTCAAAGTCAGTGTGTCCAAATCAAAGTCTGGTATTTTGCCAAAATTGTACCTCTTACTCGATAATATGGATAATGCTATTTCAATGTCTGGCCCATGTTAGGCTAGTAAATCACAACATTTGACATTTTCCTATTAGGCTTTTGTCACATTGATCATTTCAACTTGATCTCTTAAAAATTAAATGTCAGTGTAGGTACATTTTAAAAAATTATTACACATTTCATGGCAAATCCGATGTGTGTGGCACTAAATGTTTTTTTTATTAATTTCTCCCAAACCGATATGGTTAATGCTCTATAGTTTAAATCTACAAAACCTGTGTCCCTATCCAAAACCTTAAACCTAATCGATTAAAACTACTTCTATGACACTTTTGGCTCAAGTGTCGCTCGTGTGATCTTGAGGACTCTTCCATCACAAGTGCAACATTTTATCAGTTGAGCCACCACACATCAGTCCCACCAAGGGCGGACTGGGAAGAAAAATTGACCCGGGATTTTACATAGAAACCGTCCCAAAAGTTGTTGAGTCCAATTGAGGGGAAAAAGCATCTGCTTAATGAATCGATTTAAGGATGAGGGGTGACTCACCCCGAGTTTGGTTTGCACCAACCAATAATCTCCTCTTGATGGCAGGTATAGAAACAGGTACTTGAAGACAAGAAAAAAGATTGCCATTGTCTATAAGATGACAATTTATGGGACAAAACCTTAAATGATCCTGACATTTATTCATAGTAATCTATGAATATGATATTTGTCCATTGATGGTGAGAGTCACTTCATAAAGTCCAGATTCACTGGTGCTGATGTTGTAAATGGTCAGTGATCCAGGTGCAGTCTGTCAGTGAGTTTCTCCTCATAAAAGGGTGCAGACCCTTGATACACCTGTGCAATACGGATAGTTCGTTCTTCACTTCCAAACTGCCACATTGCTTCATCAAGACTCATAAGTTCACTCTTTTGACCTTTTGTTTGCAAGGTCAGTCCTTCTCCCTCCATCACTATCTTTAACTCATCCCATTTACCATTCACTACATCTGAAACCATATTAAAATGGGTTAAATAGTGGTTATTAGTGGCAAAATAAGATTCAACTACATTCAACCAACTGAACTACAGCATTAGTCCAATGCATTAAGACATTTGAGGTGAGGTCTTAAAAGAGATGTGTCTGAACTATCCCTTTATCACCAAGTCTTAAAAAAAAATAGAAACAAAAGGAAAGACAATAAAAGTTGTCTTGTTTGGTGTGCAATACTTGCGAACTGCTTATCTCTGCTGGAAAATCCAGCTTAAACTGGTAGCTAGGTTTTGGAACATGGCAGCTGGTCCAAGCTGGCCATGAGCTGGTCCAAGCTGGCCATGAGCTGGTCCAAGCTGGTCGACCAGCTACCATATTCCAAAACAAAAAGCTTGACCACTTTGAGCTGGTATGACAAGCTGGTAGCTTGTCTAAGCTGGTGTCCCAGCTGATGACCATCTTGGACCAGCTCATGACCAGCTAGAAATAAGCTACCATGATCCAAAACACAGTTACAATCTTAAAATGGATTTTCCATGAGGGATTCCAGTTTTAAATAGTATGTGACGCAGTCTGCAGCAATACAAAGTCCAAATAATAGAATGCACATGCCAGTGGCATACAGGTATGATCTAATAAATAAATATGCTTATTTGGCCATTTAATTCCCATTTTGTGAAAAAAATGTCTTGTCCCAGACTTATGCAACTTGGACGCTGCCACTTGGTTCTGGGTGCATGCCTTTTTTTGATCAAATCACTAGAACCGTAAATGTTCAGTAGTAACTATCCTGATTTGTGACAGAATGTGTCAGAAAGGGATTTCATGCTTCACGAGAGCCCTCTAAATTGGTCAACTGTTGTTAAACTGTTGTTGTTTAACATGGCCAAAGGAGAAAAGTGCTTTTGTGCCCGCACAACGGTGTAGTTACGTTATCTACAAGCAGGGGTCACTGATGCAGCTGAACAGCCAAATCCTGACCCCTTGTTAAGTCATGCCCAATTTTTAAGATCGGTTCAATCTCCAGTCAAGTCCAGCCCTACATTTACTTTGTTGAATACTAAACATAATGAGAATACATCCCATAACAGAAGTAACATGGTTTGTGAATGCCGTTTTGTGACTTTAAAGCACTTAATAATTGTTGTAAAAAGACCAGTTCCCTTGCTTTTAAATGGTGCTGAGGTGGACACCATCAACAACAGCTTCAAGTTCCTGAGGGTTCACAACACGGGACCTTTCTAGGAACCAGAACAACACCTCCTTCATGAAGAAGCCCCAACAAAGATCAGAATGAGCAGCTTAAGTCGACAGATATGAGGTACAGAGTGTCTTTACATACATCACCACCATGTTGCTTTACTAGGAAGGCCCAACAGTGAGTAAACGGCTTTTTCCACAGGGAATCGAATAACTCAACACTGTGTCCCTCCAACAATACCTAAACTGGTATTTTGCCACAACTCTGGAGGTATGCTTGGGGTCATTGTCCATTTGGAAGACCCATTTGATGTTTTGAGATGTTGCTTCAATATATCCACATAAGTGTCCTTCCTCATGATGTCATCTATTTTGGGAAGTGCACCAGTCCCTCCTGCAGCAAAGCACCCCCACAACATGATGCTGCACCCCCACAACATGATGCTGCACCCCCATGCTTCATGGTTGGGATGGTGTTCTTCGGCTTGCAAGCCTCACCCTTTTCCCTCCAAACATAACGATGGTCATTATGGCCAAACAGTTTCATCAGACCAGAGGACATTTCCCCAAAAAGATCTTTGTCCCCCTGTGCACATGCAAACTGTAGTCTGGCTTTTTATGGTGGTTTTAGAGCAGTGGCTTCTTCCTTGCTGAGCAGCCTTTCAGGTTATGTCGATATAGGACTTGTTTTACTGTGGATATAGATACTTGTCTACCTGTTTCCTCCAACATCTTCACAAGGTCCTTTGCTGTTGTTCTGGGATTGATTTACACTTTTCGCACCAAACTAGAGAAAAACGGACTCGAATGGTGCCAAACAAACGAAAATAAGCAAAAGTCCACTGACTACTTGAAAACCTCTAAACTACCAAGAAAAAGACAAAAGATCTTCAGCATCCAAGACGCCCTAATTAAACTCTTCTTCCTAGCCAAACGTACAGAGGGTGGCACTCACTTCTAACCTAGTGTTTATATATAATCGTAAAAACCTACGTGTGCCCAATGTACGTCACGTGACCACTTTACCTGTCCGTTTTCCGTAGTATCACGATAACAAACAGAATGATTCAATCAGGGAAGCACAACTAGCGAAGGCCAATCGGGGAAAAACAAAACAGACGTCACCAAGTCACAAGAACAGAAATTAGGTAAATTAGTACAAAAGATTAAACAACGTATAACACTATCTGTCTAGTGGGCTCAGGTGGTAGAGCGGGTAGGCCACTAATCTCAAGGTTGGCGGTTTGATTCCCGGCCCACATGACTCCACATGCCGAAGTGTCCTTGGGCAAGACACTGAACACAAAGTTGCTCCCGATGGCAGGCTAGCACCTTGCATAGCAGCTCTGCCACCATTGGTGTAGTGTGTGTGTGTGTGTGTGTGTGTGTGTGTGTGTATAAAGTGCTTTGAAAACCACTAAGGTTAAAAAATAGTTTTATAAATAACACTATAACATATAATGCAGACCATTATGTAGAATCACTGTTAACGTCAGGAGTCATTGTGTTCCTGTAGTAATATGATAGGCTGTGTTGATATACTGTGTTGATATGTTGATATAAAGATATAACATAAAAAAAAAAGAAAAAAAAAAGCGCTATATAAGTGCAGACCATTTACCATTTTAACCTTAGAGGTTACCAAAGCACTTTACAGTGGTGTCTGTGTGAATGTGTGTGTGAATGAGACACAATGACAGCAGAGCTGCCATGCAAGGCGCAATTAGGAGCAAATTGGGGTTCAGTGTCTTGCCCAAGGCCACTTTGGCATGTGGAGTCGTGTGGGCCTGGAATCAAACCACCAACCCTGCGAGCAACTGACCCGCTCTACCACCTGAGCCGCAGCTGCCCTAAAAAAGTGCATAATGTTTTATTAAAACCAGGCTATAAAGAAATTCCCCTCCGTCTGATCACAACCCCCATCACATCAACCATTTTCAGCCCATGCAAAACATTTTTTGATTTCACACATATATGAGGTGGCACTGTCATGGAAATTGTCCACCTGGAATTCACACACAGGACACAGCGCAGTCTTTTCCTCAGTTTTATAGGTACCACCCGATTGGGGGGGGGGGAGAAGCTCCCATGTCTTCTATCCCCCCTTACACTTATGACAGGTAAATGGTCTGTACTTAAATAGCACCTTTTTAACCTTAGCACATAAAGCAAGCCCACACCTATTATATGGCTTCTGAACACATGGATTTAAACACTTGAGTCTTATGGATTACATTTATGCTGCCTTTATTTGGTTTTTGAAGTCTCACAAAGTCATACACATCTAGGATGGCATGAGGGTGAGTAAATGATCAGAGAATGTTCAATTTTGGGTGAACTGTCCCTTTAAATTAGTTGCCTGTGAGGAGCACAAGAGGAAAGTGCAGTAGTTCAGTAATATACAGTATATATACCTCAATATATAGGCTCAATTTACCTGTAACCCAGGCTTTATTATAATTTGTTTTCTAAAAATCCTTACAGTTGATAGGAAACATCATACATATATATATATATATATATATGATTCGGTACATAGATTTTACTTCTAAATGACTAGAAAACCACAAGAAAAAGCATATAAAAAAGTTTTTTTTGGTTTGCATACATGTGGAGGATCATCGGTTTTATCTGGACAACTGGTTGCCCTAGATTTCATGATCTGCTGTAATTGTGTTCGTGTTTTGACTTGTAGAGGATGTATGAGACATTGAAGAATATACAGACATTTGAGACGGAGATGCCGAAATGTCAAATATCTTTTTATTTATCATGTGACATTTTCATAGCATAAAGTATGATTTCCTGTGTCACTTTGGGCTGTCATAACTGTTATTCTTATAGACCAAGTATGAAGAAATTTAATTATTTTTCTTCCTCACAAAAGTACACCACAATTTTCTATGTGGGATTAATAAAATCTCTGTCTTTCTGTCTCTATCTAAATGCAAAATGTAAATGGTCATCATGAGCTTTTGTTATGTGTACATTTATTTATGTCAAGTGAATTCTGTACACATATGCACTTTTCTGTAGCTGGTGCCCTATTCAAGGACGAGCATTTCTGTAGCTGGTGCCCTATTCAAGGATGCGCATTTCTGTAGATGGTGCCCCATTCAAGGACGCGCATTTCTGTAGTTAGTGACTGTGGCACGGTGGAGGGCGGGGCCGGGTCGTGACTCAACATGCCCGGTCCTGTATTAGGCTAATCAAGCCTCCGAGAGGGTTAAAGGCCGACCGTGGAGGACGTGCGTGAGAGCGATATCGTTCACGAACATGTCCGTCGTCCAATGTGTTTGTCTTTAAAGTTCTTCATTAAAACTATCATTTATATGTCAAGCCGGTTTCTCGCCTCTTCCTTGCCCGTGAGCATGAACTGTTTTACAGTGACCTATTCAATGATGCACATGTCTGTAGTTAGTGTCCTATTCAAGGATTTACCAGGCAGTGAGTTTAAAGAAATAGTTCACCCATGAATAAAAATACTGTCATCATTTGTCACCCATGGTTCCTATATTGACATAGTTTAACATATTTGCATTTATTAATCTCTGAAATCAGTATGTATTTATTTTTAGCTTGCCATTATTGTGGTAACGTATTGTCATGTAAAGCAGTTTCATATAGATCAGACCTCACTGAAAGAATGTCACTGCAGAACTTGTACCACTAGACCACTTCCTGCTCAACCATTTCATTTAAAACACTCACATTTCTTTGAATGCCAGTGAAATGTACGATTGAATGTCCTTTGACACACCGGTCTCATTGAACTCATCAGCTTGTTAGTACAATGCTCCAAAAGAGCAGGAAGCCCCTGATGGAAGATGATGAAATGAAACTATGTTTCAGGGAAAAACACTATACATTTATTTTGCGACATGTAACAACAACAGCGAGAAACAGACCAATGAAGAAGGGAACAAGAAGGTGTTCGAGCTACACAAACAAATATTAACAGAATGACAAAGTGACTGTTGATGCCCCCCATTCAATGGTTTAGAGCTTAAGTCATTTAGTCTAATAATAAAGTTGAATCATGTAATGCTTCTCAGATTCATACAATCTTATGAAATGCATCTTATTGCAGAAATTACTGGACACATTATTTGTTCTCCATCCAAAAATTGGCCCCATTCACTTCCATTGTAGTGCCTCACTGTAACATCCATTTTTGCTTTTTTAAAAGTAGGGACGAGTCAAAATTATCATCATTATTATTGTTGTGTGGTAATAAACATTTCTAATGTTGTTGATTGAGCTTAACTTGTATTGAAGCCGAAATATTCCTATTAAACTCCTTTAAGAATATTTTAGCAACTCAGTGGTGCAAGTAAAGGCGTTTTGTTTAATATTAACTTTTATTCGGTGAAAAAGTTAATATTAACTTAAGTTAATACTTTTATCTGTATTGTTTACATTTAATAGATCACATGATAAGTACCTACAGTACAATTCTGACTATGTGTCAAAGAACAGAGGTTTAAGAGCTATTGAAAAAACAAACACCAAATAAATGTTCACCGGTCCATTAAGTTGCAATTGTGAATTTGAGATGATCAATTATAATTCTGCCTATCATTGATTAAACTCCCTGTAACCTGCTTCAATGTCAAAGCGATTGTTTGTGACACCTCATTTAAGTCCAATCGGCACATCAGAAGAGGGATTTCTTTCATGAACTGAGCAGCACCTCATGTGCCACACGTGCTCCAGAAGAAACACAACCGTCGCGATTCCCACCAGACCGGACAGAACCAAGCGAACCACAACCTCAGTGGAACCGCAGTACTCCATACAGTCTGAAAGTTAAATGGCATATAGAGTTAAACATACATCGACAGATGCCTTTGTGGAGGTATGAATGTTGCATAGTGGTAATTGTGGCAGGAAAAGTCTATTTACTTTCATCATGAGGACAGAGCTCTCGGTTTTGAAGATGGGTGGTGCTGTTGCTCGTCTGTGAGGTACCTGGTAGTGGTAAACAACAGTTTGTAAGGTTAAATGTCAAGGCAGTCTTTATTCTGCCAGTCATCTAAACAAGCTCTTGTCAGTTAAACAGGGCTGAGTGAATACAATGACAACCGTGACGGAGAGGTCCGGCGACCTTGGCGTGTGCACGTGTTAAATTTGTACAGAGATGCTTTCACTACTAAAGAACTAAATTGTGCCAAAAAATGGCCAAAAGAAATGACTAAAACAGCAACTGCGACCCGGCCACCCCCTAGCTCCGCCACTGCCAGCCCACAGTCCCACTTACATGTGTTCATCTTATGTATATAAGCTTTGTACATAGAAGACGTTTTAGAAGTGAACAGGACTCACCTTCTAATTAGTGCACACTAATCAATGAACTGGTCTTGGGGGTAGGTACAATGATGGGTGCTTTAGGACAAGATAAAACATATACATCATATTTCATATTCACATTTTTTACTTTCTAATTGTTTGTAAAGAACTTATACTCTTTTGTTTGACCGTAGTACATTAAGGACACTTTATAATATATCATTACTAGATATTTACATTTTCTGGACAAAAATCCCATTTAAATGGTTGCCCATGCAAAATTCGACACCATGTTGTTCGGATGCTCCAGGTGATTTCTAGGGCATTGCTATGCAGTTCTACATTTCTGAGTGGTTTTAAGTGTGGTATTGCCATCTTAGCTTGTTCGGGTGGTTATTGAGGGATTGCAAAGGTGTTGCTAAATGGTTGCTTTCTGGCTCAAGTTACCACCCATCCCAGATTCGCTAGAGACAACAATACTTACCATATACATCAACTTTGTACTTCCTCTCTGAGATGTGTCTGTTCATATTAATAAATACATCATAAAGTCCAGATTCATCAATCCTGATGTCTGAGATAGTTAGACTTCCAGTCTGGTGGTCCAGCTGTGCTCTACCGCTGAATCTCTCATGATAATTGCTGTAAATTTTCCCATGATACAGCTGGGCAACACGAGTGTTTAGACTGGCACTTTTAACTGACCACAGTACTTGAACGTTTTCCTCTAGATCAGTAACTCCTGAATGTAGTCTCAGGACATCACCCTCCATCACTTGAACTGTTCCAACATCACCTGCCTCTCCACCCACTAGAACAATATGAAAAAGGTTAGATATTTTTAGCAAAATAAAACTGAATCAATTTCAAGTTCTTGCATGTATCCACTTTCAGAGCACATGCACAAAGAAAACAGCGCAACAGGGGCACAGAATATTACTTGTATTTGGTATCACGGTACTACAGAAAGCCTTTTCATGCCTTTCGATGATTACTGACAACTGTGCCTGTGCCTGACATTTTCATGTTTAGCTCGACGTTATGCAGAGACCACAAAAGAAACATCCGACACTGAGTGAGGAAATGGTCACAAACATGCTTGTTTTGTACCTGCGTTGTGTTATGCACATGTGATGACAACATAGGCTGTACATTTACTTCATAGGGAAATTGCTACATTTTTACGCTAACGTTAAACCTTTAAAGACAGTCCCACCGTGAGGTTGTTAATCGATGGTATATGCTTCTGTTGAAGCCATCAGTCCACATTATTTAAACTTCA
The DNA here is from genome assembly GCA_032164185.1 of Moxostoma hubbsi. Classification (NCBI taxonomy): domain Eukaryota; kingdom Metazoa; phylum Chordata; class Actinopteri; order Cypriniformes; family Catostomidae; genus Moxostoma; species Moxostoma hubbsi. The sequence continues at coordinate 48,956,459 of JAVLUX010000001.1, forward strand.
TTACTTAAAATAATGTTTAATAGCAGAATTCCTGGTAAGGAACTACACTACCCATGATCCTGAAGACAAAAGTCCACCAAACAGAGAATCGCAGCCAACAAAGTGCAGCAAAAGAGCTCTGCAGTGACCGCCCACACTCATAATGCCACTCAAACTACTTATTTGTATATATCTGAATATTCTGTAATAAATGTCATTTATATATTTTGTTTCTATATTTATAATCAACAATCTAAAAATCATTAGTTTTACATTTTTCCATTGTTTTCTATTCGATTACGTCATTCACAATGCTTCATGGGATTGTTGTTCATTCCCTCATTGAAGATGTTAAAGACACAGTCTTGTACCTTTTGTCTGAAGGACTTTATTTGCATAAAGGATTTTTGGAAATCCCAATGGAAGAAATACTTCCGCAATCAGAACGGCTGAAGAGTGGGTGGGCACTTATTGTGCTCCATAGCTTCAAATTTACTTTACAGAAGTTAATCATGTCAGTTTAACAAGGTCCATTTCTAACATTTGTTAGTTTTCAGTTTCAACTGTTTTCTTGTTTTTTTATGGCAGGACCTTTTATTAATATAATGTTTTTCAAAAGTACTTTTGCTATTTTCAGAACGGCGCAATTGTGTTTGCTTAGTTTTCAGCAACATTATTATATTAAACACATGAAGTGTTGCTTCTGAATCCTTTAATTTTAAACTTTAAACACTTACATGACAGCATACAGCCTTGACTACCAACTGAACCAACAACCACTAACAATAGTCCGTTTCCAGAGAGAAAAGATTCAAATTAAAATATCTTACCCTTCACATTGATGAAGAACAAATTGAATATCCACATGCTGGCAAACATTTTAAACAGGTTTAATATATTATTCTGAGCCGGCCTCTTGATGATTCACCTGGAGCCAGTCCTCAAATGAACTAAAGATCTTCTGTCTTTCTATTTCTTTCATTAGGAAGTGACACTGACTGTGACGTCAGTTTCTGTACATCCCACCAGAGGGCACCAAAATACTCTCAACAAGCAATCACAGCTTTTCTCTTGTTCTAGCCTTTCTGTGATGTACAGATCTTCTGTTTCTATCATTTATGTGCACTAAATGTCACTAATCAACCACAACATTAAAACCACTGACAGATGAATTGAAAATTTCACTCACAACAGTCTCTAGAATTTACTCTGAATGGTGCCAAATACAAAAAACATCCAGTGAGCGTCAGTTCTGTGGACGGGAAACACCTTATTGATGGTCATCGGAGAACGGCCAGACTGATGCAAATGGAAAACATCTACGGTAACTCAGATAACCGCTCTGAACCATGTTGCTGAGAAGAATATCATCTCTGAATGCTGTTTGGAAAAGTTTGGAATAATGAACAAGTTCTGCTGTTTCGGAAAGAAATTGGTGCTTTAATTCACCAAAGTGGCTTTCAGCTGATCACAAAGTGTAGTCAGGACATTACTGATGTAAAAAACAGCACCATCACTATTTGAAAAAAGTCATTTTTGATCAAAACTAGACCAGCAGCATCACTCCAACACCTTATCCTTGAGTAATCATGCGAAATTGATAATTTGGTGCTAGAAAATCACTTGCCATTATATCAAACACTGCTGAAAGATATTTGGTTCATTAAATGAAGCTGAACATTGTGTTTGTTTCTGAGTTGCCACAGTATGCAATAGACTGGCATGTCTTAAGGTCAATATTAGGTAAAACAAATGGCAAAATAAGAAACAGCTTTCTCTATAAACTCATCAGTCAATCACTGTTTTGAGGAATGAAGGCGATACAATGCTTGAAATTGCCAAAGAACTGAAGAATTCATACAAATGTGTAACTACAGTCTTCAAAGACAAAGCACAACTGTCTCTAACAAGGACAGAAAGAGATGTGGAAGACCAGATGTACAACTAAACAAGAGGAGAAGTACATCAGAGTCTCTAGTTTGAGAAATAGACGCCTCACATGTCCTCCGCTGACAGCTTCATTGAATTCTACCCGCTCAACACCAGTTTCATGTACAACAGTAAAGAGAAGACTCAGGGGGACTTATGGGAAGAATTGCAAAGAAAAAGACACTTTTGAAACAGAAAACAAAAAGAAAAGGTTCGAGTGGGCAAATAAACACAGATATCAGACAACAGATAATTGGAAAAGAGTGTTACGGATAGAGATGCACCGATCGACCGGCCAGGGACCGGAATCAGCCGATTTTCCGCATGCTCGGCCCGGACCGGTGACCGGCCAGTCAGTCTCACGTCTTTCCGATTCCGAGCCGGTCCGTTTTGTTGCCAGCAGCGCAGGCAATATCGTCACAGCCGCATGGAAACATGACATTGGCGTGGAAGATCTTCACGGTGAGTGAAAAATACATAAAGTTCGCAATGTGTAATATTTGTAAGGCTAAAGTAAACCGTGGGGGAACCACCACGATAACGTTCAGAACAACAAACCTAATTAGACACTTAAAACACCCTCACCCAGCTGAAAATACTGCTTTTAAAAAAGAAGCTAAAAAAGTTAAGCGGCTAAAGCTAGCCAGAGCTCAGAGCAGCCAGAAGTCAGCATCCTCTCCTATCTTTCCTTGGTATGAGCAGCGAAAAGACCAAAGGAATTACGAGGAAAATTATGGAATTCATGGTCCTGGATGACCAGCTGTTCTCCATAGTGGATCTGGCAACAGGACAACCTGGGAATAATATATTGATGTGAATATTTATATAACGTGGTTTGGGCCATACAAATTATAGGAGACTCCCGGGAAAAACGGGGGTGAGTGACGACAGGTGTGGTTACAAGCCGATCTCGAAGCAGCGATCAGTTTTACATCTGATATTTGGTATCTAACGTCGTTTAATGTCAATGTTGGGCGTATTGGACACTTCAGTTTTGTTCATAGGCTTGTAATATTTGAAATTGTTTTGTTAGACGAGTAAAAAATAGAAAAAGGTCCATTTATAAAAATAGTGGAAAATGACATCTGTTTTGTTATATAAAGCAACTCATTTGCAGTTAATTGTTATTTCTAGCTGTTTCCAGTCACAGAGCACTTTATATATCAGAAGTCAGAGAAGATCCTGTAACTTTGTTTGGGGGAAATTGTAATGTTTAATCATTTATTTTATTATGAAAATTACATTTTGCATTGAAGGTAGATTTTATTTGTCTATGCGGTCAATAATAGTTCTTAGAAAGAAAATCGGAATTGGAAAAATCGGTATCGGCCAAGAAAATTGCAATCAGTGCATCTCTAGCCAAAACATGCAAAAAACTAGGTTCATAACTTTCATGATTTAACATGATTTACACACACAAACAATAACTGAACTGTATAAGAAATGTACAATAATTCACACACATACCTTCGTAATGAACTGCAACTCGATCATGACCAACTACATGTATGCACAGTGGTATTATCTGCAGCACACTCAATAGAGAGAAGGGGATCATGTCCTTTCTTCTGTATTGTCTGATGCTTCTGTGCAGGTTTAACAGACACACACCATTTACATATATCAGCAAAAAGTAAATAACTAATTACACACACTGCCCACACTTGCTAAAATTGGCCAAAGGCAACAGGTGGTGTCCACATGTTAATGCCAATAATGAAATGAATCGGTTGTAATAGACAGTGTTAACATTAGCTGAGATAAAACTGAAAATGCTTCGCTGAACCACAAATAATATGTATTTAAATTCTCGGGTTTGTGATGCTGACGTTAACATATGCACGATTAAACATTCAGGGACTCTAAAATAGCTAACATTAATATTCATGTCGCGATATGTCTAAGGAAACATTTTACACACGTCTCAAAGTTCAGTTTATCTTTAAAGCGCAGTGTTTACATACTGCCATTACGTCGAATTGCCTGTGACTGTCCGCCATGTTTCCAAGTGGTGCCGTGCGCGTGCGCACACTGAACATGCTTACGTGCTTACGTGCAGCTAAACGTAAGCTCAACCCATGTGCTCTGCAGGTGAGCAGTCTCTGCTCTTTTTGGCACCATACAGCAGCGCTCTCTGACAGAACAGGTCGTTGCGGATAACACTGCGGTGATAAGAAACACTGTTATGATGCGATCTCATTTCAGTGTCCTTTTGCTGATCTTTCTCTTGAAAGCAGGTAAGACTTTTATTCAATATAATGGCGACTTGTATTTTGGCTAACCACGTGCAGCGACTAAGCTAGTTTGAAGCTGCGCGGTAAAAAGTTCCGAAATTTCACGTGTTGTTTTTTTTTTTTATCCACAATGACACTTTAAAACACTCACTAAGCCTACAAACGCCGGCCTGATGGGTGTAATCGGTGTAAGATTTGTTGTGTGTGTGGTCGCGGTCAGGACACCAAAGTTTTAGGCCGCTCTTGGGCGCGGTTTGGAGGTGATGTCACTCGTCAATCAGTGATTTAAGATTCTCTGAAGATCACGCGAGGCGTTTACAAAATATGCAATAACGCAGAATGTTATATTTAGAAGGATGGAGGAAGATGCTGATTTATTTTGTTGAGTTTTATACATAAGGGGCCAGGGCAGAGACTCTTTAGCAAATGAATGGATGGACTAGATGCACAACTGCATGCTACAGGAAGTTGATGTCAGAAGTTTACATACACCTTAGCCTAATATATTTAAACTCAGTTTTTCCACAATTTCTGACATTTAATCATAGAAACATCCCTGTTTTAGGTCAGTTAGGATCACTACTTTATTTTAAGAATGTGAAATGTCAGAATAATAGTAGAGAGATTTATTTATTTCAGCTTTTATTTCTTTCATCACATTCCCAGTGGGTCTGAAGTTTACACAAACTTTGTTAGTATTTGGCAGCATTGCCTTTAAATTGATTAACTTGGGTCAAACATTTTGGGTTTCCTTCCACAAGCTTCTCACAATAAGTTGCTGGACTTTTGTCCCATTCCTCCAGTCAGATACTGGTGTAACTGTGTCGGGTTTGTAGCCCTCCTTGCTCAGATTGAGGTCAGGACTTTGTGATGTCACTCCAATATAGTGGTCGACCGATATGGGATTTTTAATGGCCGATGCCGATATTGAGAAAGCAATCTGGCCGATATGAGGCCGATACAATACATGTGAATACAGTAAATGCGAGACAAAGAATATTGGTGAAACTAAATGAACATTTATTGTACATATTTTTAATTGCAAAAACTATATTACATAAATATTATTTACTAATTAAGTAATTCAAATGTAAACAAATGAGGTAAGGTAACACTTCAATAAATACAGTTTTAGTGCAGCTTCTTGTCTGCTTAAACATTTAGCCATCTAGCAGAATGAAAACACACACAAAATAACATTTTAGATTAAACTGTTATGGGTAATTTGATTTTTCAGTCTCATAAACAATTACTGCAGGTTACAAATAACATTTATCATTAATTAACCAATCTAAACAATATTCATAAATTAATGACAAAATAGTATGTGCAATTCCATACATTTTATGTACAATACATAGTTAAATATACATCTCACATAGTTTATTTACACTATTTAAACAGGTTGTTTTACTTTAAATATATTTAAATAATAATGATTTATGTCTGTTTAGTTTTGCTTGTTTGTTTCTTTGAAACTTTGTAAGCCGTCACATGTATTTGCATGCTCGATTAGCATCAAATCCGAGCGGAACATATGAAAAGGTACAACACACAATATTACGCCAATCATGGATAATTAAATACAGCAGATAGAGATGGTGAATAACTTCATTCAGATTAAGGAATTTTTTTTTTCAAACGTATTATTACTTACCATACAGTTCTCATCCACCTCACGCGATCACTGATCTGGAGTGCACGCGACCCAGCTTTTCAGTCCGTGGGAAAACAGCGTCTTGTTTAAACGTAACCGAGAACAGCACGCGCGCATCTGAGGAACAGCCAGTCACAGGATTTTTGACTGTTTGTTAAATGTTTTCAGTTTTGTTTGAATTCGTTTATATCACATCTGTGACCCCCACTGGCACTACCGCTGGGCTGCGGATCTGACATCTCACGGTACTGTTTGAATAGACTTCGCTGCATGTAGCGTCAGGTTAGAAGGCGAATGCTGATTGGTCATTTACTGTGTCTGTCAGATGTCTGCTTCACTTCTGAGTGGCTTGTCTTATGGTGCTGGGCGGAGCAGAGCGAGTGTATTCAGTTCATTCATGCTCGCTCTGCTCGGGCCAGTGGAAAAAAGCGCTAATGCACTGTCACAACCTGTTGTTAAATATATCGGCCAAACGGAAATATTTATCGGCCGATATCTTAAAAAATTCCAAATGTCAAAAATAAATATTTATCGGCCTCGGCGATATATCGGTCGACCACTACTCCAATACCTCGACTTTGTTGTTCTTAAGCCATTTTGCCACAACTTTGGAGGTGTGCTTGGGGTCATTGTCCATTTGGAAGACCCATTTGCGTCCGAGCTTTAACTTCCTGGCTGATGTCTTGAGATGTTGCTTCAATATATCCACAAAATGTAAAAAATTGTATTTGATAGCAGAATTCATGGGAAACAACAACATTACATGGTCCAACAGCCAAAGATCCACCAATCAGAGAACTGTGGCCAATGAAAACTTGTGATAAATTTGCAAATGATGAAAAAGAAACAGTTCTTATTTGTGCGCCAATTAAAAATCATTATTTAAGACTTGGTAGAATCAGCTATATGCGAAATAAAGTCCAAATTACAAGCTTAAATGGACTCCTATTTTGTTCAGATCAAGCATGCGGTAATTAAATTATGTAATTTTTATATATATATATATATATATATATATATATATATATATATATATATATATATATATATATATATATATATACTGCTGGGAGTGTGCTCCACTAGCCCGGTTTAAGCTCCGTTCAATGAATCAATACATTTTTATCAATAAAATATATACATGTTAAAAAATGACCAAACCTGTCACTATATTAGGTACACCTGTACACCTTATTGGTGCAATTTTTATCTAATCAGCCAATCATGTGGCAGCAGTGTAATATATAACATCATGCAGATACGGGTCAGGTGCTTCAGTTAATGTTCACATCAACCATCAGAATGGGGAAAAAAGTGTGATCTCAGTGATTTGGACTGTTGGCATGATTGTTGGTGTCAGACGGGCTGGTTTGAGTATTTCTGGGATTTTCACACACAACAGTCTCTAGAGTTTTCTCAGAATGGTGCCAAAAACAAAAAAACATCCAGTGAGCGGCAGTTCTGTGGACTGAAATGCCTTATTGATGAGAGAGGTCAACAGAGAAAGGCCAGACTGTCAGAACAGAAAGTTGAGGCTGCAGTGGGTCTACATCTGTGTACCTCAGCAGAAACCCAGATATGTCTGATCAGGCAATGTTTTTCCAATCGTCTACTGTCCAGTTTTGGTGAGCCTGTGCCCACTGCAGACAGTAGTGGTACCCAAAGGGGGTCTTCTGCTGTTGTAGCCCATCCGCATCAATGTTTAATGTGTTGTAAGTTCAGAAATGCGTTTCTACATAGACCTGTTGTAACGTGGTCATTTGGGTTACTGTCACCTTCGTATCAGCTCGAACCAGTCTGGCCTTTCTCCTCTGACCTCTGTCATCAACAAGACCTTCCACCCACAGAACTGCCACTCACTGGTTGTTTTTTCGTGCCATTTTGTTTACATTAGAGACTGTTGTGTGTGAAAATCCCATCAGATCAGCAGTTACAGAAATACTCGAACCAGCCCGTCTGGCACCAACAATCATGCCACAGTCCAAATCACTGAGATCACACTTTTTTCCCCATTCTGATGGTTGATGTGAACATTAACTGAAGCTCCTGACCCATAACTGCATGATTTGATATATTACAATGCTACATCGCTAATTGAGAGCTATTTGAAACAAACATTTGTTTATTTGTTTAATATCACATACTATACATTTTTAAAGATCACTTGTTGTAGATAATGTTATTATTTTAAATGAAAGTGTGTGTGTGTGAGGGAGAATCTGTGTTACTCCTGCATAAGTCGTATTTACACCACATACATATTTTCCAGTTTGCATCTTTTGAGTGTTGACATCTGTTTTCTCTTATTTACAGGTATATTCACGTCCCCTTTGACTGGAACTGAGGATGTTGAGGAGGGATCAACGTTTAGCAAAACTGTCATTAAAACCTCTCAATTGGAAAAGCATGATCAAGTCATCGTCCGTTTTTACAGAAGCTTCAATGAGTCCGAGTTATGTGCGCAGTACTTCTGTTATAATGGGGAATGTGTGAGCCAGCTGGGAAATGTGGGGCATTTCCAAGTACAGGCAGATTCTTTGGTTCTGATCATGCCCAAAATCAACATCACGAACTCCGGCCTGTACATTGTCCTCCATAATGGAGATAGGAATGTCCTGAATTTCACTCTTGTTGTTAAAGGTTAGTATGTAACAGTAATAATTGTAATAGGATTACTGCACTAAGTATAATTCATGTGTTTTCATTAATTGTCTCTTTTCTTAACATGCTGTTCTGTTATAAAGGCCGGACTTCTGCAATGCCTGATTCCACAAAAGCAGCGCAAGAGATGCCGAACAACTCAAGTAATCAAAAACTTTACCAACTGATATTTGCTTGATGGGAAATTTATAATTAATAAATTAATAATTGATAAAATTGGGCTGTTGTGTAAATATGTGGACAGTCACTATTAAAGAATAAAAAGGCAATTGACACTTTTACTTCTATTCACTGACCAGTTGGTGTCTGAAACATCCACTTGAATTAAAGGGACAGTTCACCCAAAAAATGTAATTCTCTTATCATTTACTCACCCTCATGCCATCCCAGATGTGCATGACTTTCTTTCTTCAGCAGAACACAAGTGAAGATTTTTAGAAGAATATTTCAGCTCTACAGTGCAGGTGAATGGGTGCCAAACATTTGAAGCGCCAAAATGCGCTTAAATGAAGGATAAAAGTAATCCACACGACTCCAGTGGTTTAATCCATGTCTTCAGAAGTGATATGATAAGTGTGGATGAGAAACAGATCAATATTTAAGTCCGTTTTCACCATAAATTCTCCTCCCTGCCCAGTAGGTGGCGATATGCACGATGAATGTGAATCGCCAAAAACAAAACATGAGTGTAAAAGTGAAAGTAGAGAGCGATTATTTTAAAAAAAATTTTTAAAAATAATTATTTGATTATTGTACTGTTTCTCACCCAAACTAACCATATAACTTCAGAAGACATGGGTTAAACCACTGGAGTCTTATGGAGAACTTTTAAGTGCATTTTGGAGCTTCAAAATGTTGGCACCCAATCACTTGCATTATATGGACCTACAGAGCTGTAATATTCTCTTAAAAATCTTCACTTGTGTTCTGCTGAAGAAAGTCTTGCACATCTCGGATGGCGTGAGGATGAGTAAATGATAAGAGAACTTTTATTTTAGGAGGAATTATTAATTTAAGATAGCAACACAAGCTTATTTGTGTAGTATACAGTGTTGTTATCATTTACGAATGCTAAAACAAAAACTGTTTACTGAAATAAGAGGAACTGAGTAAAACTGGAATCCTTAATCCATGAAATAATTGCCCCTGAACATCGTCTGTTTATGAACGGCATGAAATTGCTTTTATTGGCCGATACAGTACATCAGTGCATCACATCATTGTGATGACACAATCATCTCGGGGTCAAACATTCTTCTGATTGCTTCAGCAGCCACTACATCTTTTACATCATCACAGAGACCGAGCCAGCTGAGGTACATATGAAGTGTAAGCTAATATACAGTTTGAAGTCATCTGTTGTTCTTGTCCCTTACAGCACGGGGAATACACATTGCAGTTGCTGTCCTAATCGTGCTGCTGGTCGTCGTCAGTGGTTTTATCTGCTGGAAGGCAAGTATTATAACTGTAAGAATGTAGCAAGCTACACTTTGATTTTGCATTAAGAGTTTTAATAATTTTCCCCCTGCATTATTTCACTTGTCGGATAATAAAACTGGGGAAAAGAATCCCATAAAGTTACACTGAAGGAGGGACCTATTTTAAAAGTTTTAAAGCACACTAAGGCTGCGCAATTAATCAAACTAATCGCAGTTACAATTACGGCTGCCACAATTATGTAATCGTGAAAACTGATGATTACAGCGTTCAATTAAAGTCTGCTGCTGTTGCATCAAGTAGTCACTGCGCTCATGTCGAAATGCAGATCTCAAACAGTGTAAACATGCAGTGAGTGACCGCAGATGTTGTAATGGGAGCGTTGGTCGTGTTGCTCGATTTCTGTAGAATTTATTACAAATATATGACAAATATGGCTGAATTTGAGGGGCTGCGCGATGTTAGCCAATCAGAACAGTGGACGTTTACATTGAAGTTTAAAGGAGCCGCTGAGGCCAAAACTGAGTGTTTCACTCGGATGGCCAGAGACGGGGTGGAAAATTATCATTTATTTCTAAACTATGACAGTTTTGGTGCAAAAAAAACTTTACGGACATTATCAGTGGACCTCAGGGATTATAACCAAATTATTTAAAAAAAAAAAACAATGCATGTGATGACCTCTTTTAATGAAGTAAACATATGAGAATCCATCAGTATTTCGGTAAACACGCAAACTTTTGGACTAAATGTTGTATTCGACATTGTTCACTAAAGCTCATTTTAATAACTCTGGCTTTGATGCTTTGATATGCTGACATAAATTAAGAAATTGCTCTCGCAGTAAAATATATATGGTGAAACTGTGGCTAAATATTAAAGCTGGTTGGTAATAACATGCAGTTAATGTAAACATTACCGACCGTGAGGCCGTCTGTGATGCTCCTGTGGAAAAGCATCATAAACATTTTCACACAAATGACAACAACAAAGTTTATCTATAACTTTATGAACTGCTGAACGTGAGTTTTTATTACATTGTGTAAAATAGGCAACAATATATAATGAAATGTTTTAACGTCCACACAATGTGTGGTCAAGACTCACTGATTTATTTTATATCATTTTTTGTGAATGTGTAGCAATGCATTCAGTTCATCAACAAAATGTCTCGTTACTTAAGATGGGTTAAAAAGAATATTACATTAACACTGAAATTGTTCATATATATTTAATTTACTATGTTTAAACAGAAGAGAAAGGCCTGCTGGACATGGGGAATGTGTAGAAGATCCAGAACAGAACAGTTGGACAAGGGCGAATATCTGGAAGATTCGGATCCAGGACGGAACGGCCTGCTGGACAAGGGCGAATGCCTGAAAGATCCAGAACGGAACGGCCTGCTGGACAAGGGCGAATGCCTGAAAGATCCAGAACGGAACGGCCTGCTGGACAAGGGCGAATGCCTGAAAGATCCAGAACGGAACGGCCTGCTGGACAAGGGCGAATGCCTGTAAGATCCAGGACGGAACGGCCTGCTGGACAAGGGCGAATGCCTGGAAGATCCAGAACGGAACGGCCTGCTGGACAAGGGCGAATGCCTGGAAGATCCAGAACGGAACGGCCTGCTGGACAAGGGCGAATGCCTGGAAGATTCGGATCTAGAACAGAACGGCCTGCTGGACCGGAGTACGAGTCCTCTGTGTTGACACTGAGCCAGAAGTGTCTTAAAAGCACCGCAATGTGACATTCTTGCTGTAGCGGTTGTTTCCCATCTCACATTTGTTTTATTTATTTGTATTTGTTTTAGGGTGGCGAAGTAGGGTCTCCTCATGCCAGGGCCGGCATGGGCAGAGTCTATAACATTAATGTGAAGAGGGAAAAACTGAAAAGCTAAAGTGTTAATTCAGCCAACCCTAAGGATAAGCACGGTTTAACATGATAACTAGTTTATTGTGAGTTAAACTTGATCTGTTACTTCCACTGATCCGGCACTTTTAGATTTGGGCACATGCTACGTGCTTATCACTGGCGTTAACGAGATTAACCCCTTATGTATCAAAATATGGTACCGAACGACATGACATTATTCCATACTCGATTGTTTGGAGGCAGTTCGGTCGGTGCCTAAACTATATCGAACTCGATACCCAGACCTACACTTGGACTGCCGCGATACGTGTTAGGAACCACCTTTTATCATTTTACCAAACAATAAGCGCTTTAACTATATTTCTATCTTTTTTTGCACATCTAGGCCTACACTTTTACATATGATCAGCACTTTCATGTACTTTAGTATTTTATGGATTGCTGCCATTTGAACTTTTTTACTGCTGGGAAGTTCAGTAGCCCCTTCTGGAGTTTCCACTGATAAGCTCGAGTAATCGCACTGAACACATTGAAGACGAAACACTTCACCAGCATGTTCGGTTGAGACCGACTCGTGTTTTATTTATTTTTAAGGTTTTCCAGATTCCCCTGTGATGCAAGATTAACTGGAAGCTTTAACCCTCTGTTTACCTCAAAGTTGTCATGGTCCTTTATTGATGTGTATTTATGTGTATTCATTGTGTTTAACTAGCTGACATAAGTGTTCTTTCTGATGGTGCTGTTTTGTGCCTTAATGTATTTCTTAATCCGAACTCTGCACTAACATTAATGAAACAGCTGCTTTTATTTGATGCTTTCTTGATTAATTTGAGTTTTTTGTTGGAGTCTGGTTATGCAGACGTCATTCAAGTATTTTCAGTGTGGTGTAGTCCTTTGAATTTTTGGGTATTTTCATGAAATTTGTTGTAACTTGATTTCAGTAGTTGTTTGTGTTCGCATTAATCTCAATTTGTTCTGTGTGTGTGTGTGCGCGTGCGCGCTCACGTTTTGTTTTCTTCTTTTTCTGTCCTTATTATAGATTATTTATTCATACTGTTTAAGTTTACCATTTTTGTCTCTGCTTTATATTTCTTGATACTTTTGTCATAGTACTACACCATCGCAATATTAAGCTCATATTGTGACGCAATAAGTGAGAAATATGCACAATCCAGATGTCAGAGTTTTACAGTATGTCAGATCGACTCATCAAGAACATGTTACATGTGAACAGTGATATCATCTCTTTTAAAAGGCCAAAGTAATGTTCGTTTAATTTATTTATTTTTAGAAGAAATGGCATTTATGGACAAATGTGACCAAATAATCTTTTCACACAATTTCTGAAAGAATCAAATGTGAATCAACTTGTGAAATTGTATTTATTTTTTTTAATGTGAAAAGAAAAAGAACAAAATAAACATTTGTGCACTTTAATGAATGGACTGTTCATCTTCATCTAGGGGAGAGAAATCCTGCAATAAAGGAAAGTTCCAGAAATTGGGTAAAGCTGATATTAAATACCTGCAAATGGGAATTAACGGGAAATAGTATAAACTATTTTCCCACTAAGAATATTACTTGATGTGGCACGTGTTAAAGCTTCGTTCTATAGCGCGCACACACACAAACAATTACACACAAACACGCACACACAAAATAGAATTTTAAGATTTAAATCAATTTAATAGAATTTTGTTCTGAAATTTGAAATGTCATTTTTAATTGAATAAAAACAAACCTTAAAATATTAAGTTTTATTAATTGAATCTTGTTAAAGTACACAATTAATTTGATGGAAATTTATGAAATTGAAATGAGGAAATCTTCAAATAGGCTCATTTATTTATTTATTGATTTATTAATTGAACATCTTTGCACATTATTTACAGTAAAAGTACTTGTATTTTTAAATGATTTATTTTTACTCTACATATTAAAAAAACATTTTACTATTATTATTTTGTGTTGTTGCATGTAATGTAACCAACAAGCAGATTTCTTAGATTCTTTTACATTTATATTTATGCATTTGGCAGATTACAGTGCCCTTATTACAGGGACAATCTCCCCCCCCCCCCCAGCAACCTGGAGTTAAGTGTCTTGCTCAAGGACACAATGGTGGTGGCCATGGGGATCAAACCAGCAACCTTCTGCTTACCAGTTATGTGCTTTACCCCACTACGCCGCCACCACCACTTTTCCCATTAAAATGTGAGTTTCCCTCAGATATGACAGTACAGCAGCAGCTGCAGGCAGAGAGACGTGAAGACTGTGGAATGGGAAAGAAGCACAGACATGACTGTAGAAACAATCCTAAATCAACTACATGTACTGCATGTTTTCAGAGAGAGTATCCTCACCTGGAGTTTGGTACACGCTCACTAGTGAGCTGCTCTCGACAGCAGGTACAGTTACGGATGCTTTCGGACAAGAGCAAACATGTACATTACTTGCAGTCGTGCAACAACACTTTCAGAAATCCTGTAAATGTGATAGTTATTATCGGACACTTTTGGCTAGTTGCAGGGACGGATTACTGACAGGGGCCAATGGGGTCAGTGCCCAGGGGCCCTTGACTGCCCGGGGGGGCTTTAAGGCTGCACGATCTAGTTTGGCGATCCCCCTCTGAACCACTTTTGGAGGGGCATGATTGCATCCTGGTTGGAGGCAATCATGCCATTGCAAGTCATAATCCTTCCCTGCCTAGTTGTTGTTTTTCCATGTATATGTTTGTTGCAGTTATAACTTACCATATACCTTCACTTTGTACTCCCTTGTTGCAATCTGTCTATTATTAACAATTAATGCTTCATAAATTCCAGATTCATTGGTTCTGATGTTTGAGATGGTGAGAGCTCCAGTCTGTTGTTCCAGCTGCACTCTGCCAGTGAATCTCTCATCATAGTGGGTGTAAATGTTCCCATGATACATCTGTGCAACACGTGAAGTTTCATTACCACTTTCAAACATCCACAATATTTGGTCGTCTCTTTTTACATCAATTGGATGTAGATTAAGGACGTCGCCCTCCATCGCTGTGACTGTTCGAACATGATCAAACCGTCCCTCCACTGGAACAAAATGAAAACACACACATATATATAAATATATACACAGGATACGATGCTGTCTATACTGCTGAAAACACCTGTCTCTTGATATTTAGCAGCGTTATACAGCAACCACAAAGGAAATATCCAATACTGAAGCAGGAAGTGATCAAATGTCCCACATTATAGAAACCCTGTGCATTGTGTTTTACTATATGAGTGTTTAAGTGATAAATCTGATGGAAAACTCCTCAAATGGTTTGCAATTCTTTAGACAACATTTCAGACATGCATTAGTCAGATGTGTGTGTTCATGCCGGTGAGACAGACGTCAAACCTCTCAGATGCTTTTTCAAGTTTCATAAACTTTCCTGGAAGTTTTGCACGACTTATTGTGGTTACGTTATATGTTTCATACTTCAAAGAAAGGATGGTTGTGCCGGGCATAAAAGCTGCTTTCTGAAATGAAAGAACCGTGTGAGATAATCGTAATCGTGATGTATTTTACAGTAAGTGTTATTACAAGAATAAAGCAGTAATTAATGCTGCTTGTTGAACGATCACATGCAGGTTTATCCGCCGTAACACACAAAAGCTCAAGGTGCAGTAAGTCAAGCAGGATGTTTGCATGTCGTTATTGCCGTGGAACTGCATAAAATTAGTTTTGCACTACAATTTTAATGCTAAAATGTACAAAAATTCAATTTGCACAATGCGGCTCATATAAAATTGAAAACTATTGAATGTGCATCTCAGCCAGAGAACACAACAACAACAGAGTGTGCATGATTATCTTCTATAAAACGAAATAACTGCATGAGCTTTGAGAATATCTTACCCTCCACAGTGATGACAAGCACAATAAACAGCGGTGTGAAGATGAACATCTTTAACAGATATCAGACAGAGTTTGACAGAGCTTCACTCTCAATGATGCACCTGTAGCTTCAGTTCAGTGACATCAACATCCTCAGTTTCTGTTTTTAATCTGTATCACCTCCTCATTTGCACATCCTGTCATGTTTTAGGTTTTTTATGAGTTTCCTGGCATTTGTGTGACCCAGCAGAGAGCATGAAATTACTAAAGCTGCTGAAGATTAGATAGAGTAAAAACAAGCAGTGGTCAGACTGTCACGTTTCATTTACCACTTTAATTAAAAAGATGTTTCTACCAGTGAAAAGATCTCGAAAAGCTCTGTGAGGTAATGCCAGATAACAAACTGGACTAAGAGAGTCAGAACGGACCGCTGGTCTTCTCAGGTTTATTTGTTGCTCAATAAACATCTACTTTTGAGATCTGGAACCTCTGAGAATTTTCTAGCAAAGGGAAAGAGACTCTTCAACCATTTTCCACGACTCTCGCCGGTTTCTTGAGATTTTTGCTGCTTCTAAGCCAATGACATATAAACAATTGTGACAAAATTGTGTGTTATTGGTTTTCTAGTCCTATTCCTTTATTATCACCTTCAGATTTGCCATTTTTCAGATATTTGATCATTTTAGCTGTTTTAATGCTAATGCTATATATTTTGTTATTCACTTCTAATAAAGTAATTTCACTATCACAGATGTTTCTATCATTTCTTGAGATTATCTTGCAGTTTTTAACAGACTCAAGAAAAGTACAGGTTGTCTCTTCAGAATCATTTCGATTGTAAAGATTACTGTAAAAATGAGCGCAGTAGCTTGCAATTTCTTGAGGGTTATTAGTCACTGTTGCATCAATATTTAGAGTTTCGATTAATGAGGTTCTTAAACGACTCTTTTCTAATCTGGAAAAATATGCTGTGTTGCATTCTCCTTCCTCTATCCATTTTTGTCTAGATCTTATATAAGCGCCCTGCGCTCTATAAGTGTACAACTCATCTAATTTACATTGCATTGCAGCATACTCAAGCCTATCAGATTCAGAAAGCTGTTCTTGGGGTTTGGAAGAAAGTATTGCAATTTTAGACACCACCTTATTTTCTTCTGCTCTTTTAAATTTAGCTAAGTTACTACCAAATTTTCTGAAATATTTACCGATTTCAAACTTCAACAGCTCCCACTGGCAACAATATGAATCCAACGCTAAAGCTCTCTTCCAATACTGCTCAATCAATAATGTCAAATTTTTTTTAACCTCTTTAAACTGGAGAAGAGAATTGTTCAATTTCCAATAAGAAGGAGTTGCACTGAAATCACGGGATGCTGAAAGACTAACCTTAAGAGAGATAGCACTGTGGTCTGTAAGAGGCGTAGCATGAATACTGGTTGAGTTACAACTGCTTGCCAGACTTTGGGAAATAAGCCAATAATCTATACGAGACTGTTTGGTCCTTGCTGCTCCAGGTATAGAGTCTCTGTTGTGGATTTGTTTCTCTCCATATATCAACAACACTAAATCACATCAATGTATTCATAATTGGACACACAGAAGCCGCTCTTGAAGGAAACCGATCCAATTCACTATTTAATACCATATTAAAATCCCCACCCAAAATAAGACCAGCATTTGGGTATTTATTTATCCAGTACTGTATATGATCACTAATCACATCCATTAAGGTGGTATTTTCCTTAGAAGAATTATATCCATACATATTTACCAGAACTGTGGTGGTCTGGCCAAGTGAAATCACTAACAAAAGAAAATGACCCTTTGGGTCACTGATGAGGTGAAGTATTTCACCAGCGAACTTATTTTTCAAAATAGCGACCCCTGCAGATCGCTCTGTCCCGTGAGACATCCATATATCACTGCCCCACTGGGACCTCCAAAATTTAGCATCATCCTGCGTGGAAAGGGTTTCTTGAAAAAAACAAAAATCTGATCCGTGGTTTTTAACAAACAAAAAAAGGGCTTTGCGTTTCACATTGTTTCTTAATCCCCTGGCATTAAGATAAATTAACGATATCGACATTAATAATTGAACAACAGAGAACAGTTATTAACAAGAATCAAAACTAAGGCAAAAAGTCAAAATTGACTAATGAGAAGAAAATTGAAAAGAACAGAGCGTATGTGACCATTTAAAACAACCAAATTGAAAGGCCCAGCTGTAATAGTACGAATCTCAAATGCCAAAGTGACAGTTAACAGTCACCTTTTTTGAAAAACAGTTATCATAAGTAACTCTCTTGATGGAATTCACAAAGTAATCTCCACACCTTCAATAAACGCGCGCGCTCCGATGTAATAGGCAATTTTTCCAGCATCCTTCGCCTCTTTTACTCTCGGCCACAAGGTCTTCCGCCTTTCCCGGTCTACTGAAGTCAGATCCTCTGCGAAGTGCAAGCTGTTATCTTTAAGAAACTGGGACTTCTTGGCAGCTCTCCATAACGCGTCGCGGACAACCCGTGAAGTAAACTGCATGATGATGGCGCGAGGTCTCTTGTTGTCGCCTCTCCTCCCCAGCCGATGCACAGTGTCAACGGCGTCAGAGTACTTGCTCTTGGCCTCGGGGTAAGTCCTTCTATCTTGAGGGCATTGGCGCTAATCATCCCTTCAAGCGCGTCAGACCGAGTATTGATCAAAGAGGAAAGTGTGGAAATGACGGCAGAATCAGCCTGCTCATCTGGATTTGAGGGTTTACCTTTTTTGTTTACAGGTGGCTTGCTTGGAGTGGCAGGAAGCGGAGTCGGGTAAAAATCTACCTCTTTTCCAGCAGAAGAAACATAATCGTGGACATCCATGCTAACGTCAACAACATCAATATCTAATCGTTCTTTGCGTTTTTCAAATTTTGGCATGGTTACAGCTCTCGTAATTTACCTCGGTATTGACAACTGATGTAGAAAAAGTAATAAGATACAACTGGCCTTTCTAAAACAATAAAGTTTGGTCTAGAGCTCTGGAAACTTCGTCTTACTAAGGCGCCATCTTGAACCCTCTCCAACATTATAATTCAGTGCGGAGCTTATTTTGGGAACGTGCGCGTCATCAGACATCTGAAAGGGGTGGGGCTACAAAGACCGGCTCCCTCTTTTTTTTAAAGGGGATTTCATCACATAAAACTTAACTTATCGTCTATCGCAACATCAAGTCAAGATGTTCGACGTGATATTCAAGATCACGATGTTACTCATTTTTAGTCTACTTTTTACGTGTTTACCAGGTAAGACTTGTGCTCAAAGTTACATTTTGTTTGTGTTTGGGAGCGGATCTGCTTCACTCGTACACACTATATACATTTACAGTGCAAATGTCTTTATGGTTGCAGGTGATGTTGTTGAGTTAATAAAGGTGTCGGATGGAGACAACCTGACCCTCTCTACTCAAATCGATAACCCGGAGGATGATCCTCAGGTTCTTTTTATCCTCCAAAAAGAGATATCAGATGAGTTAATAGCACAGCTAGTCTGTCATCACCGGGAATGTGAACCTGAGTGCTTAAAACCCGGCGTTTTACTCCATTATGATGAGAAGAATGTGACGCTGATCCTGTTGAACGTCAGCCGCAGTCAAGAGGGGCTTTACACAGTGCGCAGCCTGAGCGGGACACGGTCGGAAAACAGGATTTATAACGTCACTGTATTTGGTAAGTAAATTCTAAGATATTGAAAGAAAACGGTATGGAAGAACGTGGAGAAACAGTACGTATGCACCTAAACATTGGAAAAGCATAACTAAAGAAAACGTGTGAACGTTGAATGAATGAACTCGAGTAACACATGGGCGAAATGTCGTCGGAAGATAGTTACGTCACCGGTCACGTGTCAGGAATGAAAAGGCGGGTCTCTTTCGGACACATTGACCGAAAAATCTCTGAAGTTTCTGAAAATGTGACCGTTTCTCACACACATCTATCACATTGCTTCATTAAACCACTTCAATTCCTGAAGTAAATAGGTCTGTTAGTTGTATAGGTCAGAAGAGAGTAAAAAGGTGCGATGTTACATCATCCCATTATAACTGACTGCTTTAAACAGCTTATTTAAACGCATGTGATAGTTTTGTCTAGTCTACTGTTAATCATTTAAAATTCGCACTGAACGTCGAACTTGGTGGCTGTCTGTTTTTCTCTGTTTTTGGTTACTAAGGCTATCCACCTTTTTCTTTGGGGTCTCGCTGGGGAAACAAATGTGGGCGGGACTTCCACCGGAAGTTGTTCTACAGCATTCCAAGCTCTCGCTGTAGTCATTTTAGACCCTGTTTACAGCTGGTAATAAGACGCATTTCGGGTGATCTGATTGCAAATGTCAGACTCAGCGCTAAATAAAGTTGTAAACGAATGTCACAGTCAGCATAAACGTCGTCAATTCATCTCAAGCGGTTAAATTAATGTCTTCTAAAGCAATACGATCACTTTTGGTGCAAAAAAAGATCAATATAAAGGTCGACATTTAAGTACTTTTTAACTCTAAATCATCACTTCCGGTAAGCTTCACGAGAGGGAGGAGTTCAAGCGGTCTCTCGTGTGACGTATTTGCGTTGTGACGATACAACAAAAACAAGTTCTCACGTGTTTCAAATGTGATTACGTCATGTGCTTACCGGCACCGACCAGAAGCATGATTTAGAGTTAAAAAAAAGTGCTTAAATATTTATCTTTTCATACCAAGTGCGATCATGTCACTTTAGCAGACATTCATTTAACATCTGGAGTCGTATCGATGACATTTACGATGACTGTCTGTGATTTTTGGATCTTTGAAAGAGAAATCACCATTCACTTCCATTTTAAAGACATACTGAGCCAAGATATTTTTTTTATATTTCTTCAAATGTGAAGAAAATGGTGGAGAAAGTGAGTCATACACAACACATTTAGGGTTCCAGAATTGGTTACTACATGTCAACTATTTGCAAACAGTTTTTTGTTCCTTACAGATCGTCCACCCTGCACTGTCAGCCCATTGACCTCCTCTGCAATGCTCAGTAAACCATTTACTGTTGGCATTACTTCAGCTGCAGCTGCGACCATCTTTGTGGTGCTCATCATAAGTGCCATCATTGCTGTCCAATACAGGAAACACAAGAATGCAAGTATTATCACAGGAAAATGTAACCCAAACTTTCTCTCTCTTATGAATAATTACATGGTACCTGTTTATAACTAAATGATGGGCTAATATCATGTGGTTTGAATTTTAAACCCTGGCATTGATTATAAAAACATGAATATATAAATACACCATCTACACCATTCCATTACATCAATTAATTGTGTTTTTGTATTGAATTGCAGCGACATATTTACGAAGAGCCAGTTGAGATGACAAACATGTAGTCACTGCAGCCAGCAGGTGTCATGGAACCAAAAGCAACCAATGCAGGACTTGATCACGGTACGCTGGATCTGGATTGCAGCTGCTGTGGTGTTGAGGATCATATGGACTGCTTATATTTCTGTAATATCAGCGGTGACCTCATTACGTTCCGGACCGACCTTACTGGACTAACGAGGAATGGTGCATTACTGTAAATCAGAACGTGCAGTTCTACTCCGCAGTCATTGAGTCTGTCCTCTGCACTTCAGTAACTGTCTGGTGTGGTTCGGCTATGAAATCAGACATCAGAACAGTTCGGACTGCTGAGAGGATTATTGGTCGCCCCCTGCCCTCGCTTCAAGAACTGTACACTTCCAGAGTGAGCTCCGAGCACCAGATCTGGCTGGCAGGAGCCACTTGTGCTTTTACGGGGCACACTTTTATCTTTTAATTTATCTTAACCGACTTTCACGATTATTTCAAGTCATTTTTCACCATGTCATGTATCACTGCAATCTCTAGAAGCTAATAAAACAATTTAAACTCAAATGAATGTTTCATGTTCATTGATTAGTATTGTAGAGTGATAATGAGCAAAACTGATAACACAGTTTTAACATCTAAGCACATCTAGGCACTTTTCTGCATCTGTAAACCATATGAAACATGTAGGTACATCTTGGCAGTTTTCTGCGTAATTTCCTCTTGACATAAATGTTATGGCTTTTGTTTTTCATTACTACCACCCAAAATGGTATGGTGTGATACGATTCCGAATTTAGGGGGGCAAGCTTGTTGACACAGGGGCACTGGGCCGAAGTGTGTCCTACTCGCTTTCCTGAAACGTCTTGATGACGTATGCGGCCGACCATTGCAACCTCTGGAGGACGCATCCTCCCAAACGAGACTCAGCCACTGTCTTGCTGCTGTTTTGTATTGTTGTGCACTGGAAGCTCCCGTCACCAAGACAAATTCCTTGCATGTGTAAGCATACCTGATTCAGGTCATACAATACTTCCTCTTATTCCATTGTTTTTTCTCCCAGTAAGTCATTTGTAGGATGACGTCCTGAAGAGTATTAACACAGTGAATCTGAATGTCACAATGTCGACTTCCGGACCAACCAATCTCAGCTGGTGCTGCTGCTGTCAGTCAGATGTATTGCCTGGATGTCTGCTTAGAGAGGTTTTAGACACAATCTGCCCCATCCTTTTAGCCATAATAAATATCTCTTTAATAAATTTAGTTTTTCCAGAAAGTTTTAAACATGCTATTGTACAGCCCTTATTGAAAGGACGTCACCTTGACCAGACCGTGCATAACAACTATCTGCCTATCTCTAAACTCCCATTCATTTAGAAGATTTTGGAAAAAGCTGCACTGTTACAGTTTACCTCATACCTGGAGACTTTTAATATTCTAGACCCATTTCAATCTGGTTTTAGAGCGCTGCATAGCACTGAGTCGGCACTGCTGAAGGTTACAAATGACATTCTATTGTCCATTGATTCTGGGTTTTCTGTTGTCCTGATACTTTTGGATTTGAGTGCCGCATTTGACACCATTGATCATGATATTCTTCTAAGACAACTGGAGTATGTTGTTGGAGTCAGGGGCCTTGCTCTGCAGTGGTTCGCCTCATATTTAAAGGGGAGGACTTTCTCTGTAAATATCGGGTCGTTCACTTCACCCTCTGCGCCGATCCATTGTGGTGTTCCACAGGGTTCCATTCTTGGCCCTCTTTTATTTTCTCTCTACATGTTACCTTTAGGCTCGATATTTAAGAAATATAACATAAATTATCACTGTTATGCTGACGACCTCCAACTATATCTTCCAATCAAACCAGGAAATGACTTTTCAATAGACAACCTCTTCACTTGCCTCAAGGAAGTCAAGACCTGGATGACAAATAACTCACTGCAACTAAATGAAAATAAAAATGAAGTGCTTCTACTGGGTCCTACTGCTAACAACAACTCCATTAAAACACAGCTGGGCCCCTTAAGCAACAACCTACACAATCATGCGAAAAACCTTTTGAGTCCATTTTGATCCCCTTCTCCAATTTGACAAGCATGTAAATGCATTTGTAAAGAGTAGCTTTTTCCAAAACTTTCTCTCTAGTAAAGACCTTGAAATTGTGATTCATGCACTAATTTCCTCTCGATTGGACTACTCTAGTTCTCTATATGCTGGCCTACCTCAAACTACACTATCCCGGTTACAGATGGTTCAAAATTCAGCAGCCAGATTGTTGACAGGAACTAAGAAAAGGGATCATATCTCCCCTGTCCTTGCTTCATTGCATTGGCTACCAATAAAATTTAGAGTCGACTTTAAGATTCTTCTTTTTGCATACAAGGCTCTACATAGCTTGGCCCCAGATTATATTTGTGATCTTATTAGCCCATACACAGCTTCTAGGTCACTAAGATCTTGTGACCAGTCACTTTTCTCTGTCCCTTTCTCTCAGTGTAAATCAAAAGGTGATAGAGCTTTCTCTGTAGTCGTGCCAAAGCTCTGGAACAATTTACCTTTAACCATCAGGACCTCTCCATCTCTGGTTGCTTTTAAATCTAGCTTAAAAACTTATTTTTACTCTCTTGCATTCGAGTAATGTCATGTATGTATTTTAATTAGTCGGTGTTTTACGGTATGTATGTTTGTACATACACTGAAATTAATTTGATATTTGATTTTTATCTTTTTTTCACACTTTCTCTTTTTTTCCTCATTTGATTGATTTATTTTATTGTACTGGAAAGCACTTTGGATCAACTTCGGTTGTGTTAAACTTGTGCTCTGTAAATAAACTTGACTTGACTTTGAGTGCCATCTACTGGTGCAACACAATGCCATGACAAGACTCTTTAGCATGGCGGTACTATTTGGAATCATATCTCAGTTGGAATGTGTTGTTTCTTGTTTGGACATTATCTTGCTTACTTGAATTGCACGTTTTTCTTAATTATTGTTCAATGCTGTTCTCCAGATGATGCAATAATGCATTTTTTTTTTGCTGTATAGAAATGATTTTGATTGCTATGGAGATTTGATGAATGAATAATTTAAGATGTACTTGTGTTTGCTGATTTGTCAGTGGTCAATGTTTCAATGTGAGATGAGACGTCTGTGATTATTATTGTATTTTGAGCAATATTATGAAATTGTGTACATATGTGTATTGTTCAGACACATTGTTTGTCTTTATTGTCATTTTTAGAAGTCCAACATCAATAATTCCAAATTCCAAATGGTAATAATTTTAAAAAAAATACACCTGCAAATATTGCAGTTAAATAAATAAGTAAAATCTTGAAAATAATTCCATCCTCTCTTTTTAACTGACTTGCAACATACATCATCTTGATTAACCGAAAGAATTCAAAATTAGACATGTTGATAACTGGTTAAATCTAAAGCCTCATGCATAGTCTACAGTTGTACACTTTACATACATGTCTTCGGAGTACTTTAGACCTTATTTACGCTAGCGCCATCTTTGATTTTTAACGGGAACGACAACGAGACTGTGAAGGATGGACTTGAAGTTTCTTCAATGGACTGTACTGTAGTTTAAAGTGTTTTTGATAAAATTGATAAAATATGTGTCCAAGCAGATTCAGTATACAAAGAACTCCAGACAACAAGAGTATTATGGAAAATCAGATGTGATATAGGGACTTTATACAGCTTTACGCCATTCATGCCTTTGAAGAGACTGTAATTGGGCTTTTCCACTGCAAGTTACAGCTCTACTGACTCTGCTCGCTTTTGGGGGTTTTTACACTGTGGATAGGACCTGGTACTTTTTTAGTACCACCTCGATCATGGTTCCAAGCGATCCGAGCCGATACTAAATGTGACGTCAAAACCCTGCAGATCACTGATTGGTCAGGGAGAATCGTCACTACCAGCGTCACTGGATTTTCAACATGGGACATCAACCCGCTAGTTTTAAAGTTAGCAACAGCGATAACAGTATCATTTGTTCAGGCGACTTTTGAATTGTGAAAAGAAATGGCTGTGCCCAAAACCACGTCATGGTCAATAAACAAGGTGCAGACGTTCCTCTCGTAGGCGACGAACGAAATGACACAAAACGAAAAGGTCTTTCAGGAAGCGTCTCAGCAGTTGGCTGCACATGGCTACCAACAGTGTAGGGAAAGTACTAAATAAAATTAAAAGTGACTACAAAACCATCAAAGACCACAGCAGCCGGAGTGGTTCAAACAGACAATAGTGGAAGTGGTTTGACCAAATGAAATCTATCTTTTGCAATGGGAGGGAGAGTGCCCTGGACGTGATGGAGGATGGTACGTTTTGTTACGTTAACTCTATACTCTATAACTCTATACAACCAGCCCAATTTAACTGTTACACTTGTGTAAAATCACCATGCAACAACTGCTTTATGCAGCACAATGAGCTAGTAGCTAACAGCTAGCGGTCGTGTTATTGTTTTGGTCAGTTTGTGTCGTGTTTAAGATGATGTCACGGCAGTAGAGGCGGCGTAACTATGGCGATCAGCCTATAATCCCACCCACGCTGAGGCGGCACTAAACTGCAGTGGAAATGCAAGCTCAGAAAAGTAAAGCGAGTAGAGTCGTCAAACCATAATGTAACATGCAGTGGAAAAGTGCATGTCTATCCCTCACAGTCTCGCTGTCATTCCCCACATCCCAAAGATGCCGCTAGGGTGAATAAGGTCTATTACAAGTGCTCTACTGGCATGTGTTGTGTGAATAGTAAAAGATCATATAAGTAGTACCAATATTGTGATTGAAATACATTAAACAATATGACATCATAGAGCACAAATGAACAAAAACGAACAACAAATGGAAACTGGTTCACAAAACTACAACAGAACCTAAAAGACTACTAAATTAATTGAATCATGTTGCTACAGTAATACATCAATGAAAACAGTCTATTAATAATAATACAAAATTAGCGGTTATTCAATTATCTGTAATAGCAGATAAATCTGCAACTTATCTTGCTGCAATCCTGCATCAATATCAAAGCAATTCCACGTTGTGATGGCTGGAGAACGTTTCATCAGCACACAGAGGAATAAACCCTACCCTGAGTAGAGGAGAACCTCATGTGTTCAACCAGGAAGACAAGAGTGGCAATGCCCACCAGACCCGACAGAACCAACCGAACCACAACCTCAACACCACCACCACAATACTGTTGACAATCTGAAAGATAAGAGAGACTGACATTGAATGGCTTCGTATAGATGTTGCACACAAGGTCACTGTAGCAGGAAGTTGTTCCCGTACCTTCATATTGTGGGCAGAAGTCTTTAATTTGAAGGTAGATGGTCTTATTGCTGACTGGATTTGCAGCTGTGCAGCTGTAGTTCTCTGCATCATTATAATGGAGGTGTAACGGTAGACTGAGGCTGATGCTGAGATCTGAACTTCTGGTCTGATTCAACATTTCACCACCTTTATACCACGAGATGAACACGTCTCGATCATTCCTTACAGAGCAGAGCACAGAACAGATCTCCAAACTTTCCTGTAATGTAACTAGAATACAGATTACAATTATTACATTCAAATGCCCCAAAGCCAAGGTAGTCGCCTTCTGTTCTTATGTGTTTATTGACTCCCATTCAATAGATAAGAGTAATAATTTGGCAAGAATATGACGGACTTACCTGGAGGTTGGTGCACACTATCCAATGAGCTGCTACTCATGGCAGGTACAGAGACAGTCGCTTTAGAACAAGCAGAGAACGTTAACTAAAGGGGCTTTTCAACTGCATGGTACAACTTGACTCTGCTCGCTTTTTGGGGGTTTTACACTGTGGATTGTACCTGGTACATTTTTTAGTACCAACTTGGGCGAGGTTCCAAACGAGCCGAGCCGATACTAAATGTGACGTCAAAATCCTGCCGATCACTGATTGGTCAGAGAGAATCGTCACTACCAGCGTCACTGGATTTTCGCTACGAGACATCAACCCACTAGTTTTAAAGTTAGCAATAGCGATAACAGTATCATTTGTTCACACGACTTTCAAACTGTAAAAAGAAATGGCTGTGAGCAAAACCACGCCGTGGTTAATAAACGAGGTGCAGACGTTCCTCTCGTTAGCGACGAACGAAAAGATGCAAAACAATAAAGTCACTCAGGAAGTGTCTCAGCTGTAAAACGTAAAAGTGACTACAGAACCATCAAGCAAAAGTGGTTCGACCAAACGGACGCTATCTTAACCGGTGAGCAATGGGAGAGAGAGTGCCCTGGACTGGCGTTGATACACGATGGAGGATGGTACGTTTTGTTACGTTAACTCTATACTCTGCTCGACAGCTTCACTTTATTTAGTTGAGCAGCTACTGGAAGCTTCTAAAACAACCAGGCCAATTTAACTGTTACACTTGTGTAAAATCACCATGCAACAACTGCTTTATGTAGCACAATGAGCTAGCAGCTAACAGCTAGCGGTCGTGTTATTGTTTTGGTCAGTTTGTGTCGTGTTTAAGATGATGTCACGGCAGTAGAGGCGGTGCAACTATGACGATCAGCCTATAATCCCACCCACGCTGATGCGGCACTAAACTGCAGTGGAAATGCAAACTCAGAAAAGTAAAGCGAGTAGAGTCAAGTCAAACCATAACGTAACATTGGGAATGTTATTTTTCCATACTGGTTGCAGTTATAACTTACCATATACATTCACTTTGTACTCCCTTGTTGCAATCTGTTTATTATTAACAATTAATGCTTTATAAATTCCAGATTCATTGGTTCTGATGTTTGAGATGGTGAGAGCTCCAGTCTGTTGTTCCAGCTGCACTCTGCCAGTGAATCTCTCATCATAGTGGGTATAAATTTTCCCATGATACATCTGTGCAACACGTTCACTTTGACTGCCACTTTCAGCCGTCCACAATATTTGTAAGTTCCCCTTTAATTCAACAACTCTTGAATGTAGTCTGATGACACTACCCTCCATCACTGTAACTGATTCAACATCATCAACTTCTCCACCCACTGAAAAAGAGATATGAGAAGTTACTACAATCCTATTTTTGACTACCATTTTGAGCCCGCTATCTGTAGTCTGTGTTGACCAAATGCATTTGATTGAATTATGACACTTGATTTATTTTCGGTTTTAAACTAGATGGTTCATATTTTTTTCCCATGCATGCTTTCACTGTGCAGCACTATAGCAGGTATGTGGTTGGACTGAAAGCAGTAAGTTGTGGTAAAGGAAGTTAGCCTCACTCTTCTGAGGTTTTAGACAATGTTGCGACTTTGATCAGAAAGTGTTTCTTTATCTCAAAGAGTTAAAACAAATGTATTTAAAATATATGGTCAGTTTTTTTTTTTTAAATTGAATTGGTTTCAATTGTTTTAATTTGAAACAACAATAAATTAGATTTTTATTACATTTTTTTGTAAAAAGACATCAGTCTCTGGGTTTTAACAGTTTTATGCACACAGGAAGTCTGCTAATTTTTTGCACAAAAGGTTTAAAAAATTTTTTTGGTCTGTGGATGTCAAAACAACACCCAGAAATCGACTTATTTAGGACTTTCCTGGATAACACATTTGATTGTAAAACCTTTTGATCGTTGGATATATGTTTACCTGCCTCGTCACACAAAAGTGTGTGGTTATGCAAGCCAAGACGTCCATTTGCTTGCTTGCGACTGTCCATACGGCATTTACATTTTACAGACACCTTTAGGCAAAGCGACTTACAGTGCATTTAATGTATACATTTTATCAGTGCAAGGGCATAGATTTGGCTTGGACATTGGGGGGCTTGCAGTGTGAAGCATTTTCATGGTTCCATTGATCCTGTTATAAATATTTGGTGTTACCTCTTCCCCCCCCCCCCCCCAATCCTCTCTGGAATCTACGCCCTTGTATCAGTGTGTTTGTATTTCCCTGTGAATCAAACCCATGACCTTTATTTTATATAATCTGGATATAAACAAAAGCAATATTAGATTTAAAAATGTCTTACCCTCCACACTGATGACAAATAAGATGAAAGCCCACATACTGATGCACTTTTTTTTTAGGAGTATCAGGTGTTATTTTGAATTGCGTCAGTTCTCTCGATGATGCACCTCAACAGAGCAGGATGGACATTCAGTGAAGATCTTCTGTCTCTCAAGAGGAAGTGACACCTGAAATGAAATCATTCACCTACTACCAAAAGGTGGCAGTGTAGCCTCTATCGGTCAGCGAAAGGCAGAAGTTTTCTATTTTTGTTTTTACAATAAATGGCCATTAAAGTGTTAAGGAGACCCTCACCAATAGGCAGAGGATTTGCCATGACTTTGTCAACAACAACAACAACAACTATTTCCCCTGGTAATCTAGTAGTCTTTTGAATCCTTATTAGCTCGAATTTTTTAATTCTTTTTGTATGCCAGCTTCAAATATTAAGATTAAGATTCAACTTTATTGTCATTGTGCAGAGTACAGGTACAGAGCCAATGAAATGCAGTTGTTTTCACATATCCCAACTAATCTGGGGTCAGAGTGCAGGGTCAGCCATTAAACAGCTCCTCTGGAGCAGATAGGGCCTTGCTCAAGGACCCAACAGTGGTATCTTGAACCCCCAACCTTTCGGTCAGTAACCCAGAGCCTTAACCGCTGAGCCACCACTGGCCCTCAATATATATATATATAATTTCATAATGCTGTATGTAGAAGAGATATGGGTCAGTTGTCACAGCCTACCATTACATCGCAACCTACTATTAAATTCCAGTAAACCTACCAAAATGACGTTACTCGGACCAATCGTAGCATGTTTTATCTTCAACCAATCACACTTCATTTTACTTTCAGGGCGGGACCAGAATCACAGCGCTCTCATGAGCATGGATACGGATACGCTCCAAGGCTTCAAACGTTTAAAGAAACGGACGCCACGAGAGGAATACGGTGACTTAAGGTTTGTACCATTTTCTCTCGGTAATAAACGTGTGTATTGTCTTGTTAAATGTCGACAGCTGAAAACTGCCCATTTGTAGAGTGTCCTGATCAACCTGGCTGAGTCTGCTATTTTAATTTTAACCAAGATTAGGCCTTGGAGCGTATCTGTATGTGCTTAATTCCATGCTCATGAGAGCACTGTGACTCTAGTCCCGCCCTGATAGTAAAACGCAGCGTGATTGGTTGAAGATAGAACGTGCTACGATTGGTCCGAGTAACGTGGCCGTTTTCTGATTGGCTTGAGCAGAAGATGGGCGGAGTCCACCTATTTGTGGATTTTGTTTTTTGTGGATTCACAAATAAATTCTGGACATAGTTGTGTTTGTGAGTAAAAAAACAAACAAAAAAAACATT
This sequence comes from Moxostoma hubbsi, assembly GCA_032164185.1. Classification (NCBI taxonomy): domain Eukaryota; kingdom Metazoa; phylum Chordata; class Actinopteri; order Cypriniformes; family Catostomidae; genus Moxostoma; species Moxostoma hubbsi. Next base: position 48,986,815 of record JAVLUX010000001.1, read on the forward strand.
TGTAAATAATTTTATTTGCAAATCTAATTTTATTTGTGAATACACTTTTTTTAAAACTTCCAACATATATTTCATTTCATTTTTGTGAAACTCCTTACATTTATTTGTGGATCTCATTCACCAACTTTCTATTTGTGAATTTCTTTCCATTTGTCTCTGAATTAGAAACAATTCTATCTCCATATGAAATTATTAAACTACATTTTGAAAATAAATAATTGGGCCAACATAAAATATTTGACCTTATATTTGAAATTAAATTTCAAAAATACATTTCTTATAAATCGGATGACCCCCATCTTACACTACTACAGAGGGATGTATTATGTATTCAATTTAAATGTTTTGTATTTCAATTCAATTTTAACTTTGGTGTTGTGTGATAATTGGGTATTCGATTGAAAATCATCCAAAAAAAAACATTGCGATCAGAGCATGAAGAAAGTGTGCGAAGATAAAAGACCAAAGTCAAACGGAGGCTGCTCGATGGATCAAAACCAACATTGGATTATTTTACGAGTGTATTTCGAACATTCAGTTTCCTTTGATTTTGGTGATCGTGGTGGATTTTATCATCTGTGTTCGTGAGTGCTATACAAACACAGTATAGTGACAAGAGCAACTGATGGGGTTTGCTAGTCCAGGATGAAATATACACTCATAATTTACATAGCAGTGACAGCAGACCGCAATAAATAACACACAAGAGCACCCCACCATATGTAATGACTGGAAATAATGTAAAACACAACACCTTTTATTTTAACTGCAAAGAACATCTGTGCTTCACGAAGTAATGACTTGAAAGCAATAGTTCACCCAAAAATAAAATATCCTGGAAGTGTATTTCTGGAAAAGATGCTAATTTCTAGTAAGTCAACATGACAGTCAAGCAGAGTCCTAACTACCATAGACAGCCCTCCAATATTAGTGGTCAGTTTGGGTATTCAATGACCTACCAATGTTGTTTTTATGTTAGATATATCCATCTATTAGCTCTAAAAATCATGGGATTGGTGCCTATAATGCTTAAAGCAACGCTATACCAAAGCATATCCCATTTGGGAAGCGCCTTTAACAAAAGCACAGTTTTCCTACTCTTTTAAGATACAGGAAAGGCTGCACAAACCCTGACATTATCCCCAAACACAAGGCAATGGACCAGGACAAGAGATACGTCTTTAAATCAACAATATGAAAAAGGATGAGAGAGACAATCATAGGACCATACATAAGCACTGAAGACACCAGAACCATCAAAATGATCCGAAAAGCCTTGATTTTATCCTGGTTCACTGCCTCTTTATGCTTGACGTCGTCACCAGGTCCAGGACGCACCAAAGCCTTCAGGACCATCAAGCAACTGTACAGTTTTATGGTGAAAGAAATAAGGATTTGTGACAAAACCAAGTTAGGAAATTCATCTACACCCACTGTAACTATTAGGCTTAAGCTGAAGATCAGAATCCATCCGACAGCAGAACAGGCAATCCTGTATTTCATGGGTTTGAGCTTCAGGAAGATCAGAGGATGTAGAACTGCCAAGTATCGCTCCACACAGATGCAACTCTGAAACAGGGGCCGACCGACCAACAGAACCATTCCAAAAAAGTACACCCCAGTCTTGCATTCAGGACAGTTAAAGAAGTACTGTCGTACAACAAAAACATAGGAAATGCAGTAAGTGACCTCAACAAGTGCACCATTGACAACAAAGATTTCAGTGGACTGTCCTCGAATCATCTCTTTGACGCTCAGCCACAGGATGTAACAGTTTGCTGGAAGACCAAGGACCGTGTTGATGCCGAGAGAGCAAGCGATAAAATACGTGGGAAAAATGTAGCAAGAGCTGGAATTCACTGAAAAAAGAGATGGCTTGCATGTCGAAACGTTTGACACATCCCATGTGACCATATCTAGATTTTTGTTAAATCTATAAGAAAATGAAGATACATTAAATAGATTAGGAAAGAGTAAACATTAGGAAAACTATTTTCAAGGTTTACATTTTTTATAACTCACAAGGAGCCCCTTTTTCCTCTCTAGACAGTGTTCTTGAAATTATGCTTGTACACTAAACACCCCAAAGCTCAATAGGAAGATGCTAGTTTGACACCTGCCATTTAAAGTACTGCTTTAAAGTTATGATTTATGATTTTATGGGGCTCAGTTTTGCATTGATGCAACATTCAAATTCTGTTTCTGAGCAATGCATATTAGACATGCAAATAAAATGTTAATTTATACAAACACACCCCTGCTTTGTCGATATTTATACACACACACACACAGTAAAAACGATAAAAATAGCGAATACAGACCGTATAAAATATTCAGACACAGTTTTTACACCAAACTATTTACACACAGTCTAATGCCAAACGTTCAGTTACCCAAATATTTAAGTTTTTACATTTAATATTACATTTCTGTGGATAGGGTCAAGATCCATACCCACGTGGAATAGCCCCGATCCTGAATATGTGGTTATGTGGTTACAGCCTTGGCACATTTAACCTTAGAGGTTACCAAAGCGCTTTACACTGTGTCCCAATCACCCATTCACACACACACCAATGGTGGCAGAGCTGCCGTGCAAGATGCTAGCCTGCCATTGGAATGAATTTGGCGTTCAGTAGCCCAAGGACACTTCGGCATGTGGAGTTGTGTGGGCCGGGAATCGAACCGTCAACCCTGCGGTTGACAGCCAACCCACTCTACCACCTGTGCCACAGCTATAATTCTATTTTTAACTTGACAATTTTCCTTTAAGACATTTCAGATTTGGTATTGGATTGACAAATCCTTGTCTGGAAGTTCAAAACAGTCTTTCATTCAGACAGAGAGATAGATTTTCCTGTATGTTTGTTTTGTTTAGGTATTCTGGGTGGTTGATTGGCGATAGTTTAGGTATTCTGGGTGGTTGATTGGCGATAGTTTAGGTATTCTGGGTGGTTGATTGGCGATAGTTTAGGTATTCTGGGTGGTTGATTGGCGATAGTTTAGGTATACTGGGCGGTTGCTAGATGGCTGCTTGGGCTTTCTAACTTGTTGCAATGAGGGTTTTATAGGTGGTTGGTAGAGTGCAAGTCCAGTTTGTTAGAAAAGAAATAGCAACCCCAGCCAGAACAGGCTGAAGGACTCCGTAGTGTTTGGTAGCTTCAGGAGGAGGTAGAATATCTGGTAAATTTTGGTCATGGGTTTGGGATATTAAAAAAAAAAAAACTCAAAACAATTAACTAACTGAAATTTGTACGATAACGGCAAGTTGGCATTTTCAAACTCCAAACTGTCTTTAACAAACATTAAATTGTCCAAAAACATGTATTGGCTGACCATCATTTCTATGGTGGGGTGTGGAGTCACTTGCCCGCCAACCCTCGTACACAAACGGCAAATCAGAATGTGTCAAAGTTCAATAATGTTTTTCAATTCAGTACTAGCTTGAAGAATCATCAGCTGTTGTTTATAATCTTGTTTTCCATATTTGCATTACCAAATTTCTTTTTCTGCTTTCAAACAGAGTTACGAGGCATAGTACCACAAATACCATACCGGATCATTAATGTAAAGCAACGTTCAGACTGATGTAAATTATGGTGACAAAGTGACAGGTAGTCGTTTATTTTTCTTTGGCAACATGAGCGACTGATGGATGGTGATGTGAAATGTTAAGCAGAGTTTAATGTAATGAAAATAAGCAGTGACAATATATAGCAATGGCATTGCACACAGAGGTTATGTGATCCATCTGTGAGTAGAGTAGGAAGGACTACTAGCAACCAATTGCACAGCAACTCTCCAGAAAACTAATCAAGGTCCATGTGAACTCATCCATGAACAATAACCTTTGGTCATTAGACATACCACATGGAATCATCAGAAATGTCCTTGTCAGATTCATTGTAGAATCTCTCCATTAAAAGAGCAACGTTGCCATTGATGCCATTGCCAAAGTTATGGTCAACTCTTCATTGGACTCTGAATACAGTGATACAATTCAAAAACAGAGATCTATTACTGTACATTTATTCATTTGACAGATGCTTTTATCCAAAGCGACTAACAAAAGAGTACAATAAGCGAATCATCTTAAGGAGACATTGGTACAAAAAGTGCCATACTACAAAGTTTCACTAGCACAGATTAAAAGTGAAACAAGAATTTTCTATTTTTTTTTTTTTCCTGACTGGTTAAGTGCTCATGGAAGATCATCAAAAGATGTGTTTTAAGTCGTTTTTTGAAGACAAAGTGATACAGCTTCACCGATGTACAGTGAGGAAAATAAGTATTTGAACACCCTGCTATTTTGCAAGTTCTCCCACTTAGAAATCATGGAGGGGTCTGAAATTGTCATCGTAGGTGCATGTCCACTGTGAGAGACATAATCTAAAAAAAAAAATCCAGAAATCACAATGTATGATTTTTTTTAACTATTTATTTGTATGATACAGCTGCAAATAAGTATTTGAACACCATAGAAAATCAATGTTAATATTTGGTACAGTAGCCTTTGTTTGCAATTACAGAGGTCAAACGTTTCCTGTAGTTTTTCACCAGGTTTGCACACACTGCAGGAGGGATTTTGGCCCACTCCTCCACACAGATCTTCTCTAGATCAGTCAGGTGTCTGGGCTGTCGCTGAGAAACACAGAGTTTGAGCTCCCTCCAAAGATTCTCTATTGGGTTTAGGTCTGGAGACTGGCTAGGCCACGCCAGAACCTTGATATGCTTCTTACAGAGCCACTCCTTGGTTATCCTGGCTTTGTGCTTCGGGTCATTGTCATGTTGGAAGACCCAGCCTCGACCCATCTTCAGTGCTCTAATTGAGGGAAGGAGGTTGTTCCCCAAAATCTCGCAATACATGGCCCCGGTCATCCTCTCCTTAATACAGTGCAGTCGCCCTGTCCCATGTGCAGAAAAACACCCCCAAAGCATGATGCTACCACCCCCATGCTTCACAGTAGGGATGGTGTTCTTGGGATGGTACTCATCATTCTTCTTCCTCCAAACACGGTTAGTGGAATTATGAACAAAAAGTTCTATTTTGGTCTCATCTGACCACATGACTTTCTCCCATGACTCCTCTGGATCATCCAAATGGTCATTGGCAAACTTAAGATGGGCCTTGACATGTGCTGGTTTAAGCAGGGGAACCTTCCGTGCCATGCATGATTTCAAACCATGACGTCTTAGTGTATTACCAACAGTAACCTTGGAAACGGTGGTCCCAGCTCTTTTCAGGTCATTGACCAGCTCCTCCCGTGTAGTTCTGGGCTGATTTCTCACCTTTCTTAGGATCACTGAGAACCCACGAGGTGAGATCTTGCATGGAGCCCCAGTCCGAGGGAGATTGACAGTCATGTTTAGCTTCTTCCATTTTATAATGATTGCTCCAACAGTGGACCTTTATTCACCAAGCTGCTTGGCAATTTCCCCGTAGCCCTTTCCAGCCTTGTGGAGGTGTACAATTTTGTCTCTAGTGTCTTTGGACAGCTCTTTGGTCTTGGCCATGTTAGTATTTGGATTCTTACTGATTGTATGGGGTGGACAGGTGTCTTTATGCAGCTAACGACCTCAAACAGGTGCATCTAATTTAGGATAATAAATGGAGTGGAGGTGGACATTTTAAAGGCAGACTAACAGGTCTTTGAGGGTCAAAATTCTAGCTGATAGACAGGTGTTCAAATACTTATTTGCAGCTGTATCATACAAATAAATAGTTAAAAAATCATATATTGTGATTTTTTGATTTTTTTTTTTAGATTATGTCTCTCACAGTGGACATGCACCTACGATGACAATTTCAGACCCCTCCATGATTTCCAAGTGGGAGAACTTGCAAAATAGCAGGGTGTTCAAATACTTATTTTCCTCACTGTAGTTGGGAAGGTCATTCCACCAACGTGGTATGATGAAACTGAAAGTCGGGAAAAGTGTTTTGGTGCCTCTTTGTGTTGGTACGACAAGGCGACATTCCTTAGCCGACCGCAGGCTTCTGGCGGGCGTGTAGTTCTGTAGAAATTATTTTAGATGTGTGGGAGCCGACCCAGTGACTGTTTTGTATGCCAGCATCAAAGCCTTGAATTTAATACTTACATCAATCAGCAGCCAGCGGAGAGAGACAGAGTGGTGTAACATGCGCTCTCTTTGGTTGATTAAAGACCAGACGTGCTGCTGCATTCTGGATAATTTGCAGAGGCACATGCAGGGAGTCCTGCAATGAGAGTGTTACAGTAGTCCAGTCTAGTTATGACAAGTGACTGAACAAGCAGTCGTGTGGCATGTTCAGAGAGGAAAGGTCTTATCTTCCTGATATTGTAGAGTGTAAACCTACATGATCTTGCAGTCTTTGAGATGTGGTCTGTGAAATTTAGCTCCTCAATGGTTACCCCTAGATTTCTGTCCGGTTTGGAAGGCGATACTGTAGTTGTACCCAGCTGCACAGTGATGTTGTGTTCAACAGCAGGGTTGGCTGGAAAGACAAGTCTGCCAGACAGGCAGCTATTCGAGCGGTCACTGTGGTGTCGTTGGGCTGGAAATACAAGTAGAGCTGCATGTCATCAGAGTAGCAGTGGTAAGAAACCATGTGACTGACGGGTCCCAGTGATGTTGCGTATATGGAGAAGAGAAGTGGCCCAAGCACTGATCCCTGAGGTACCCCAGTAAGTAACTGATGTGGCTTTGATACCTTCCCTCTCCAGGGTACCTTGAAGGACCGCCTGAGAGATGGTAATTAAACCAGTCAAGCGCAGTTCCTCTGATGCCCAGAGTAGAGAGTAAGATCATTAATCACCAAAATAAGAGATAAATGGGTATTATATTTGAGAAGTTGGTTATTACGCCCCTTCTAGGGGGTATGGATGCAATGATTGGTTTTTGCTAGATTTCCACCCCAGCCGTCAGAACAAAGATAGATAAAACAGGGTTAGAGATATTAATTTATTAAATGACTATACTAAAATTGGAGCAATGGCATTGTGTCCAAAATAAATGTGAATCAAACAAAACTCAGAATATAAATAATCTAGAGCAAAAAAAAAAAAAAAGGCTTTCCCTTAATACCCCCACATAAATCATAAACCAAGCTCAAATTAAACGGCAGGCTAACCATACTCTCCGACTTATGGGGTTGCAATAGTAGTTGAAGACAACACACTAGACATCAAACATTGGCTTGATACAGAAACACATTCGGTCTGTTGACTGAAGGGAGAATCCATGGAGAACACAACAGCGCAAACACCACAAAAATACATGCAGGATGCAAAAGGGGTACATGTCAAGATATAGATTTTAGTAGGACTGAACGATTAATTGAAATCACAATATAACCTAGTGCGATTATCAAACCAAAAATACTGCGACTGAATTAGAGCACGGCTATTTACACTCCAATGGTCTGGTGGAAACAGAAATTAAAGAAAAACTGCTACCCCACAGTGGCATAGTGTGACAAGACAGGGTGGATGTTCTTTATTCCAGATGTCTCGGGTTCGATTCTCCACTCCATCCCCCTTTTCCCTAGCAGTGATGGTCAGTGTTTGGTCCAGCTGGGTAAAATTATGGTTTTACCATAGTAACATTATCTTTGGCAAAAGCCAAATTTTAATGCAGTTGACCATGATGTTCCTACAGTAATATCCTGTTAATATAGTCACCATGTTTAATGTTGTGGTTACTATGATTTTACTACAAATGACAGTAGTGTTACTATGGTTACTGTAGTAAATACATGGTTACTTTTTGGAAGTTTAGGGTGTCTGAGACTCTAAACAATTAACACGCTGCAGTGAAACCCCATACTGCATTTCATGAATACAAATAGTATCTGCAACTATTTGTACTGGGATGCAAATAATATTGAGCACTTGTTTGCACTTAGTGCAAAGATACGTTTGGTTTCCACTTATATTTAAAGCACTCCACAATAGATTCACTAATTGCGCCTCTGTGTAATTGGTCATACAGCTCTGGTGGGGGGGGGGGGGGAAGAGAAAAAAAAAAAAAAAAAAAAAAACCCACACACACTTTATAATGTATAATTAAACGGAGATGACCTACCGGATGTTATTTGACTTTCAATATTGAACTTGTAAGTGTAAGTTCAAAATTGTTTTACATTTATGCATTTGGCAGATGCTTTTATCCAAAGGGACTTACAGTGCACTTATTACAGGGACAATCCCCCCGGACCAACCTGGAGTTAAGTGCCTTACTCAAGGACACAATGGTGGCGGCTGTGGGGATGAAACCAGCAACCTTCTGATTACCAGTTATGTGCTTTAGCCCACTACGCCAACACCACTCCATACGTGATACAAGGTAAACCAATTATTGTAGATGTTACCAGAGGAAGCACATTCAATTTCCCCCAACAGGAATCTCAGGTTTCCAAATGCGCTTGTTAAAATCAGGTTAAGAGAGTGTGTGTGTGTGTGTGTGTGTGTGTGTGTGTATATATAAAAAAAAAAATATAAAATAAAAAAAAAAAAAAAGTTACTATTAAAAATACAAATTTAATGTGTACAACCCTTTTAAGACAATCCATAGAAGGGTGCTTCTCCCCTTTAGTTAAGCGGGTGGTTTAGTATGGAGTGGTGGCGGCATAGTGGGCTAAAGCACATAACTGGTAATCAGAGGGTTGCTGGTTTGATCACCACAGCCACCACCATTGTGTCCTTGAGCAAGGCACTTAACTCCAGGTTGCTCCGGGAGGATTGTCCCTGTAATAAGTGCACTGTAAGTCGCTTTGTGCCAAATGCATAAGTGTAAAATATTAAGAACAAGGCCAAAGAAATTTAACTCAAGCTCAGTCATTTAATAGCACAAATGAAGCACAGTGCAAGAACAAACAGAAGCTGAAGAGAGAACAGATGACAGTAAAAAATTAAGTGCATTTAAAAAGGGACAGAGATCATACAATAAACAGACAATTCTTCAAAGTAATATGGCTGAACGGACACAACGGGACAAAGGTTTCCATTGGCCATCAAGTTTACATACAAGACGTGATGGGCCAATCAGAATAAAGCCTTTACTGCAGATGATGATCACAGTGTCTTTGGGTTTGTATGATGGCTTCACTCCATGTTTTATCACTCCATTTTTCACCACAGGTGCAGAACAGGTCACTGATATGGAGAAAACATGGTTTAGTAATACCACATTAGAAATCGCAGTACAGAACAAACAATTATACATACAGGAGTCGTTACTGAATCTTTGATATACTGTACATAGTATATAAAAGTGATTAACACATAACAAGCCAGTCTGCAGGAAGTGGCTCTCCTAGGAACAGAATTGACAGCTCCTAGACACCTGCCTGTTATGTTAAAGTACTCCTGAAAACCTTGATTAGCTGGTCCACAGGCTGGTTGCATCAGCCATGCACAAGTCACAACTTGGACTAGTTATAATGTAACTGGGCTATTAAGTTACAATTTAAGGTCTTGCGATGAGTAAGAGCAGGTTGTGATCGGAGCTGAATTTGGACCTCAAAGAAATAGCCATGCTGTAAATGTTAATATATGGGGCAAAATGCACAGTTTCCTTAAATTCTAGCACACCTGAAGACCACCTACCTGGCACACAGGTGGGAACGTTTGGTGTCCAGGAACCATCTGCGCCACAGCGGAGTTGATTTGATCCATTCAGTTTGAATCCAGAAGAGCAGGTGATCTTAACACTGGTGTTAAACGCAAACTCACGTGGAGAACCTGTAGCAGTTGGCACGGTCATACCCTTGGTGACCTTAATGACTGGGCACGTCACTGAGGAAACAGTGCAACACACACCTGTACATTTTGTATTGACCAAGCCTGAAAGGTACTTTAAAATGCAGTACAACCATTGAAAACCCCTGCCCTTGCACATTGAAGACCACCTACCTCGCACACAGGTGGGAACGTTTGGAGTCCAGGAACCATCTGCTCCACAGCGGAGTTGATTTGCTCCATTCAGCTTGAATCCAAGAAAGCAGGCGATCTGAACAACAGTGTCAAACAGAACCCTTAGCATTAGTTACTACCATACCCTTGGTGACCTTAATGACTGCACATTTCACTGAGGAACCGGAGAAGGAAAGAAAAAGAGATCAATGGGAGAATAGTGTAAACCATTACTTTTCTTTATTAGCCTATAATTGCAAAAGACGGTCTTTAAATAGTCAGCTTCAAAGAACAAATATTAGTGTGGTTAGTCTATTCAAATATCACTATTTTTTAACTAGAGAAAATTAAGTGCTTTTCCCATTTCCTTAAGAAAAAACAAAACCATGTAATATATCACTTTATTACAAGCTTCATGTCAATGGTGCAACTTGGGGTCCAATATTGCTCGGTGACAAAAGGCACATCCACGTATCAGACTGCTCATCCAGGTATCGCGAGCGGTCTCTTGCTTCTCAGTGTAATTTTAAACTTAAACTCAATGTTTCATGTCCATTTGGCAAGTAGTCTTGTAATGGGCTGAATAAAGGAGTCAGATGGAATTCTTTTAAGTTCCTATTGAAATATTTCTTTGATCAGCTGGTTCCCACCTTTTCCATTTTAACCTAGTTACTGGTGCCGAAACCAGGAGGAGGAATGTGCTGTTGTGGCGTCCTTGCCAAAGTCATCCACCCAAAGGAGCAGCTGTGGCCATCCGCTGTGGGATAGAGTTGTTGTTTCCGGACGTGGAGGAACGTCCACAGTCTGCGAGGAGAGGGGCTCGCTGTAGGCCGCCTGGAGCTGTGGATCCGTTGCCAGGCGGAGGAGTTCCCTACCGGCCGCCAAAACTCAGAGGGGCATTCCATTCACCAGGGGTCGGAGGACTGGCTCCGGTCCAACCGGAGAGGAGCAGCTGTGATCCGCCAGAGGGTGGAGGAGTGATCGAGGACCAGGAGACAGTGTGTCTGGGAACCAGCGAGGAAGTTTTTCTATTATCAAAATGTGACCCTCTGAAATGCCCCATGCCCCCACAATTTCAGATTCCCCGATTGGAATTCCGATGCAAACCGTAGATTTCATCTGCAAGATCACCCCGTCAGGGTTTTTGTGATAAGAACTAGCCAACTGTACATTATCCCTTAACATTTTCCAAACAAAGCCTTCCACAGTATAAAAGACAAGTGCACTAAAATAGCACCAATTCAAGTAACATTAAATGTTTCCCCAAACTCAAAGTGTGAGGTTGACCAATTGGAAGACCTAGTCACCACATAGGTTGCATTTCCATTGGAATGGGATCTCTTAAATATCATAGAGGATGTTTAATCGGCCTGCAGACTGTGGCTACCCACTTTGCTACAGCAATTTTGAAGCTGCGTTCATGATTCTCATTAGGGCGTCATTGTCAAGTGCCGCTCTGAACTCCACAAGAGCGCTTGCAAATAAATAAAGTCTCATTCTGCATCTTGGTGCTAGTCAAGACATCACATGCTTCTGTGGCAATTAAAATACAATTGACTTGTCAAGTTCCATCTGGGCCCGTTTTGTACAACAAGTGTCAAGAGCTCTTTTCCCCATCATTTTATTACCAACACAGTAGCAATATTGTCTTGCAGCACGTGCATCCGTTCAACGACTCCAGGCTGGCACAAAGTTTGCGCCCTTCCAACCAGCATTTACGCCATATTAACAGTAAACGCTGTTAAACTTTAAACCCACACACACACATATAGAAGACCTCGTGCACCATCTGTAACCGGTTACTCAAGTTATGAATCAGAATGACAGATCACCCACATGGCTCACAGGTGGGAACACTTGGTGTCCAGGAACCATCTGCTCCACAGAAGACTTGATTTGCTCCATTCAGCTTGAAACCAGGAAAGCAGGTGATCTGAACAACGGTGTCAAACACACCCTCACTTGGGGATGCCTGACCATTGGGGACGTCAATAACTGGACATTTAACTGAGGAACCAGAGAGTGAGACATTAGTGCATTTTAAATACACAATCCCGTTACATGCATTTCGTCACTCCAACTCTGCCTGGCAGATAGTCAAACATGGTGGATATACCCCTCCCAAAAAGAAAAACCAGCATGACAAACCAAAGGATATAGCAAGAGTCCATTGATAAATAGTTTGTGCAGAAAGTGTGGGTGCCAAAATAAACTTGTGCATGCAGTGAGAAACAGGCCTTACGTCTCAACTATTGGACACCAGAAGATCACCTACCTGGCTCACAGGTGGGAACATTTGGTGTCCAGGAACCATCTGCTCCACAGAAGAGTTGATTTGATCCATTCAGATTGAATCCAGGAGAACAGGTGATCTGAACACTGGTGTTAAACACAACCTCATGTGGGGATACCTGACCATTGGTGACATCAATGATGGGACAGTTCACTGAGGAACCAGAGAGTGAGAGATCAAAGCATGAGGACATAAATGGGTCACATGTAAACAGCAGTTGACTAAGGGGGGAATTTTTTTTTTATTTATTTTTTTTAAAAATGGACTTTGCTCTAAAAGATGACAAATGCAAAAGTTATGGTTTCACTTGCACACTGAAGATAACCTACCTGGCTCACAGGTGGGAACACCTGGTGTCCAGGAACCATCTGCTCCACAGAAGAGTTGATTTGATCCATTCAGATTGAATCCAGGAGAACAGGTGATCTGAACACTCGTGTTAAACACAACCTCTTGTGGAGAGCCCGTAGTATTGTTGAGTACCAAACCATTGGGGATGTCAATGACTGGACATTGCACTGTGGAACCGGAGTGTGAGAGATCAAAGCATGAGGACATAAATGGGTCACATGTAAACAGCAGTTGACTAAGGGGGGACTTATTTATTATAAATGGACTACGCTCTAAAGATGACAAATGCAAAAGTTAGGGTTTCACTTGCACACTGAAGATCACCTACCTGGCTCACAGGTGGGAACACCTGGTGTCCAGGAACCATCTGCTCCACAGAAGAGTTGATTTGATCCATTCAGATTGAATCCAGGAGAACAGGTGATCTGAACACTGGTGTTGAACACACCCTCTTGTGGAGAACCCGTAGTATTGTTGAGTACCAAACCATTGGGGACGTCAATGACTGGACATTGCACTGAGGAAACGGAGGCAAAGCAGTCAAATCAGACCAGATATACGCATTCGTAAATTTCAAAAGGAGATGTTTGCAATGAAGAGCTGCTTTGTGTTTAAAAATACATTCTCTGAAAAACCCAAATATCTTATGCAGTGTTACTTCTAAAACAAGATCAAATCAAATTGATCTTGTTTTGATATATTTTTTTTTTTTTTTTTTTTCTTTCAGGAAAATACAAAGTGATATTATTTTTTTTTTTTTTTTTTTTTTTTTTTTTTTTGCCCTAGTAGCAAAAGGTCTTACTGAGAGAAATAAAAAGGAATAGCCTTTGTGTCTAGTAAACATGTGCATGCAAAATGGCTAGAAATAGCATTTTAGCTTAGCGTAAAGCTGACAATTTACAGTGTTTATTTCCATTTCTTCTGCTCCAAACATACTTCTGTCTGCTCATATGAATGTAACATCATAAGCGTCTCACCGCTGTTCAAATGCTTTTGATCGCATCCTTTATACGTATAAATGTTTTCCATCTGAAAAGGACTAAATATTAAATGAAACAAATGACAATAAAATGCAAAGTAACCTATTCACACACACACACACACACACACACACACACACACACACACACACACACACACACACACACACACACACACACACACACACACACACACACACACACACACACCTCCCAAAAACAACATGAAAAACCAAAGGATATAGCAAGAGTCCATTGATAAATAGTTTGTGCAGAAAATGTGGGTGCCAAAATAAGCATGTGCATGCAGTGAGAAACAGGCCTTACGTCTCAACTATGGGACACCTGAAGATCACCTACCTGGCTCACAGGTGGAAACATTTGGTGTCCAGGAACCATCTGCTCCACAGAAGAGTTGATTTGATCCATTCAGATTGAATCCAGGAGAACAGGTGATCTGAACACTGGTGTTAAACACAACCTCATGTGGGGATACCTGCCCATTGGTGACATCAATGATGGGACAGTTCACTGAGGAACCAGAGAGTGAGAGATCAAAGCATGAGGACATAAATGGGTCACATGTAAACAGCAGTTGACTAAGGGGGGAATTTTTTTTTTTTTTAAAATGGACTTTGCTCTAAAAGATGACAAATGCAAAAGTTATGGTTTCACTTGCACACTGAAGATAACCTACCTGGCTCACAGGTGGGAACACCTGGTGTCCAGGAACCATCTGCTCCACAGAAGAGTTGATTTGATCCATTCAGATTGAATCCAGAAGAGCAGGTGATCTGAACACTCGTGTTGAACACACCCTCTTGTGGAGAACCCGTAGTATTGTTGAGTACCAAACCATTGGTGACATCAATGATGGGACAGTTCACTGAGGAACCAGAGAGTGAGAGATCAAAGCATGAGGACATAAATGGGTCACATGTAAACAGCAGTTGACTAAGGGGGGAATTTTTTTTTTTTTTTAAATGGACTTTGCTCTAAAAGATGACAAATGCAAAAGTTATGGTTTCACTTGCACACTGAAGATAACCTACCTGGCTCACAGGTGGGAACACCTGGTGTCCAGGAACCATCTGCTCCACAGAAGAGTTGATTTGATCCATTCAGATTGAATCCAGGAGAACAGGTGATCTGAACACTGGTGTTAAACACACCCTCTTGTGGAGAACCCGTAGTATTGTTGAGTACCAAACCATTGGGGATGTCAATAACGGGACACTTCACCACTGTGGAACCAGAGAGCAAGATATCAGAGCAGAACCTTCCTTTAATGTTAGCGTATGGTTCCCATTTGGAAACCAATTCCTAATGTTCCTCTTCTCTTTAGGTTCCATTTTTAGGACCACAATCAAACATTCCCAGAAAATTGCAAGTTAGTTAAGGTGTTGTACAAGCCCCCCCCCCCCTTTCACACTTTATGAAATCTTTGACTTTCATAAATGTTGCAAAGGGGTTTATAGGCAAAAATGCAGTATTTACATGTACTGCAGAAATGAAGCTCAGTGCAGATATGGTATGGATGCATAATGAACACAATGGTCATTCTTCAATTGCAGTGGCAAGAGGCAAAATGTAAAAATGCTTCAATGATATACTTTATTGCTCTGCATTTAAAGAGTTTGCCTTATCCAGCAAAATTGAAGCTTAAAAAAAAAACCTGAATGGAAGCAATCGTTTGTGTCTGTGGTGTTACCAGACTTAAGTGAAATTCTGGGTTGTTCTAAAATGAGAAGGAAAACGCAATTTTAGGGATTGTTTCAGGAATTTTATTGAAATGATATTTCTTCCCCCCCCCCCACATTTTTATGTTGGACAACTTCCGACCAGATAGATGTGTTCTCTAATTAGCCACCACAATTGAAGAATGACCCACAGGAACCATATTACATGCCTTCTATTTTGCCATCTGACTTGAAAGTGTCTGATACTGTATGCGTCACCGGTCCTACTTAACTGGCCTGAACAGGATTCAAACCAGCGATCCCTGGAAGGAAGCTAGAAAAGCCATGGCTCTAGCCTCGGTCGTGAATACATCTCTTAAGGCCGAGAGAGTAAGGTTTACACACCGCGCAGTACCAGTTGGCCATCGTTACGCTCAGCCACTTAAATCTCACTCCCATCTGGGTCACAGCACCAGCGTCACCGGTCCTACTCAACCCGCATAGAGCAGGATTCAGACCAGCAATCACTGGCAAGGGAGTCTGACACATTAGCGAGGCGGCTAGAAAAGACATGGCTCTAGCCTTGGTCGCTAGTGCTTCTCTTAAAGGCCAAAAGAGTGAGGTTTAAACACTGCACAGCTATCACATACCAGCTGGCTACGTTACATATGCAGGCACATTTGATCCACGCTTCCCTCATTCCTCCACAGAATTCCACATGCTCACCTAATATAAACATCAACGTCATTCCGGTGAATCACTACTTTCATTCTGCCATCTGGCCACCATTCACTTGCATTGTGATGACCTACAGAGCTGAAATATTCTTCTAAAAATATTAAATTTGTATTCTGCAGAAGAAAGCTATACATCAGACATGGTATGAGGTTAATGAGAAAATTTAAATTTTTGGGCAAACCATCCCTTTCACAGATTTTTATCCAAGAAGGTATTAGACATGGCTTACATTCACATTCCAAGGTCAATGGGGTCCAATCTCCATCCACACACGTTGATGTTGGACTGCCGCCCGTTTGTGTGGAACCCAGAGCACATTTATACACAACGTTCTCCCCGTGTATGAACGATGTTTGAAGGTTTGTATCATCCAGCTGCTTATCCGGATATATTTTTGGTTTGCCACATTGTCTACTTTCTTGAGCCACTGAAACCGAAACATGGATGAATCAGATCAACTCCAAAGCGTTTAAGGGTCTAATCTGTTAACTACAAGAAATATTTTAAATCTTCAAGTGAGCTGAAAAATTCCCTATAAACAAAATTAATAATAATAATAATCAAATTTCCACAAAACACATTGGGTGGATCCTAGCATAAAGAACAAATGTCAGTAGACTGACATATCTAAAGTGAATACATTTTAAGGCCAATTTAATCCAATTGCCTTCTGTCATTTGTTTAATTGGACTGATTTAGAGCCAGTTGGGTGTAGTTAACTTTAAATAAAAAAAAATAAAAAAAAGTTTAAACCCCTGTAAATCATACCCAATTGGGTATGATTTACAGGAGTTTAAAACTTTTATATTAGGCCTTTACTAAACTCTACAACTATTGTTGAGAAAACAGTTTCTCACCTACAAAATGCACAAACACAAACATCACTACAGTCCATTTCATGATGACCCACATTCTGTAGCAATATTAAAGAAATCTGTCTTGTTCAAAAATCTAGACATGCAACCATTACTTACCATCCGCGCTAACCTAAATAGGATGAAAGTTTGCATTCACACAAACAGTCAATTGGCAATCAGGTAATTGTCCAGTCATGATCAAATGTAATTGATGACACTTCAGGCATTCGTTTGGGTGAAGGGCTCTTTCGCGCTCTTTTCTAGTTGGCGGGTCCAGAAAGAAATGCGGAAGCGGGTAAACTCTGGTCCACTCCAACACAGTAGGTGGCGATAATGCACTTTAATGTTGGTGCCACCCGCCATAAAACCGAAGAAGAAGAAGAAGAAGGAGACATTTTTAACGGCTGGTTTTGAGGTATGCACATAGCCTACTTGTTTGCTTCGAGGAGTGAAAGTAAAGTTTAAAGTTTTCGCAACACTAACCTCAAGTTTGTATGCCTCTAAATTTAAACAATATCTAGTTTATCTTTTGATGTGAAATGTACAGAGAATGGGCTGGATGATAAAAATTACCTCAGAAAATATTTGTTTTTCCCTCTTCCAACTCCTGTATTACTGACAATGATATGAATTAAAATTTGAACAGACATTTCATGTTTTTCTTAAAAGTATTGTTTTTAGTATATTAAAATGCATTATTTCTCATGAACGTATGAGAAAAGTTTGGAACATTTGTCTTCAGATCAGTTTTGTCTTCTGCATGCTGCCACATTATTGATAAATAAAGATGGTGATTTGATGCATATTTATTCCCAGTCATCCAGACAGGGACATTTTTCAATATTTTTCTAAATGGATGCAAAAATAATTTAAGGGTTTTGAATGATTGAATTATAAATACTGGATTAAAATTATACTGAAAAGTCAAACGGAGTGAAAAAACTTACCGTAACCCATGAGCAAAAGTAATAAAAAAAAGTTTCCACATTTAATAGTTCACCCAAAAATTATAATTCTCAAATCATGTGCTCACCCTTGTCGTCTCAAACTCGTATGATGTTCTTCTATGCAACCCATAGATATTTTAATGGAGATTTTATGTCTGTTTGCCCATACAATGCAAGTGAATGGTGACCAAATTTTGGTGACTACTGGTGACTCCAGTAGTTAAATCAATGTCTTCTGAAGTAACAGACCAAAATTGAACTACACTTGAAACATCATACATCTTGCCATTGCTGTCTCTAGTCATCATGATTTCAAGCTCTATTAAACTTCCTAGCGTTTGACTCATGTGCAGAGCGCTAGATGCCGCTAGGAAGTGTAATCAAGCTTGAAATCATGATCGCCAAGGACACTGCTGATATCAAGATTTATATTAAAAAAGGAGTTAGGTTTTTGGGCAAGTACAGACAAAAATATATCACAGACGACTAAAGACAAGTCAGAGTAGACTCTGCATTTGTTATTGTTAACATTCAAAACACAATGTTGACTACTTTGCCTTTAACTTTTAGTTTGTTTGTTTTGATTTTCTCCCCAGTTTGGAATACCCAATTCCCAATGCGTTCCACGTCCTCATGGTGGCGTAGTGACTTGCCTCAATCCGGGAAGAGGAGGACAAATCTCAGTTGCCTCTGCATCTGAGACTGTCAATCCGCACATCTTATCACGTGGCTTGTTGAGCATGTTACCGTGGAGACATAATAACACATGTGGAGACTTCACGCTATTCTTCACAGCATCCACGCACAACTCACTACGCGCCCCACCGAGAGCGAGAACCACATTATAGCGACCAAAAGGAGGTTACCCCATGTGACTCTACCCTCCCTAGCAACCGGGCCAATTTGGTTGCTTAGGACCATGTTCCCCAACCAGATTGTCAGGTGTGCTGTGGAAAATTATCAAATTCCACAAAATAAATAAATGCCGGAAAAAAAATATGAATTTCAGGGATCCAAACTCCTCACCTTTCTGAGAAATTCGCCATTTCGAAACCATAATCGGTCACTTTTGTGATTGTGAAGAGCAGTGATTAATTTGCAAAAGTGAGTGATCTTTATACGAGTAAAGGGTCATCACATGACTCGTGTCAGCGCTGCAGAATACATTGAAGTCTATGAAGCGAGTGATATTTATACGAGTAAAGGGTCATCACATGACTCGCGTCAGCGCTGCAGAATACAATGAAGTCTATGAAGCGAGTGATATTTATACGAGTAAAGGGTCATCACATGACTCGCGTCAGCGCTGCAGAATACAATGAAGTCTATGAAGCGAGTGATATTTATACGAGTAAAGGGTCATCACATGACTCGCGTCAGCGCTGCAGAATACATTGAAGTCTATGAAGCGAGTGATATTTATACGAGTAAAGGGTCATCACATGACTCGCGTCAGCGCTGCAGAATACATTGAAGTCTATGAAGTGAGTGATATTTATACGTGTTAATGGTCCGTCACATGACTCGCATCAGCGCTGCAGAATACATTGAAGTCTATGAAGTGATTTAATATTTTACTGAGCTTGAGGAGATTTGAAGTTGATCCAGAGGTTTCACGATTGGGCAGTGAAAGCGATCGGTCTCTCGAACATCTGACATGTCTCATAGGTGGTGTTGGAGCATTTTCAATATGAAGTGACTGTGGACATTCTGGTAAGTTAACATTGGAAATACACTAACTTTTTTGACACTAGACAGAGAGGTTAATTTAGAAATGCACAAATACTCACAGCTCTTTCTCATCACTAGCAGGTCTTCACACTCATCCTCAGAAAGGAAAAACTCCAAGAACTTCAATCAGAAACTTGTGTTTGTTTGGGGGGTTTGATCATCCATTCCAGACACGTTTAACATTGGCTTTATATTTTCCTGGATAGTTTAACAATGTGTCCAATAAACTCCCTTATTTCACCCCCACATTCTTGATCTAAACACACTGATTTGATTACTGAATAAGGATTTCACGTCATGGATAACTAAAATCCCTAAGTCTTTCAGATCGATTTATTGAATCGGTTTGCCGGACTCATTCCAAAAAATTCTTAACTTAAATGAACAATTACCCCACACTTCTCAACACAAGAGCAATATTTAGCCATTTCAATGTTTTAGAGAAAAATTTCCAATGTAATATTCACTATAGAAATTTCCATGATTTTCATGTGATTAATTCTGACTTTTCCAGGCCTGCAAAACAGACCTATCACAGATATATCACGAGTCATCCGTGACTGTTGGAACCCTGATCACATTTCTATTTCATTTTCGTGGTGAAGAACAATTTCTGTAGATCCAGAGCCAGCTGCTGCTAATGAGAAACATTTCTGGAGACTTGGACCCTGTTGTGCAAATCTGCTATTCAAATAAGGACGCAGAGCGGGACGAGGATGCACAAATGCATAATTTATCTTGCTACATTTCTCCTCTGAACAACTGCCCTTAATTGATCTGATGTTGGTTTTGCTTCCAGATTCAAACCAAGAACTGACTCTTACAGTGATTAAGGATGCCAAAAAAGCAACACTTGTGCTTAAAGGGATAGTCCAACCAAAGAATGTGAATTCAGTCATTGTTTACTCACCCCTGTGTTGTTATAACCCCATATGACTTACTTTCTTTTTCTTAACACAAAATAGAAATTGTGAAAAACAATTATGCTCTGTGATGTAATTGCTGGGGCGGCTGTGGCTCAGGTGGTAGAGCGGGTTGACCAATAATCACAGGGTTGGCGGCTTGATTCCCGGCCCACACGACTCCACATGTCAAAGTGTCCTTGGTCAAGTCTGAACCCCAAGTTGCCTTGTATGGCAGCTCTGCCGTCACACGTGTGTGTGTGTGTGTGTGTGTGTGTGTGTGTGTGTGTGTGGGGGGGGGGGGGTGTGGGTGTGTGCATGAGTCAGTGTGAAGTGCTTTGAAAACTGCTAAGGTTAAAAAAGCGCTATATAAGTGCAGACCATTTACCATATGATGTTATATAGTGGCAGTTTATGGTGACCACTTCTTCAAGCTTCAAAAGGATGCAAAAAGGATCGACTAAATAATTCCAGGATACTCGTGATTGTTAGGAAATCAAACGATGAGGTTTGGTTGGAAACAAACCAAAATCCAATGTATTATTTAGTTGAATCATCATCGACCATTGTTGTCCTGTGCTTGTTCATGAGAGCAGAAGTTACGCTGCCCCCCCTGCTCACATGAGGGGCGTTCAAGCTAAATTTGATTTGTTTATCTAAATACAGGTCCAGCAAAGAGATGGTGACAACAGGCTGGGCATAGAAATGCATCTATTCTTCTACTTTAATCTCTTCAGACATGTTTAGTAAGCTAGGTTCTCTGGTTTGTGTGCAGTTGTGTTGTTCTGTTGTCACTATCACTGTGGTGGACCTGTTTTTGATAAACATAATTTTTTTGCTTGTACGCACCATCTCATGAGTGTGGGGGGGTGGGGTGGGGGAGCAGCGTAATTGCTGCTCTCGTGCACTCTCATGAACGTGCACACGACAGCAATGGTCTGATGATTGCAACTGAATAATGCATTCGATTTTGAATCGTTTCTCTCCAAATCTCATCGTATGCTTTTAGAAAAAGGCATGAGTCTCATGGTATATTATATCAGACTACCTTTTGTCTCCTTTTGAAGCTTGAAGAGGTGGTCACCATAAACTGCCATTGTATGACATCACTGAGCATTAAATTTTTTTCACAAGTTCTCCCTTTGCGTTTAGAAAAGGAAAGAAATGTATATGTTTATAACAACACTGGGGTGATTAAACAATGAATGAATTTGAAACTTTCCCTTCAAGTGTGTCATGGTAAATAAAATATGCACGTGAGCCAAATTCTCTGGACAAAGTGAAATTGTTTTCATGACATAAATATGTTTTCATAAATGTAAACAAACATATGTGAACAAACTGCAGCAAAAATGTAAAAAAAAAAAAAATACAAAAAAATAAACAATCGTCTGGTATCCTGCACCAGATATTAATATATGAAGATTTCTTTTTCTTAATATTGCTTCCTGTTATTATATAAAGCATTTTTTTTTTTAAGGAAAAAGATAGAAAGTCAGATATAACAGTATGGCACATTTAGTGTTGTCAGATTTTGGTATTAAAGTCAACATGAAATAACATTCAGAACCCATTTTACTCCCATAACATGACTTATTTCTGAGTGAAACAGGATAATCAATGGGATGGGACTTGATTGGGATCACTGATTAGATTATGAACTGGAAGTTACATACCAGGATGGAGTCAGGTGGTTGGAGGGGATGGGTTGAAAAGTAAGAGGGGTTATTGAATCAGGCTAAAATAGAAAGTTGTTTCAGAGTTGGAGCAAGTTGTTACATTTTTATGAAAGATTCCAGAAATATGAGCACAATAAGACATGTTTTAATGAAGTAAATGGGGCCCAATGTGATTTCATGTGGACTTTGAAGGTTATGCCTGTTGATCAAGGGAAAGTTCATTGCATGACTTGGTTTTCTTTTTTCTACAATTCTTCTCCTGTGTGACTCATGAATCTGTCTTCTCTTCTTCATATGGCAAGTGCTTGTCCTCTACTCCCTCTCCCTGGCCTTGGTTCGGAGAGATATTGCCATGGCCGATGTCCAACACCTGGAGCTTGGCCAGGTGAGAGAAAGACTCTTCCGATACGGAGTGAACTGAGATACGGTTAAATCTGAGGAAGAAAGAGAGAGAGAATAGGAGCAACATTTTCCTTTTTGGGCAAACCATCCCTTTAATGTTCTGGAAGATTAATATAAAACATCATGAAATAATTGGAAACTTTTAAGAATATCACAAGGGAACAACTTGTGCATTTTGGAACAAATTCCCAATTTCAAGCATGCCATTTTAATCCAGTCTATTTTTAAAAATGCCTTCCACAGTTCTTAGATGTGCTTTGTGAATTCTCAGAAAAGCTAAGTGGTCACATCCAGACATTTCCCCATGTTCTCGAATCAAGATGGACTAATTCAGTGAGAATGGAAAGCTTTTCAGCCCATACTGTTATAACTAGATTGGCTAAATTGCAAAAAAATATATACATTTACTATCATTGATTCAAATGGTTGAGGTATGGCCTTCCATCAAGATTGGAATGATCGTTCTACTTTTTATTGATAGAGACAGTAGAGAAGGGGTCGGAAATTATGGCCAAATGGGAATGAGGGGCAGTTCATTATATCAGACCAGGAAGATAATCCTACAGAGCTGCTGAGTTTGAAGGTTATCCTACTTCTTATCTACGAGGACAGAAATGATCAGATCGCTCGCTGTTGCAGAGCGGATGGGTTTATCATTTGGCAAGTGCATATATACAGTATACACAAAGAACAATTTTTAGTTTTGTGGCCCTTAGTTTCTATTTTATTTTTGTCATATTCAGCTAAATGAACCACAAATATTTATGACTAATCTTGTTTAGATTAAATAAAGGACGCTACCTGAGGAAGATGCCTTTGATGTTGGGAGTGTTGAGGAAGGCTGTGTCAGATACTGTAGTGATTCTGTTGTTCTGCAGGTGAAGAAACTCTAGAGACTCAGGCAGGTCAGCAGGTATATGAGACAACAGGTTACCAGAGAGATCCAGCGTCTAAAACATACAGACACACGATCTTCAAATGTGAAACCACATTTTTACAATTCGGAAGATGTCAATAGACAAATGTTTGTGTATGGTTAAAAACAAATCACATACGAATGCATGGAATGGAAATACATTTCCTAAAATGTGATTTTGCTTTAATAAAAACATGGAATTGGTGTCTGCTAAATTCCCCTCTTTCCTCCCCTGCCTGAAAACAAAAGCTCTCTTTGCAATCATTTACTCTGCAGGGTGTTATGTATGGGTTAATACTGCATTTGTAATGAGTCATGGGTTCTAATAAATCCCACCTAATTTCTGGCATCATGATAAATATAGTCTGCCCGGTAAATCGAGTCCCCATACAACATCACAGCAATTCAATTGCCTAGTAATGGGCAAGTAGAGCTAGCAATGGGTTCTCTATTCAGTCCAAATTCACTTTATAGTATATGCAGATATAAATATGTAAATACGGCATTTAATGTCTTTTAAATCATGTTACACACAATAATATATAAATGAAGTTTGTGTTTGTGTTTTTCCATTTGCTAGACTTCAATTACACGCTATTATGATAACATGATGGTTTTTGCTCTGGCATTACAACAATTACCAGGTGGACTCAGTTTATCATGACCGGTGTGTTACTTAACTTGGTTTACTCTGTGTTCCTATTAAATGTTATGGTACTGGAGACATAGCAAAGGGAACTAAAGAGTCATACATTACAAACTGACTGGAAAACCTCAAACAAAACCAGTGGGAAATCTGAGCAAAGCCCAGTAAAATGCCACTTGTGGAAAACTTTTACCTTACAATAAAAATGCTTTAAATAAAGAAATAAGACATAATTTCCTTACAGAACATTTTGTTCTTAGCTGCGCTTTGTGTGTTTATCTATATCCTCCTACATTACAGTATGATCCCCACCACCAGAGAGCACCTCCTTCTTACCGTGAGTGCGCTCAACTCCTGCCAAGCTCCCTGGTAGATTGAGTTCAGCTTCAGTTGATTGTTTGCCAGGTAGAGCTCTCTCAGTTTGCTCATACCCAACAGTGCCCCCTCTGGTATCAAAGTAATTTGGTTGTCCTTCACCTTGAGAATCTCAAGGCTCCTGGGCAGTCCCACCGGGAGTGCCTGCAGCTTGTTTCCCGACAGATCCATAGTTTCCAGAAGCCTGAGCTTCCTGAAGGCCTCTCTGTGAAGCTTTGTGTTGGTGAGCCGGTTGTAACTGAGGTTGAGCTCCGTGAGGGTGTACAATGTGATAAAATCATTGCGTCCAATCTCGCTGATGAGGTTGTGGGGCAGCATGAGGATCTTTGCTCGGCGAGGAAGACCGCGTGGAACTCGCTCTAGCAGATTATTGTACAGGTGGATGGTGTGGAGTTGTTTAAGACCCTGAAAGGCGGCTGGATGGATTGAACGAGACCGGAGACAGTTGTTGTGCAGGAGAAGGTACTCCAAGTTCCGAATGGATGCCAGAGCATTGACTGCAATGCTCTGGATGGAGTTCTTCTCCAGGTGTAGCAGGATTAGATTCCGCGGAAGGCCAAGAGGAACCGTGGTCAGGTTGTTATTTGACAAATCCAGATATTCCAGACTGTTCAATTGACTAATGAGAGAAGGCAGGATATATTCCATCAGTTACAACTCTGGTAGGTTTTTATAAGACAATGAACAAGAAGAAAGCTGAGCAATGGAAAGAGTGGGAGGAAATTGTTTTACTTGGTTATTCAGTCATGCTGACCTGAAGGTCTGGTTGTCTACACCATCATTACTCAGGAAGTTGTTTTGAAGATAGAGCTCTCGAAGATTGGACAAATGATCAAACGCCCCTGCGGGAATCTTCTCCAACTTGTTATTCTAGTATGAAAAACAGATTATGATAAGAATAATTTATGGACGTCTATTGTTTCAGGAAAAAGGCACAGAGACACACTGTATGGCAATGTTGTCATCAAGTTTAATTAACAAACCTTTTTGTCACCATTTTCTGTTCTTAGTCTCACAGGGGTTTTAAAGGTAGCCCAGAATCCTTACTTGTCATATGATCAGATTCCAATCAGATAGGAACATAAAGGCCAACGTGGAGTGGGAGAGAGAGGGGAGAGAGCGAGAAAGAAAAAAAAACACTTACTCGCCGGTTCTCCGATACATCTTAGCTTGGTCCTCGGCCACTCCTCCACTCTCTAACAGATGATAGCCGGTGCATTCTCGGGGAACAGAAGGGGTCTCCCCTGCCCCTGGGAGCGGTTCTCCCACTCCAGGTGGTCGGCAGTAAGCCCCTCCCCACTCAGACCTCAGACTCCGCTGCGTTTCAGCAGCTGGTAGGGGTCACCTCTGCCCCTGGCAATGGCCCTGAATGCTCCAGGTGGTCGGTTAGGAGCCCCATCTCCTCTCGAGGTCGGAGGTGGCCGGGCTCATAATTTATGCTCATTGCTGAAAACCGTCGTGTTTTCAGCAATGGCCGTCCCCCGGAAGATGGCTACGGCTGCTCCGTTGGGGTGGATGGTAGCGGCGAGAACTCCACTACGGCGTATCCCTCCTCCTTCCCGGGTTTTCGGCACCAGTGTAAAGCAGTTCAATGGAAAGGAGTCGTCGAGAACCGGCTTGACAATATAGATAATATTTTTAATAAAGAACTAAAAACAAAAGACACAAACACACACAGGTGTTGGACAGCTGCCCGTAAACGCTCTCTCTCTCTGTCACACCACCGTCCGCAGTCGGCCTTTATCCCTCTCGGAGGATTGATTAACCTGATAAGGGTCCGGGTGTGTAAAATCACAACACGGCCCGTCCTCTGCCCTCTCACAGTTGCTAAATGGTTGCTAACTGACCTAAGACAAAAGAGACCATCCCCCAAGTCTGTATGATTTCCTGATCCCTAGATATGCGTCATAACTTTTCAACTGAAATTTAAGAGATGTTTCACAAATTATTTAGGCAGAAATTCATATTTCGAGATTACAAAATAATTTAGTATATAAACCATGATTCTGTATTTGTTTAAAAAATACACAATGTGTATTATGTGTATAATTATTCCAATTATAAACTTTTTTTTTTGACTAAAAATGAAGGGTTTATTGTGTTTCTACTGTAGAAGAATAGCACCACCACCGGCAAAATAGGTGACACACTTCCCAAATGTAACGGTACTATAAAAGCAAAAAAACAAGCCTATGTCAATGTTCAGGTTTATAAACAAAAGAGAGTTGTGCTGTGTATCTACTCTACTCTAGCGGGTCTTTTTTGACCCAAAAAGTACAGATGGAATTTTCTTTAAAAATAAAGAAAAAAAAGGGGCTTGACAAGCAAAAATCAGTGAAATTTGACATAAAAAAGTGGCATGACATAACTTGATGCACCTTATTTGAATTGAACGCTGTACAAATGGGATTTGAGAGCTGTGGTAAAGTGCAAGATTTGGGAAAAATAACGACTTGTATTACAGTCCGCTTCAGAAGACTTTTAATATGGCATTATTCATGTAGATATAGACATTCTTTGTCATTTACAGAGCCTAAACATTGTACAATATATCTTCATTTGTATTCATGAAAGAAAGAAAAGTCATAGGCATGTGGTGACAGAATTTTCATTTTTGAGTGAACTAACCCTAATTAAGCAGCTATTTGAGTTGGATGTGGAGTGGACCACAGGAGTGGCCATACCTTCAGGTGTAGTCGGTTGAGGGCGATGGGCAGATTCTTGGGGACATACCGGAGGAAATTACTAGAAATAATGAGAATTTCTAGGTTGTCTGATCCATTAAACATGTTCTCTGGTAGACTGGCATCTGTTAGCTTGTTGTTATGGAGATACACAGACCTGACCCACAGCACACAGATGACTGATTAACATACACTGAGCAACAAAATGCAACACAATGCAGAACATGTCAAAAGAGAGCTTCATGCTTACTTCAGAGCAGGCTTCTGGCCAAAGGTGTCGGGGTAGATTCTGATGAGCTGGTTCGCAGCGAAATCAGCACTGACCAAAGAGGAAGGAAGGTGTCTCGGAGCAGCCGTGAGCTGGGAAAAGAGTTTGAGTTTATCATTACGTAAGGGATAATGTACAGTCAGCCGGCTATTATTCCGCAGGTCATCCGGGTCTGGGTTTATTTTGCGATACTAACTGGCTGACTGTACATTATCCCTTACTTATTGCAAGGCTCTCTGGAATGATAGATTCTGGTTTGTCAATGGCGCCATCTAGTGGTCTGATATGTAACAACCGCACACCCGCATATCAGACCACTCATCCGGGTATTTGCAAGCCATCTTTCTGCTTCTAGTCACGTAATTGCATCATTTTAACATAAAAGACGTACTTGCATAACAGTGTAAGGTGACAGAACTGGATAGGAAAGGTTTTCAGCAATGAGCATTAATTATGAGATTTTTCACATCCTGATGTCATTTACACTCACTAATAGTACTTGGATGTCTCATGTTTTTGAAAGACATGGCGGAAAGTTTTGCAAGACCAAGCACAACTTAAAATGGCCTTTTGTAAAATGGTCAGTGGTCATGAAAAACTAATTAACGACTGTTTTCTTCTGTAAGAAATCTTGATTCACGTGATATTTTAGGATTCAGGGGGAAAAAAGAGCTTTTTGATGGTGATTATGGGATACATAGGGGGAGCGATATGACTCACCTTATTATTTGCCAAGTATAAATAACTCATCCTTTCCAGACTTTGAAACACTTCATCATCAAGACCTGCACACACACAAACATTGCTCCATTACATGCTGCACATTATTTTGTAAAATAGTGAATGTGTATGGACAGTCTACATCAGGGGTCGGCAACCTATGGCACGCGTTGACACTCGGAGGGGTAATACCAGGACTGGACTGGGTAGAGAAATCGTCCTGGGATTTTTCATAGCAACTTGCCTAAAAGTTGATGTGCAGAATTTAACTAATCGCGGCCCATTCGGCCCGTTTCGCGGCCGACCCACCGGCCCGCTCGGTTCGCCCGATGGCCAGTCCACCCCTGATCGGCCCCAAAGTGCATCGGCCCACTGGGAAAATGCCCGGTATGCCAGATTACCAGTCCAACCCTGGTTATGACTGGCACAATGACTGAGGCTATTTTATTTATATAAATTCCACACCAGCATGCCAATCTACATCTTGATGTAATCCTTCCTCATGACCGTGCAGCATGTTTTCATGAGCTGAATGGGAGACTAAACAAAAAGATAAAATATGACGAGACTTTGCTTCAGTCAGGAGGGGGATGACAGCCTACATTCAATGTTTTCATTCATTTATTTTTGCTTTCAGAACAACACGTGATGTAATAAGGAAAACACCACTATTAATCCACAAGATTTCCAACCCAGCATACATGCACGCCCTCCTTAAACCACAGTCACACTCAAAATTACATTAAACGATTAAAAGAGAAAACATAAACCCAGATTGTGGGGTTCAAACGTCTTTTCAAGTCTATTCAAAATCTAAATTAAACCTGGAATTCAAGTTTTAGGATTTTGCAGGTGAGATTCACCAAAAAGGGCGAAATAGTTGACCGGCTTGTGATGCGTGAATGGCCTGCATGTGCACATTAATAGTGTTTAGTCTCCCATTCAGCTGATGAAATCACGCTGTTCGATCAAGAGGAAGGATTACATCAAGATGTAGATTGGAAATGCAGGTGCAAAAAACTTGATTGCGTGCCCTCTGCGTGACATAATATAGTAAATATTAATGTTTCCACACAATTTCGTGATCAGTAATCAAATAAGCAAATTTGTGACATGAACTGTGTTCCTCATTTTGTACAAAAGGATGGGATTTCTTTCATTAAAGCACTTTTACAAGATGCTCTGTGACACTTCACATGCAGGATCATGATTATATCATAATCATCGGGTTTTGCTCAAATTCTTCGCTGAAACTGTTATGCTGATAATATCATTTGTAATAAAAAAGATATATATATTTAATTAGAAAAATGCAAAATAGAAACATTTTCACAAGTGGACTCGTACTTCAGAATTTGGGACGACCAATAAAATAAAAAAAATGGCACTCCTTGTCAAAAAGGTTGCCAACCCCTGGTCTACATCATAAAACTAGACTGAAGCTAGCACATAAATAACACTGAATTTGAGAATTGCACATTGCTTTGATCCCGTTACTATGTAAAAATACCTGTACCTTTAAGAACTCAAAAATCACCCAAAGTCCAAAAAGTCTCGCTTTGCAACTCATTCTGAACTTCTTGCAACTTATCAGTTATGTGCTTTAGCCGACTACGCCAACACCACTCCTAAAAACCATGTGTCTTTACAGTTACTATATGGTTACAAATGTTACGATGCTTAAATGCAGCCTACTGCAACAAATGTCCTTCCTTGGAGATCAAATTGTAAAGAGTCGATTTCGGGTTGGGTTTGAGCTCAGAATTTGACAGTCCCGGTCGGGTCACACGGTCTCAGGAATTGCTTGGTTTGGGCTTCAACTTAATGCACACACAGACCTCTACACTAGAGGCGCAGAAATGACACGCTTGGCCTTTAAGTAATGATCATCCTCTGTACCTTGTGTTGTGAGGTGGTTGTTCTGTAAGTTTAGGGTCTCCAACTGCTGAAGGTGTGAAAGATGTTCTAGTGTGACATCTGTGATCTGGTTATTCTGGAAAGACAGGGAAAACATGTATTTAAAGAAACAGTTTACCTTAAAATGAAACTACTGTCATCACTTACTCCCCCTAATGTTGTTCCAAACCAGTTTGACTTACTTTCTTGCATGGAACACAAAAGGAGATGTTTAGCAGAATCTGCAAGCTGCTCACTTCCATACAATGAAAGGGAATGGGGATTTGTAAATCAACGAGATACAAGCTAAATACTCAGTGGAAGAACACACACCTGCAGAGAGAGCTGACGGGTGTGTTCAGACAGTTTTGGCGGGAATTCTTTGAGGCTCACTCCATTGCAGTCCACCGCCCCATCCACAGTGCAGCTGCACTTTTCTGGACAAAATATATCTTCCTCCACATTCTTCACTGCTCCAGATGTGTCTTCCCCCTCTCCATCCAATCCCACTTCCTTCTCATCCAGCAGGTGATGATCCAGGTTAGTTTTTCCTTGACCTCGCACAAGAGTCCAGCCCAGTAGAACCAAACACAACATCTCCAGCAGGCCACACCGCTGACCCATCACTTCCAGGCCTGAATATACCTTCACGTGGCCCAAACAAAGTCCAAAATACCTCCTCCAGCTCTGGAATATGTCCAGCAATCCAGCCAGAACCAAGTCAAAATCTGGACTTCTGGGCATCAAAAGAAACCTGCTCAAATGTTCTGCAGAAACGAGGCAAACAATTGCAAGTTTAGGAAGTAAAATGTGATTAAAAAGGAGTGCAAAGTTCATTACTTGTAACAGAGTTAGAAAAGACGCTTTAGGGAGATTATCTTTCCCATATGTATAAAAAGTAACAAATAAGATCTCTTAAACCTATCAGTCATTTCCCAGAGACAACAATGAGATTAATGGAGATCAACTGGAGACTTTTGCTTAAAGGAATATTCCGGGTTCAATGCAAGTTAAGCTCAAAGGATTTGTGGCATAAAGTTGATTGCCACAAAAATGTTTTTAAACTCGTCCCTTCGTTTCTTTAAAAATAGCAAAAAAAAAATCGAGCTACAGTGAGGCACTTACAATGGGAGTCAATGGGGCCCAATCCATATATCGCTGCACCAGAACATCGTAGAGACTTCCGGTTTTGTTCATTCGACTCAGGGTAGCAAGGAGCCTTTTAAGTGTCACCTTGGTAACTGCCTAGCAACCAGATGGGGTTACCCTAACAAAGCATTGTAGAGCCTTCCGTGTTGGGACATTTGACATTTGATGTTCATATATACTCGCTGTTTCAAAAGTATAGCCATAAAACGTAAACATTATACATGATTTTAGTGTGATAAAATCACTTACTAAATGTATCCATGTAAAGTTAACTGATAAAATGTATTGCTTGAATGCACCGCTAGTGGCTTTTGATAAAAGTGTCTGCAAATGCATAAGTGCGTATGTAATGTGAAGAATAGATGGATGACAAAATAAAGCCAGAAAGCTGCTTATTGCATGATCAAAGAGTGATGTGTAATTTTTATGCACTTTTTTTATACATTAACTCTCTTAAACCTACATTACAATCCTCAGATAAGCATTTTGCTCCAGTAAATAAAAACTAGTGTGGAATGGTTCCTTGAGTTCATGCACCCCTTTCTCGCAGTGGAAACATCAACAAACCCCTGATTTAAGAGCAGTTTCCACTATAGAAACACACACATTACATTTACTGTAGCCTGGTTCCCCAATGTCCTGCTAAGGAATTGGAGGGAACATGAACTGGAAAAATATTCTGGAATGAGTTCCAACAATCACATTCTGGTGTCTTAAACATGGCAGTAAAAACTAACATATATATATATATATATATATATATACACACACACACACACACACACACACACACTCACCAGTTACTTTATTCGTTACAACTGCACACCTACTTATTCATGCAATCATCTAATCAGCCAATCGTGTGGCAGCAGTGCATAAAATTATGCAGATACGGGTCAGGCGCTTCAGTTAATATTCACATCAACCATCAGAATGGGGTAAAATGTGACCTCAGTGGTCTCGACCATGGCATGATTGAGTATTTCTGGGATTTTCATGCACAACAGTCTCTAAAATTTACTCCGAATGGTGCCAAAAACTAAAAACATCCATTGTGCAGCAGTTCTGCGGATGGTTATGCCTTATTGATGTTCAACGGAGAACAGCCAGACTGGTTCGAGCTGACAGAGAGGCTAACTTTGGCTTCTACTTCCACTAAGGTTCCACTTCTGTCAGCCAAGACCAGAAAGCTGAGGCTGCAGTGTACCGTCTGTGTACCTCGGCAGAAATCCAGATATGTTAGACAAAGTGATGTTTTTCCAGTCATTAACTGTCTAGTTTTGGTGAGCCTGTGCCCACTGCAGCCTCAGTTTCCTGTTCTTGGCTGGCAGATGTGGGACCCGATGTGGTCTGCTGTTGTAGCCCATCCGCCTCAAGGTTTGATGTGTTGCGCATTCTGAGATGCTTTTCTGCTCACTACAATTGTTATTTGAGTCACTGCAGCCTTTCTGTCAGCTCGAACCAGTCTGGCCATTCTCCGTTGACCTCTCTCACCAACAAAGTGTTTCCGTCCGCAGAACTGCTGCACACTGGATGTTTTTGGTTTTGGCACCATTCGGAGTAAATTCTAGAGACTGTTATGTGTGAAAATCCCAGAAATAATCAAACCAGCCCATCAGACACCAACAATCATGCCACGGTCCATTCTGATGGTTGATGTGAACATTAACTGAAGCTCTTGACCCATATCTGCATGATTTTATTAACTGCACTGCTGCCACACGATTGGCTGATTAGATGATCGCATGAATAATTATTTCTACAGGTGTACCTAATAAAGTGGTTGGTTGAGTGTGTCTATACTGTATATATATATATATATATATATATATATATACACAGAGTCGGATCCTGGATAATTTACCCAAGGGGGCATTTGAAATTTCGAAGGGGGCACAGATTTGCCACTTTACAATAAAATGTACCATTGCTGAAAATTTCAGCTTGGTGGCCATCTTTGGAACTGTGAAAAGTGTTATAGTATAGTAGTTTTAGTTATTTTATGCAAAAATGGCTAATATGAGAGAGAGAGAAAAATTAGACTGCTAAATCCTATATATATAGGGTTAGGGTATATATATTTAAAAAATATTTAAATGTATGTATTGAATATTTTTTAGTATTAGTATTTTTACTAATATGTTTTTAGCCATTTACTGTATTTTTCAAAAATCTATATGTCTATGTATGTACATTTAAAGGTCTAAAATGTTAACGTCTTTATACAAACAGTAAGATTTCCTTCTATTGAAACATGCTGGAATACACGATCATCAGATTTAGTTCATGCACGCTCAAGATCATGGCGTCATTAAAGCAGAAGAGGGGCTTAACACACACGATGACGTTCTGAAATTCATGCAAATAGTTCAATGACATTTTTCACTCAAATTATAATGAAAACTTTGTATTAAATAATAATAATTATTATTATTAGAGACTAAACCAAATACATGTACACATACTGTAAACACGTTTATACGACTAAATATAACTTAATAGTTAAATACTATAATACAGCACTATGAAAACCACAGAGAGCACTGCATAAACACGACACGAGATAACCTAGAAAACACCTGTTTTATGTCATAACACCAGTTGGAATACTCTGGAAAAGGCTGCATGGGTTGTATCGACATGCATCTATCCAAAAACTGTGAACTGCATTAACAGAAACTGCTGTATAATCTACAGATTTCATACCTTTATGGCCTTCGTGTCCAAAGACAAGCTCAACACCAGAGGCAAAATCCAAGGGTCAAAGGGTCCTAAAAAAAGCTCATCCACATCATAAGATCAGGAGAGATGCAGAGACACAGTCACCGTCCGGACGTGTGAAGACTCAGAGTGGAAACTGCAAAGAGGGAAATGGAATTGCTTACGTTTGGCTGTCCTGAAACTTTCTCATGATTATAGTGGAAAATATAAGGCTGGTTTGGATTTTGTGTTCAGTTTGAACATCAATCGCTTGGAGAAATGTTCTCACTTACTTGTACGATATTCAAATCTGGAAAGTTGCACAGTTGGGACACAAATAGGTCAGCCCAGTAGAACATGTGGCTTTTATTATCCTCTCGGGTTTAGACGGCATCTCTTATAATAAGCAAGCATCTGCAGGTCGTGCTGACATCTTTTTCCATGCGTTTGAATTCACTGTTGTATCAACTGTAACGTGAGCTTCACAAATTGCAGATACTCAAAGGTCAGCATGAAACAGGATATTCATTTAGATGAAAATGTAGGACTTGATTTAGTCCATTTTGATTGGTGTGATTTGGGTTGATTATTTATCATGGATGGGAAAGCACTGCCTTATTCATTTAGTCTGAGCTTGGCTCATTTACACGCGGTGTTATTACGGTAATGTTATATGTCATAGTCAAGATGGTAATAATGAATATACATTACTGTACCACACACACACGCACACACACACCCTAACATACACAAAGTCTCTCTGTTATTCCTGAAATCCTGGCACTGATGACAACATTCCTAGAGATCCTTTTTTACTTTCAGGCAAGGCTTTGGCCAAGCCAACGTTAAAATGTCTCTTCGCAAACTCGACATATCTCGTTTTAATTAAAGGGATATTCCGGGATCGATACACGATGAGCTCAATCGACAGCGTTAGTGTCAAAATGCCGATGACCACAAAAACGTCTTGTGACTCGTACGTGTTTTTCGTTAAAAAGAGGCAAAACTCTGGGTTTCACTGAGGCATTTCCAATGGAAGTGAACGGGGGCCAATTTTGGAGCGCTTAAATACTCACCGTTTCAAAAGTATAGTGATAAATCATAAACAATATACATGTTAATGTGCTTTTAGTGTGATGACGTCACTTAATAACCTTTTCTAAAACTTTACAGCTCAAATGATACACGAGTTTTAACGGAAGATTGAATCTACGTGCTTTTCTAAAATAATAAGCTTCACATTTCTGCCTTTACACCCTCCAAAAATTGGCCCCAATTGACTTCCATTGTAAGTGCCTCACCGGAACCTCCATTTTTGCTATTTTTAAAGAAAAGGACGGACGTGTCGAAATGAATTTTTGTGGTAATTACGCCACAAATGCTGTCGATTGAGCTTAACTTGTATTGAACCCGGAATATTCCTTTAAAGAGCAACCAGAATGTTAAAACAACTCATTTTGTTGTTTATACACGTTAGACTATACACGTTAGGTATTTCGCTAATAAATCGATACTTTAATAAAATAGATGTAATGATACCAGTGTTTCTGCAGTATCGGTAGATCCGTGCACCGACTCGCAGTATAACTGACACATGATAGCTTTAAAATGCTCACATGCTTATTTTGAATTGCTCTGTTACTCATCTTACACTGAATGGACAATTACTCGCATTCAAATTGTGACATGTCCTAGTGTGAATTTATTAAACCGTGGAAGCTGCAATCTTAGTGTGGATGAGCTGTGTCCTGTAATCCTACCGCTCATACACTGGAAACGCCACAGATGTTGAGAATCAATCATGTTGTATCAGATGACAGAGCAGAGCACTAATCCACCGCGCTGTGCTGTGGGGCGACTGTGGCTCAGTTACTAGAGCGGGACGGCCACTAATTGCAGGATTGGTGGTTCAAATCCTGGCCCATGTGACTCCACATGCCGAAGTGTCCTTGGGCAAGACACTGAACCCCAAGTTGCTCCCAATGGCTGGCTAGCGCCTTGAATGGCATCTCTGCCATCATTGATGAATGAGTGTGTGTGAATGGGTGAATGAGTCACATTGTAAAGCGCTTTGAATACTGATAAGGTTAAAAAGGAGCTATATAAGTGCAGACCATTTATTTATATAATTAAATCACAACATTTGCAGTCTGCTGTTTCTTAAAGGAATAGTTCAACCACAAATACAATTTTTGTGCAACTCAAGCATTCTTTCGAGTTTTGTGTGGTCACACAATTCAGTCCAGATCAAGTATAATAAAAATTCTTTCTCTCCGATTTACTCTTCTCTGTCTGGTAGCTGTTATATTGAATGGGAGGAAACAGACCATAACGGTAATGGCAACAATCTTTATTGCTTCTGCTCTCTTTCAACTAAGGGGTAGTTCACTCCTTAATGAAAATTCTCTCATTATTTACTCACCCTCATGATATCCCAGACGTGTATGACTTCCTTTCTTCACCAGAACACATTTGAAGAACAATGGAAAAATACCTTCGCTCATTAGGCCCTTATGCAAGTGGATGGTGGCCGACTTTTGAAGCTTAAAAAATCACAGACAGGATTTACATTCATTTGGCAGACACTTTTATCCAAAGTGACTTACAGTGCACTTATTACAGGGACAATCCCCCCGGAGCAACCTGGAGTTAAGTGTCTTACTCAAGGACACAATGGTGGCTGTGGGGATCGAACCAGCAACCTTATGATTACCAGTTATGTGCTTTAGCCCACTACGCCACCACCACTCCAGTATAAAAGTCATCCATATGACTCCAGCGGTTAAACGAATGTATTCTAAAGTGACACAATCTCTTTTGGTGCGAAAAATATAAATATTTAAGTACCTTTTAACTATAAACCAATCGCTTCTGGCCACCAGCCGTATACGCATTCAGGAGAGCGCCGAGTTCACATGGCCTCTCGTTTGACATATTTGCATCTCGGTTGAAACATCCAGGATAGGCACACAAATGTACCATTGTGAGTAAACAGAGACACAAATACAGATCTAAGGGGGACAAAGAGTGAGAGACAGTAACAGAGAGTGAGAGAGAGAGATAGAGAGTGAGAGAGACAGTGAGAGAGAGAGAGAGAGAGAGTGAGAGAGACAGTGAGAGAGAGAGTGAAAGACAGTAAGAGAGTGAGAGAGAGACAGTGAGAGAGAGCGAGAGAGAGAGAGAGAGAGAGAGAGAGAGAGAGAGAGAGAGAGAGTGAAAGACAGTAAGAGAGTGAGAGAGAGACAGTGAGAGAGTGAAAGAAACTGAAAATTGATAGAGAGTGAGAGAGAGATAGACTGTGTGTGTGTGTGTGTGTGAGAGAGAGAGACACAGAGAGAGAGTGAGAGAATGAGAGAGAGAGCTTGTGAGAGAGAGAGAGAGAGAGTGAGAGAGAGACTGAAATGATCTCGGCATTGGAATCTAGGTCAGAGCTGGTTAATTTCAGGGATTTGAGGTTTCAGACAAAGTTTTCAAAGAAAAAACAAAAGCGTGGCAGGATGGAAACAGGCCAGTATTCTGTGGAAACTTCTGGGCTTTCCAGAAGTGCTAGACACAGAAAAACAAGAATCAACAAAGCTCCCTCAAAACCCCTCAACATTAAGTAGTATAACTTGAGCACAGGGGATCCCACACCAAGACTGTCAGGCAACTCAACCACCCCATAATATTCAAAATGCTAACTTGTATCAGTAGCTTTGATATTTCTTTATCAACTTGCTATAAGCCTACACCACAAAAACCAGTTTTTGAAATAAGTAGTATAGTATATCTTTACATTTAAATAAAGTGTCTATGATTTATATAGGGGTCATGATGAATGAACTAGCAGCAGTTCTTGCACTTGGGCCTCCGCTTGCTTCATTACAGCAGGTAACCACGTCCTATGTGATGCCCAACAGCGTGTTTCTCCATTGACAGACATTCAATATTAATGTTTTTTGTGTATTCAAAACATTTAAATCGCAATTATTTAATCACATTATAGTACATCTTTTTCCAATGACGCATTGTTTTTGAAGGGCTCTTAAGAACATGAAAAGGGTTTTTATTTTTTCCAATTTTGTCTCCTTTGGCACAATATTACACTCATGTGTCTACAAATGTAAAGACGGAGCAAAAGAGTGATATTTAAACACAAGGCTAAAGATCTGACCTCATCTGAACATCTGACCACCATCCATCTTAAACACTGGAACTGAGAGAGGCATTTGTAAAGCAAGACGTGTCATTTTAATGAGAAAGACTAAGTTTATTTAGTACAAAATATCTTTAGGATCTGGTGGGCAGATTATACATGCATACATACAGGGAAAACACTCATAAATCACAAACATAAACTTCCAGTTAAAACTGTACTATACAGATATATCCCGTCACTGATTGGTTTTATTAAGGTGTACTGTAAACCCGCCCCATCAAACAGAAGATCAGGAATAACTCAAGATGAAAAGGAATTCATTGCGGTCCAACATTTTATAAAATGCCTTGTGCCATGCTGTATATTTGCGTTGATAGTTGAGGGGTTTTTCAAACGCGCATGCGCACATGCACGCACACACTCGCACGCATTCTCTCGCGCGCACACACGCACTCGCACGCATTCGCTCGCGCGCACACACACACACACGCACTCGCACACCCTGCAGCAACTTGAACAATATTTGCTTCCAATATACTACAGAATTCATACATACAATTTAAAGCGTTTTGGGGGGCCAATTATAAGAAAACTGTTGCAAAGATACAAATAGACCTTATTAAGAGCAGTATCTTCTGTGTACCTCTTCCAGACTCCTGTGATTCATAACTAAAGGGATAGTGCACTCAAAAATGAAAATTCTTATTTACTCATCCGCATGTCGTTCCAAACCTGTATTTTGTTATTTTTGAAGTGGAGAAAAAAAAGAGAAAAGGACCAAAATACACCAAAAAAACATCTAAAGTCTATTTGAGTTATATTCCAAGTCCTCTGAAGCCAGACGACAGCATTGTGAGGGGAAAACACAGAAATTGAAGTTGCATTTCACATCTTCACCTCCTTTTTGTACATTTTGGAGCTTGACAGACATGGTCACTGTGAACTGTTGTAGTGTAGTGTAACTATTGAGTTCCACGAACCGAAAGTAAATAACAGCAGATGGGTTTGGAATGGTGTGAAGGTGAGTAAATAATTACAAAATGTTCATTTCAGGTTGAACTATTCCTTTAACTTGTTAGAGAAGAGCTGAACACTACAATGCAGGAACACTTTAGTTTCTGACTCCTGTGCAGCTACAATAACGGAGTAAACTCGAAGGGAGGATCTCCTCAAGACTCCGCCCACTGGAGGCGGGGCTTATCACAGCTTGGCTTTGCCCGGCTGCAGCTGCAGGCTTTGAAGCTTCATGGCCATGCCCATGTTTCCAGTGATCTTCAGTTTGCCCTGGAAAAACGCCTGTGAAGGAAAGAGAGAAAGCGTACAGGTGAATCTCACGAAAACATGTACAGGTCACATTTCACCCCCAAAATCACAAGGATTCAAAAAGACAAAAAAATACAAATTGCATGAAGAAGAAAACTTTAATTTCCCCAGAAACTTCTCAATCACACTGTCAGAATATAGCATGGGGGAGGGGGGGTCTGACCAATGTCCAATGAGAGACAGTGATCCTAAAATAGGATCTGGTAATCTGGCATACCGGTAGGCCGACGCACTTTGGGGCCGATCAGGGGTGGACAAGCAATCGGGAGAACTAGGCGGGCCGGTCGCAAAACGGGCCACAATAAGCTGAAATGAGCCGCCGCGTTATGCAGAATGGGCCGCAAAATGCCAAAGGGGACAGTCATATGCAGCACCCCTCCCCACCCCCCCCTCCCCAACAACTTTTGGGCCAGTTGCTATGTAAAATAGCCGGTTTGTCTTCCCAGTCCAGCCCTGGGCATAATTCTTTGGTACTTACAGTCTGTGGATTAACCTTTCCTGTCATCAGATCCAGCAGGTCAGAGTCGGCCAAGGCAAAGGTGCAGTCGGCTTTCTTTTCTGGGAAAGGCAAAAAGACAATGTTAATAGAGAAGAAATGACCAAGAATTGGAAGACAAGGTAACTCTGTTGCCCCCTTGAGGACTGACTGAGGTTTGCTACCGCTATAGTAACGCAAGAACACACGATCAACCATACCGTGCATTGGCAGTGCGTTGGCCAAGCACTCACATCTGCATTCACATTAAGACCAGTAAAATGCATTAATCATGAAGGATGGAAAAATGGCCTTTATTCTGTTTGTATAATTCTAAACTATAACAGAATTTCTGTATTCTTATTCATTTCACTTTTGGGCTTTATTATTGATTAATTATTACATTAAACTTATGTTGTGTTTCCATGTTTTATGGGGACTTTGCATAGACATAATGGTTTTTATACTGTACAAACTTTATATTCTACCCGCTAACCCTCACAGAAAACCTATAAAACATGATTTATAAGATGTTTTCCTCATGGGGACCGACAAAATGTCCCCACAACGTCAAAAAATTTGGGTTTTACTATCCTTAAGGGGACATTTGGTCCCCACAAAGTGATAAATACACGCTCGCACACACACACACACACACACACACACATACTCTAGAGTTTACTGAGAATGGTGCCAAAAAATATCCAGTGAGGTGCAGTTCTGCAGATGGAAATGCCTTGTTGATGAGAGAGGTCAATGGAGTATAGGCAGACTGGTTTGAGCTGACAGAAAGTCTACAGAAACTCAGATAACCACTCTGTACAATTGTATTGGGCAGAAAAGCATCTCAGAATGCAACACATCAAACGTTGAGGCAGATGGGCTACAACAGCAGAAGACCACGTCGGGTCCCACTTCTGTCAGCCAAGACCAGAAAGCTGAGGCTTTAAAAAAATGGCTGCACCTGAGATGTT
Source organism: Moxostoma hubbsi (assembly GCA_032164185.1). Classification (NCBI taxonomy): domain Eukaryota; kingdom Metazoa; phylum Chordata; class Actinopteri; order Cypriniformes; family Catostomidae; genus Moxostoma; species Moxostoma hubbsi. Next base: position 49,027,531 of record JAVLUX010000001.1, read on the forward strand.
TACAAGCAGTGAAATGCCGACTGTGCACAGATAAATACAGCGTTTCTCTTCTGCTCGAGTTTCTAACAGACTCACCGGTGTCATTGTCAACAGAGCCTTTTCCATTCTTCACATCAACAATCCAGGTGGCTTCCTTCCCACCCGGCCCCTCCTTCACCTTGAAAGCAAACACACCTCCAATCTTCTTCACAAACTGCTCTCCATCCTACACACACACACATCACAGGATATCAGTTTCTCACCCGCAGAAAATCCTTTCAGGTCACCTTTTAAAGATTAAAAAGCATAGATTTTCCCCATGGTACTTTTGGGTGTATAACAGGCCTTTTTGAACTGTTATTTTGTGACTTGTCTGTGTGAAGGCTAAATGGGGTGACCCTTAAGAGGGTATATATATATATATATATATATACACACACATATTTAGGTTTAATGAAATTGCAGCCCTTTCAGGACCCAGTAACACTGGTTTGAATAAAAACCCTCCAACACAAGCCGGCTGGGAAACGCCTGAAACCTGACAGTGCTCAAATGATTACAGCTGCAACAACACAAATTCAGACCCATCTGGTCTCTCTGTGATGCCGCGAGCAGAGACTCCGAAGTGTCGAGAGGATTTATCGCCACAGTCGACGAATTCAGATCAACTGAGATGTGCTCCTCGTACCTCCTGCAGCTTCTTATTGATCTCCTGGAAGACGGCGTGAGCTTTGAAGCCCTCTAGACCTGAAGCAGCGCTGGTCAACACTGCCTGGATCCTCGGAGAGCTGGGGATAAGACAGATATATATATGAATGACACATTTGCAAAAAAATCCTATTTTCCCCTGGAACTTGGTTAACATGGAGGATATATGGTGCAGTGGTAGTGCACATCTCACTAAGGACACAGGTTCAAATCCAGCTTGTCATATACCAATGACCCCTCTCACTGCAACATCTTTTCCCACTTGTCCCTGTCATAAAGGCATTAAAGCCCCATAGCTGGTGCTGGGTTATATAGAGCTCCCCAATAGAATATAAGATCTGTTCTATGACCATTGAACCATATATATACCATAGTACTGAATGATCACTATATTCATATAACGTGTTATTTACGGTACAAGGTACATCAATGAACTAGCATAACCAGTATTACCATGGTACATGTTTAAAAAGACATGAGAAATCACACAAATATACAACAGCACAGATGCTTTTCAAACCACTGAATCTGTCCATTTCCAACATGCAGACTGACCTACACGTTTCAGATCAGAGAATAATAAACATTAATGCTGTAATATATGACGTGCGCACACACACGCACGCGCGCGCGCGCTGTCACGTTGCTTCAACTCTTCAGATTCAGACCCCTCAAACACACAGTGTGATTACAAGCACATACGTCGTGTTGTGCAGGTCTGATCGTCTTCATTCTCACCTTGACACCGCTGTGACTCGCATTGTTCTTCAACAGTAGACAGACAGGCCGCTGACACTCAAAATGATCTGCGATTGTTACACTGGCGCTACTTCCGGGTTCTCTGGCCATCAGACAGAATAATCGATCACCGATTAAAAATCCGAAGTGAAGTTATCATTCGACAAACATAAGCATATAATCTGTTAAAATAGTAAAAGATGAAATAAATAATAAACAGTAATAATAATAATAATAGTTAATAGTAATAAAATATGCTTTGTTTTTCTCTGTTAATAATAAATAATAAAGAAAAACAAAGAATTGTACGGAAACAGCGACAGAAAATCTGGTAAAACATCGATATGATATGTGTGGGTGAGAAATAGATAATTTTTATGTCCTTTTTAATATAAATTCTCCTCCCTGCCCAGTAGGTGTCGATATGCATGACGAGTGCGAATTGCCAAAAAGAAAAGAAGAATGTGAACGTTTCAAGCACTTAAATATTGATCTGTTTCTTTTGGTATCTATAGAGTGGCTTAGCAGGGGCATTGCCTCCTTAGATTTGCCTTGGATACCAGATATCACGACTATATTGCCCCAAAGATTTTATATGATGTTCTTGGGATAGCTCACCCAAAAATGTAAGTTCTCTAATCATTTACTCACCCTCATGCCATTCCAGATGTGTGTGACTGCAGAACACAAACAACAAAATGTTAAGCTCCAAAATCCAAATAAGGGCAAAATAAAAGTACTCCAGGCAACTCTGGTTGTGAAATCCATGTCTTTAGAAGACATACGATAGGTGTGGGTGAGAAACAGATCAATATTTAAGTCCTTTAGTTTACTATAAATTCTCCTCCTGTCCAATTAGATTCCACTTTACTTTAATTTACTCCTTCTGTTTTTGGTGGTTCACATCCTTCTTGCATATCACCCCCTAATGGCAAGGGAGGAGAATTTATGACACAAAATTACTTCACACATATCATATCACTTCTGAAGAAATTGATTTAACCACTGGAGTCATATGGATTACTTTTATGCTGCTTTTATGTGTATTGTGGAGTTAAAATAAATTGGCACCCATTCACTTGCATTGTGAGGACCTACAGAGCTGAGATATACATCTAAATATCTTAATTTGTGTTCAGCAGAAGAAAGTCATACATATCTGGGATGGCATGAGGGTGAGTAAATGATGAGAGAATTTTCATTTCTGGGTGAACTGTCCCTTTAAATGACGAAATAACAACAGGCATGATCAACAGAATTTTAAGATTCATGTATTTGATTGTATTTGTTTGTACACTCCAGATCAGCAGGTAGCGCAAATGCATTTTGTTGGTTTGTTAGTTAAGAGGAAGAAGACGACGCCGGCTATCACGTGCTGAAAGTTAATCGTTTAGCATCAAAAACTTCAAAAACAACACCAAAATGTCATCGGAATGTGAATGTGTAATCAATACGTCGAGCGTTACCCTCTTGCTAATGGCGTTCATCGCGTGTAAGTCTGGACTCAATAGTGTGACTGCGGTTTTAGATTGATGAGGCATTTAAAGGGGCAATAATAAAATAAATCTCATAGCAATAACTAAAACATTTAGGCTAATAAATGGATGCATCTGAAGATATTTTAATCCTAGAAAGAGTGCAATATATATATATATATATATATATATATATATATATATATATATATATATATATATATCTAAATACAAATCATGCATTTTTTGTGTGTATTTTTCTCACCAAAGGAACACAAATTATAAACCAATAATTATTACTGAAATTACTGATTTTCTAGCTACAAATTCAGTGAAGTGCCAAAGGGACATGACAAAATGCTGGTATACGATAGAAAGAATGCATTGTTTTACGATAAAGTTTATTTTAATGCAATAATTCTCGTAATCCGTTATAATGAACCTATCAACATCTTGCAAAAAAAGCTTTTAACATTTCATTTTAGTGAACCACCAAATTAAAATGGACTGAAATATTACTGAATCCCAAGAATGACCCAAGTATGGGAATTATGTAGTGACGAACAACGCTGAGCAAATCAAAACTATATTTTAGGTTCCTCAGAGGTGCCACCCATTGTACAGCTCTGCGCACTCTCAAGTAATTTCATGAGGTGCTTTTTTAAACCGTATTACTAAAGTTCACAAATGCTGGACACTATAATTTCCAAATAATCATGCTGATTATGATATATATTTATACCCGTATCTAGTGTATGTGTATTCTACATTGTGTATTGTGTACATTTGATATGTAAATTGTTGTGTAGGTATGTGTACATTTGTTATGTAAATTGTTTTGTGTAAATATGTTGTTTATTGTAAAGTGGTTTATGTCTCGTCACTGTCATGACTGCAATGTTGCTCGGAACTGCACACAAGAATTTCACCTGCTGTTGCACTCGTGTACACAGTAGTGTGACAATAAAGTGATTTGATTTGATAATACACCCGGGTTACTCCAGGAGGACTAAACTTGTAATGCATGAGCTGTGTACAAGTCACTGTATGAAAGCCTCAGTACAATGACTGTGTTTATAAGTTTATACTGCAAATATTTTCTCTTTTTTTGCATCATTTGTTTAATTTTGGTGTATATCTGCTATATATATATATATATATATATATATATATATATATATATATATATACAGTATATATATATTGTTTTGTATTAAAAGGTCCTGCGGCAGCTGTTGATGTTGAGATCGAGTCGCTGGAGGTGATGGAAGGAAACAATGTCACCATCTCAATTCAAATCAATAAACTGGAAAATGACCCTCAATTTCTGTTTATGCACGTGAAAGGCACTTTAAAGGATCCCATTGCACAGTTAAATTGCCATTTTCAGAACTGCATACGCGAGTGTGAATCTGGAGTGTCACTTGAATTCGATGCGGAGAATGTCACGCTGATCCTGCTGAACGTCAGCCGCAGTCAGTCGGGGATTTACGAAGTGTACAACCCGAGTAGTAAACAAATGAAAAA